>KQ965734.1:201970-325312 GCA_001574975.1 Gonapodya prolifera JEL478
GCGTAATTTTAGTCATGGGGTTGACGACGCAGAACGAAGCGCAATATCGCGGTTTAAGCAATGTTACTCTTTGCACATCATAATTGATGTTGCATCCTCGAAATTTCGCTTGATTTGAACTGCTTCTCGTGGAGTAATTTGCACAATTTCAGCAAAATTGGTACTCTCAGTATTCAGCTTATTGGAAGACGCAGACGCTATTCTGGTATCCAAATTATTGCGCACGAATACTTCATTACTATATCTATCAGAGACGCACATTGTTGCTACATTTGAATCNCTCAGTGAGCCGCTATCTTGATTGACAAGGTTTCAACCTCGGGAGCGGGGACACAGACCAAAACGTAACAACAAAGCGTTCTCAGCAAGATTCTACGCTCAATATATGTGATATTGCACCCTTAAAGTTTCATTTGAATTGGACTACTCCTCGTGGAGTTATTCACAGCTTTGTGGGCAATTTCCATCAGTACATGACTGCAGCAGCATCCTCTTGTTTTAGCTTACTGCAAGGCTCAGAAGCTATTCAGAAATGTGAATTTTTGCCGACCCATACTCCATTATTATATCTTTTAGGGCCGCTTACTTTCGTTAAATTTCAACCACTGAGTGAGCAGATATTTTTGCCGGCGTAACGTAATTCATGGGGCCAACGAGGCAAAACAAATTGTAGTATCGCGGCTTCAGCAACGTCAGTCTTTGCACATTATTATTGAAGTTGCATCCTCAAAGTTTCGCTTGAGTTGGACTGCTTCTCATGGAGTTATTTACGCAACTTCAGCAAAATTGGTACTCTCAGTATTCAACTGATTGCAAAACGCAGAGGCTATACTGGGATTCGAATTTTGCGCACACATACTTTAATACTATATCTATTAGGGACACACACTGTTGTTGCATTTCAAACGTTTGGTGAACCGCAATCTTGATTGACAAGGTTTCAATCTCGGGAGTGATGACACAGATCAAAGTGCAATAACACATCGTTCTCAACCCTACTCAACGTTAAATTAATTCAATATTGCAACTTAAAAGTTTCGTTTGAATTGAACTACTCCTTGTTGAGTTATTCACGACTTTGTGTGCAACTCATATCAGCTCATATATTAGCAGCCTCTGCTGTCACAAGATCTTTCCAAATGGAATCAACCAGCAATTCACATACTCAAGCTATATCTATCACTCAGAAACGCTTGACAAATGCAGCTGTAGATGACATTTCAGCCCTCTTTGTCTGCACATTCATAAATCTGCACCCCAACGTATCCTTNCTTCTTACTTTTCCAACAGCAACTTTAAACTTTTCATGATGCTATTGCTATGTTCAAGTGGATCTTCAGACTGTATTAGTAACCTTGAGGAGATGGTACCACTTTGCACTCTCAGGTCTAGGAACTTGAGAGCTAGGACCAAGAACTCTGCCAGGCACTTGCAGCTGTTTCTAGATTGGGACACTGTAATACTTTCTGTCTGGCTAAAGCTGACTGATGGGAGGAAGAAGGAAGGGAGGGTAAAGGAGGGGAGCACAATGTCACACTGACATCCACTAATGTGGAGTATATAGTGTAGTATGAGTGTTGGGTATTAGCTGCTGTGCCACTACTGTGGCCGCGGGTTTAGATGTGCACACCTGCAGGATGTGCCCTAAGTTTGGCATCACATTCCTGGGTGAGTCCCATGCACATGATGACTTGATATGTATATTTGATCACACATACACGTTCCTGCAGATTACAGGCCTGTGCAGCTCACCTAGGTTGTGTAGCACTTACTTTATGATTTACCTGTCCCATAGGCAAAGTATGTTGGACAAGGCTATGCTACCCAACTGCAGTATGATGATGTTTCAAAAATGCTGAACATGGTGAATGTTCCAATCAAATTTGCAGGACAAACACCACAAAGGGCAGACAGCACAACATGTTCTGGGCATGCAAGAAGTGATCAAATGGGAAATGCTGCCCACTCTATTGATGCTGCTGCCAGCAACTCACTGCAGACAACTGACAGAGAAACTGTTCACTGTTGGAAAGGACTTTCCTTGCTCATACAAGGAAAACTTGCCAAGTAAATGTGGAAGAAAACTCTCCCACATCTTGCTGGAATAAGAACCAGGAGAATCAGCACTGGCAAGACCTTGTTGGGAACCAATGCTTGGAGATTCATGATAACTACCATCTGAGTCATCCAAATGCATGGAAACACGTCCTTGAGCTGATTAATGGGAGCTGGAATTGTGTTGGTATCAAAAGGAGTTGCCACCATTTATCAGAGCAACCAGTGGGGATTCACAAACTGGGCTTGGATGGTGAACTTTTAAGCTATTCTGATGATAGAATTTTACAAGGAGGTATACCAAAGGAAGGTCTTGTAGCAGATAGCAAATATCTTCAAGATGATAATTAGGATAAGCTACTGGATGCTGATTGGGAGGCCTATGCTGATGTCATCAAAAAGTACATTGGCAAGGATTCTAAACTTGAAAAGTTAAAGATCCCAGGCTTCTTGATTGCAATTGGAAACTTTGTGGACAGGAGACAGACTAAGGGAAGGAAAGGGCATGGCAGATCAAGATCCTTACAAGATGCTCTCTTCTTGAAACTTTACTGTCTTGGTTCTAGATGAGTTTCTCACTTCTCAGGGAAGTGTATTGCTCCCAATCAATTCCTGCTTTGGCAATAACAGTAGACTGTATTGTTCATTCACTGTCAATCAATCATTCAGACATGCCCAACTTGCTTGGCATCAACTGAAGAGGAAGCCACTGCAGAATGGGGACACCAGACATTGGATGTGTACTGGAGGTTGCACACACACCAATACTTGTAGACCAGATTTGGGTGATGTAGCCAAGGATGACATGGAAGTTGATGAGGACTTACCTTCAACCAGTGTTGAATTTTGTCCCCTGCCTCTATTAGTTCACAAGGATCCATCTGCTGCCTTGTGCTTCCTCAAAATATTTCTATCTCTGATTTGGTTTGGGCAGTGACCTGCAGTCTTCACCAGACCAAACTACTTTGCCAATTCAACCAGCGCGCCTGGTGGCAAAAGCTCCTCTAAAGACAGCAAGGGAGTTAGGACCGCACAAACAACGCGGGGTACCTCGGTACTATGAGTGAGTCATGTCATTTCCATTCTTGCTTCTGGATGAACGTCATGTGATGGGGTGTCACCTTTATTTTTTGTTAGTAATAATGTATCCCAGCCTTCAGGTGTGCTTCCGACTGATTCCGATCGAGCAGCAGAATCAACACCGCAATGGAGGCGAAGCGAGCCAATTTCAAGTCGATGGATCGGTCCACGCAGGAGGATGTGAGAAATGGTCATGATGTCGAAACTCGGGATCGATGTCTGAAACACCCCCTATGGTGGACAGTGGAACATCATTATGCCACAAGCGATGGACTTTGGACGGAATCTGTCAAACCGCGTCATTAAACGTTAGTTTTGCGAAGGCGTTTGCCTTTGCCTCGTGGTCTTTCAACTCAACTTCAACCTCAATGCGGTCCCGTTTCTCCAGATTTGAAGTTACTTGATGGCGACTTTGGCGGTTTTCCGGTGGATCGTCTTACCCAGTTAGTTGTTCCCAGAAGTTCTCCCTCGTTCGCTGAATATTTCTCACCAACTGCTCCAGCTGCGTCCAAACTGCCTCGCGAGCTCATCGAGATGGAAAAGACGACGAGTACGTCGTCGCGGCTCTCCTGCACGATATTGGAGATACTCTGGGTTCTTCCAACCACGCCGACATTGCCGCGGCCATTCTCAAGCCGTTTGTGAGCGAGAAGTTGCACTGGGTGGGTGAGCGGGCGAAGGCTTGGACTGACGGCTTGCAATAATCTGATTGGCATTCCTTGTGACCATTATTTTTAGATCATTGAGCACCATGCCGAGTTCCAGGGCCGGTACTTTTTCAATTACATTGGGTTGGACCAAAACATGCACGAGAAGTACCGAGACCATCCGTGGTACAAAGAGGCGTGGGAGTTCGTGAACAAGTATGACTGTCCCGCGTTTGACCCTGAGTATGAGAGCGAGCCCCTTGAATTCTTTATCCCGATGGTGGAACGAGTGTTTGCGCACCCGAAGCGCAGCATTTACAAGCGAGAGCAACCTGATGCAGCGTCTGTGGAAGCAAGCAAAATTTGAATGTTATTTCAATATACAATCGTCCTGTATTTCTACACGTACAGCTAAACCTATGAACCCGCTACTTCCTTCTGCTACGAGAACACGTAAGCACAAAATTCCAAGACACTGCCAATGGAAAGCTGAATGGTGGGGAATGTTTTTAGGAGGTTTCAATGGAATGCCACTGATCCCGGACTATGGAGGTGCCCACAAAGTTGTTCCGCCATCCGGACTCATTTGGAGCTTTTTTTCTCATGCCCGCTACCACAAACATTAATTACTGTTACGTATTCACTTTGAATTGTTTAAATTTGACGGGATGGGCGTGAGAAGACGAAGGAAGAAGGATTCTCCACTGATTCTCTCTAACCAGGTGCTCCGATTACGAGGGGATGACTCACAAATATTTTCACAAAAGATCCCTAGACAGTAAACGGTGGTGGCTGCGTATCTTTGTGCATCAATGCATCGTGATGGAGGCCGGACCCGATGGAGAATGGGTGAATTTTTCCGTTGGGAGCACTTGGACCATTTGGCAAACATTGCAGGAGGTCATCCGAGCTCATCGCTTCCCTTTTTGCAATTGAGAAATCACGTGAGACTAAAGAAACCTCGTTTTCTGGCTCTTTTAATGAATAAGTTTCCTTATGCTTGGGAAAGGATTATGTACACGTGCATAACCCCGCACCTTTTCTGGTTCAAGAACGGGCAAGCAAAGGATTCCAGGACATTGCCAATGGCAACACCGAATTGCGGGAAATGTCATACCACCTGAGGTTTGTTGAAGCTCCACGTGCTCCCGCCAAAGATGTTCCGCCAATCCGACTCATTCCCGCCGTTCCCACCTCTATTGCCCAAAAAATATATTAATATATATTTTACTTTGACTGTTGGATTTGATGGGATGTGTGTCAGAAGACGAAGGAAGAAAGACGCTCCAAGCTAGGTGCTCCCCTTATGAGTACATGACTCACGAACTTTCATGATGTATGCAAAAAAAAAAATAAAAAATTCTTACACAGTAGGCGGTGATGGTGACATATCTCTGCGTATCTATGTATCTCGGTGGAGGCTGGGCCGGATGGAGAATGGGTGATTTTCTCCGTTTGGGAGCACTTGGTGCATTTGGAAAACATTGGCGGAGGACATCAGAGCGCGTCAATTCTCTTCATGTAATGGCGAAATCATGTGACACGAGAGACTCCGCGGGGTTGATGAATAATTTTTCTAATGATTGGGAGATGATTAGGTCTTGCTTGCCTTTCAAGGATGCAGGTCAAGTCCGAGCACCTGACAGTTTCTCCGCAAGAGAAAGGGTTAAAGGCAGAGAATCTGACACGGAGCGGAACCATACCCAGAGCAAAATGAACCCATCCGCACTTCCGCCGACGATTCTCGGAGCTACAGTCGCCTCTCCTATGCGCGAAACTCCCGCGACGCCGCTGGTCACGGGTGACAGCTTCGCCGAGTATAACCTCTCCTTCTTCTCCACGCTCGTGCGCGACGAGGTGAGCGTCCATTGATTGCTTCGGGAGGATGCTCCCTGTGCCTCCCAGTCGTGTTCCCGGAGCGCTCACCACCGCGTGCTCTGTTGCAGGATCAGCGTCTGCCCATACCCAACTTTATGCACTACCAAACCGAAGTCACGGAGCAAAGTAAGCCTCTTTTTGTGATGAAACCGTTTCACTCCTGACTAACACGAGAAAAACAGTGCGACGAACACTTGTACATTGGATGTCAGAAGTTTCCAATGCCACACGTTTTTGCCACCGGACGTTGCATCTCTCCATCAATTGCGTCGACCGATACCTCTCTGCGAGACGAGTACCGCGCACTGATTTGTAAGTGGTTTGCAGACCCCGATTGGATCCGCTTGCATCGCGATGTTGACAAATTTATGCCTTCAAATATCCAGACAATTGTTGGGATGCGTGTCCTTATTCGTTGCATCAAAATACGAAGAGCTCCCATCCAACGTTCTCACGATCTCGCACGTGGTTCGGCTGTGTGCAGGATACTACACGCGATCAGACGTGCACGAAATGGAGAACCGCCTCCTGCGGGTCCTCAACTATGACCTCGGATACCAGGGATGCGGAGCGTTCTTGGACTCGTTCGAAGAGGCCAACTGCCTTGAGAACCCCAGGCTGCTGCGACGAGACAGTGGCGTTGATGTCGACGACGCACCCCCTTCGGCGTTCCTCGGGAACTCGGCTGACCCATTGGACATGTGCGCCGACGTCTGCACATCCCTCGTGTCGTCCATTCCCCGCGACATTGTCGGCATCGCCCGCTCGCTCATTGAATCCTCTCTGGTCTACTCCGCCTTCTCCTCCGCCAAGCCCCTCTCGCTTGTATGCGCGTCGCTCTTGGCGGCGGAAGCGTTCCTCGAGTCTCGTGGTGTGCCCAATGCAAACGTGAGTAGTTGTTGCATCAATTACTACACAATGCCCGATGCTGACTCCCTTTCCCTTGTTTCTTACACAGCTCGTGCAAAGGCTCGATCGCCTCACCGCTCTGGAAGCCCACATGGACTCCCTCACGTCTGCGTTCGTCAGACTCGCCTTCTCACTTGGCCAATGACATTCTCAGAAATTTGCTCAATGACGTTACCCCATTGAAGAACGACTGTCGTACGCACATTGTTTCACACTTGCACTTATTGTGGCGATTGTTCCATCTGATCTGTATATATCATTGCTTTCCCCCGTCGGATGATAATAATGTAACACTCAATTTTAATGAACACTTGCATATTCCACTGTTAACTTGATTGACCCCGATTGCTCTTTCTTCGTCTCACCTGTCCGATCTGCTGACCGCTCTCGTCACGCGACAAATCTAGGAAAGACTCAAAAGGAAAAAGGGGTAACAACAAGTCAGTTTGCAACCTTGTAATTATTGTATTATATTTAGCACCTCACCTTGCGTGGACCAAAGCTGCAGTTCAACTCAATCAACAAAAAGCATGCAAGACGATTCTGGTTCGCATTTCCCACGCGCATTCATGGTAACGCTATGATTCACGCGCCATCCTCCCAGAGCATCCCCAAACACCAGAAACCCAACGTGCCCTTGCCGCACTCCACGCTGCCGTTGCATCAAAGGTTGCGGCAGGTCGCACAGCGTACGACGCCGCCCAATCAAAGATTCGCGTCCTCGCCACGCTCAAGGAGAATCTGACACAGCTCGCGGAGGAACTTGCGCTGGCCGGCGAGGACCATTCTGGCAGCGCCAAGCCCATCCCGTTCTCCAATTTGGGCAGAGGGTTGCCCGTGACGCCGCTTTGGGGCGAGAAACCTGCAAGCGCGAGCGTGAAAGCCAACTGCCACGACGATGAAACACTCGAGCTTTACAACGTCAGCCTCCGGGCTATGGAATGCCTTCCCGGAGACTTGATTTTGTTATTCGACCTAATCAACACTGATTCGGACTGCCATGTCAAGAACCTCTCGTGGGTTGTGCAGAACCCCCGCGGTTGCACTGTGAGACTGCACGCCGATTCGAACCAAGTGCCACCAGCGGACGTCACTGTGATGGGCGGCGTGATCACCCTTCCTTCGCAGTGGTGGGACACTACTGTCACCCTGTTGCTGCGGTGGACCGCCGTCAGGAGTGCCTCCGAAACCTCCGTCCACTGGAGGAAAGTCAACGTCGCCATCTCAAATGTGCACGCTCGTTGGATCCCGGGTAAGCTAGCTCTCCAACGACCTGGCATTTTTTTCGTTTTCAAGAACGTCCAGTTTCATTGGCTCTTTACTGGACTCGCACTGCACGTTGACAGATTGGGCGTACCGGTACAAACGAGACTTCACTGCCCGACAAGCAGCCCATTTGACCCTGCTGTTCCCTCCAAACATCAACGCACTATTGCACGCAGCTCTTGTGGAAGCTGGTTTCGTGGAGATGCACAACTCGACCGCATCTGAACGTACTGTGAAATCGTTCGCCTGTTCTCCAATCCCCCGCACGACTGTGCACATTCAACCGCCACAACAACTATCGGGTGTACACCGCCTGACTGTTCTTGCGCTATTCGAACACGATGTGTTTCGAGTGTTTCACACGGTTCAATCAACGCTTAGATCCGTGGCGCTAGTAACATGGGATTAGCAGAGTTCTATCGTGAATTTAAGTACAATTTACAAATGTTGCTGTCACAGTTATGTACAAAGAGAGTACAATGCACACATCACGCAATCAGGTGAACAAACTTTGAAGGTCCGCAAGCCTCTTCTGTTGTTGCTGCAAACATGGACCATCACTTAGATTCATTCCTTCGATAAACACGGGAAACCAAACTCACCTGCTGTCTTGAACTCGCGTCCACTTTCCTGCCTTTCTTCCTGCTTGGACCATCGGCTTCCTCTCCATCGGCTTCCTCGTCTTCGCGAGAGGTTAGCGCCATCTTGACAAGTTCTTGCTTCTTGTCTTGCAACTTTATGATGTTTTCCTCGATAGTGTCCTGCAGGTCAAATAACATTAAAGTTTGGAAATCCTCATATGATGAAACAGTGGACTCACCTTAATCACGTAGCGCACAATCTTCACGGGTTTCTTCTGGCCAAGACGATGAATTCTAGACGTTTCCGGCCGACAAACATATGGGTCTCACTGAAGTCATTATCATGGTTACAAAACGCACCTGTCAATTGCTTGATTCTCCACTGCACGGTTCCAGTAGGGCTCCATCAAGAAAGCCTGCGAACGATCCAATGAATCAGAGCTCCAAAACCACTTTCAATGTCAACATACCCTGGAGGCCGCGGTCAAGTTCAATCCCACACCACCGGCTTTCAACGACACCAGCATGACCAAGACGTCCGGATCGGTCTTAAACCTTTCCATGGCCAGGTTCCTTTCTGGGCGGCTCATCTTCCCGTCGAGACGAACAAACTGGAAGCCTCCAGTGCGCAGGTGGACGGCGATGATGTCCAAAAACGTCGTCCATTGTGAGAAGACGACCGACTTCTCAGGAACGTTTCCCAAGGCGTGGCCCTCGGCAACGATGGATGTCAAGTCCTCCATTAACGCGGCGACTTTTGTGCTGCGCCGCCCAATGTCCCAGACAACGTCGTCTGCAACGCTTCCAGAGGAAGACCCTGGTTGTGCACATGTCGGAGTTGACACAAGTCCAGGATGCCCAGGGATGCCTGCAATCAAACTGGACCTCAACTGTTGTTGCAATCTCTGCTGTGGAGCAAATAAATCCCCCGCATGTCAAGATGCTTGCCTCTCTTCGTTTCTGCCACAAATCAACACAAACCTGCATACAGTCGTCTTCCGTGAGCTCCAGAACGTCATCCTTCCCCGCAAATTTATTGCACAGAACGCATTGAAATGTGGACCACTTCGCCAGTCGGCTATCGAGGCACGCCTTGCAATAACTATCAAAGCCACAGGTTGAGAGTTCGTCGTTTCAGAAAAACGCAACCTGCAACAATCAGTTACTTACAGATGCCCACATCGTGTTACCACAGGAGACTTTGGACTCGATTCCTTGTCTACCGCATCGCGCTCATTGCCTCCTCCGTCAACCGTTACACCGCAAAATCCGCACTGGTCTGCGTCGGCATCACGAAGAACTTGAAGCGCTTCCACAGCTTGGTCCTTGGACATGGCGGAATCGTCCGAAAGGTCGATGACGTCGGAGTATTGTTCGACTGCGGAGTATCACATTTAGAACAAAAACAATGGATGTCTTCTTTTTTAACCCACTGATGCTGTGGAATTGAAGTTGAGCGTTCTTGCAAAGACCTGGATGTGTTGCAAGCTGCCGGAGACGCAGCGTCATTTCAAGGACGTGCACGTAATGGTTCAGCTGCAAAACATAACGCTGAGTCAAAATACGGTTCATGAGAACTCCCAATAATTACCCACCACTGTGCCTGCTTCCACCAAGCCACTGAATATCTTGGCCGCCATCTTAGCCGCTTTTCCATACGTCTCCTTCTCCTCACCAACCAGATCCATTGTCTTGACCACCACCTCACGAGGCACCAAGTCTAGAATAGGCTTTCCTGCCACCGTTTGTGTCTTGGTACGGCGCAACGTGACAAGTTTCATCAATGTCTGCAAACGAGTTACCCCAAGAACCTCGCCAGATTTGAGGGGTCGCGATATAGAGGCGGTCCATGACGATCGAGAAGAAAATGGTTGAAGTCGAAGAAATCTGACAAGAGAGTAGAGATCATCAAGCCGGTTGAGGATCGGTGTTCCGCTTTTTGACACATCAATCCAATAAAATTAAGCTGAGCGTGAAGTCATGACTTAAACTTGACACTTACGTTATGCACCAACGTCTCTCTGCGGCAAGCTCCGAACAAGCTTTGGCTCTGCTCCGCGTGAAATCTTTGATCACATGAGCCTCATCCTTTGAAGCAAAAACTTATATGAATCTTGGGAGCTCCTAGTGCTCAATTGCCTCTGGGACACTCACAAGCACCACTCTCCTCCATCGAATTGCATGCAAGGGAGCCAGGGTCGGCACATCCACTATACTGGCACTGGCGCCATTGGCAAGTTTAACTCCCGCGATCGCCTTTGCGAGCCGGTTGTACTCGATTGCGAGTACATCGTACGTTGTGAGAACAACGTCCTACCACGGTGAACAGAATTCGTTCAAAGTGCACCTCGAGGCAGCCCAGAGACTCCCCCAACTTACGTTGTCCCCCAACGTGTCGGCGACCTTCGCCCTCCCAGCGCCATGGTGGACTGCAATCTTGAAACCCCTCTTCAAATGTTGCGCCGCCTGTTCCTCCCAATTCGCCACGGTCGAGAGGGGGCATACTATGAGAGTTGCGCGGCTCTGCGACGATGGTGGAGGTGCCACTGGAGAGGGTGAGGAGGAGCGCGGCAATGACATTGTCGGGAGTGGAGAAGTAGGTGAAGTGTACGAGGTGGTTTGTGACAGGTGAAGGCTGTTGTAGTGATCCCGTCGAAGTGGAACTTTGAAAGCCGCCAAAGGGTCATCGGTTGATATTGAAAAGGGCATGGTAGATTCGACAACTTCGGAGAGGTCTGGAGGTTCCCCGGGTGAGTTCAGGTCGGAACATATCAAAGCCAACACCTGGATTGTTTTGCCTATCCAAAAGTCACCGATGCGTTACGTTCCCGGAAAGTCCATTCATCACAGAACATTTGCTCACCAAGTCCCATATCATCCGCAACGATACCACCTCTACACTCCTCCGGCTTTTCTTGCCGCCATTCACCCCCGATGACGTTGCGCCACGCACGGGGACCTTCGCGGCGCCACAGATTGGATGACGATTCGCGGAGGTGCGGCGGCTTTTCCCGCTCCATCATGAACCAAAGAGCCTGGCGCTGGTGCGCGTAGAGGGGGGTGAGGAGGGACTCGGCTGTAACCCTCTGGGTGAGCGGCAAGTGGTGAGGAGCAGGTAGTGCTTCTCCACTCACGAGGGGTGGCCTCAGGCAAATCTGCAGCGCATCGCATCGCTTTCAACACCTCTTCAATTTGCCCGACGGCTTCTTCCCGCTGATCCCCCAGATCACTTCTGTTCTGCACTCGGATGCCTTGTCCCTCAGCGCCTGCTCCTCCGACTCCAAGCGCGCTGGTTCCTAGCCCCAACCCCGGAGGCATCAAACTGTACATGCGATTTCGGACATGTGCTTCCAAGACGGGTCCAAAGCGAGGTTCACCGCGGACGCGGAGCGACAGGTGTGCGGCGGCGGAGTGGGACGAGTGCGGGTGTGTAAGGCGGGCAGAGATGTGGAACGACGCGTTTCTTAGGAAAGGCATGATAAGGTCAGTGAGGGCGGTGGGAAGGGAGGCGAGCTGGTGCCGTGCGAGTGAAAGAGTAGCGATTGAAAAAAATGTGGTGGGGTGATGGAGGGCACACAAAGAGAGACAGGAACGTACCGTGGGACCGGACCGTGCCTGGATCCAAATCACTGCGTTCAAAGAAAACATACGCACGCGGTGGTTGACGACTCGCACGATGGAGAATGTCGCTCCTCGTCACCCACCTCCTTCTCGTGTTCTACTCTTGCGCACAAGTACGTCCTCGATCGTCCCGGGCCGTCGCTCCCACCCATTAGGCCACGCTTTGAACGGCAACATGCACGGAATGGAGCCGAGGTCAGCAAAGGTGGCAACGTCGAAACTGCTCCGAGATGATTGGGCGGTGTGCGCTGTTGCCGCTGTGGGCAAATCGGTGTGCCAAGAGGGCGTTCCGGGTCGAGACGATTCCTCCATAGATCTCCAGGCGTATGGCGTGAAGGAAGGCAATCGATACTCTGCGGTATCGTCATCTGCCGTGAGATCGATGACAGCTTCGGAGGAGTTTTGGGCGGAGGAGGCGGTTCCGGGGACGGTGCTTGAGTGTGAGAAGTACGAGGGAGGGTAGTTTTGGAAGGCGAGTGTGTCTGCGTTGGTTGGGAACGAAGGATTCGCGTCGTCGTCGTCGTCATCATCAACGATCAGTATTGCATCTGCGTCCGTCGCCGGAGGAGCGTCAAGTCGTGGCCGTTTCGGTTGGTGCGACGTTTCATTCTTAATCCTCATCGCGGAAAGGAGCTCGCTCTGCGGGAGCGATGGCTGGCGCTTTGCACCGCGGGGCTGGGGGGAGTGGTGCGAGTGGTAGGAGTGGTGCGCGTGGTGGGAGTGGTGCGCGTGGTGGGAGTGGTGCGAGTGGTGGGAGTGGGGCGAGTGGGGCGAGTGGTGCGAGTGGTGGGAGTGATGGGCGGGCCGAGCGTTTTCAGGTTGGTTGGCATCAGCACCGGTACCGGTGGAATGCGAAAAGTTGTGCGCGTGGGAGAGGGAGCTCGGGAGCGGGATGACGGGGGTTCCCATTCGCCGTGGAGACACTAGCCCGTCAACGTCGATGGGATCGGTCGCCGTGCTGCCGCCGATGTATGCCGGCACGCTGAGAGGCCTGTGCGGTGCGTGCCTCACGAAAGGTCCCACGGGATGGTCAGGGAGGATGGTGCGGTGTGCCATTACGGACACTGGTGCGGGCGCGGCAGGTTCAATCTGAGTAGGCCGGCCGGCACGGTCCTGCGTTCGAGGTCCTTTTACGTCGGATCCTGCTTCCACGTTACCGCCTAGAATATTCAGAATGTTGGGAGTCCGATCCGTCGTTTCGCCTGAACCTGTTTCATTCCCTTCCGCGTCCAGCCCAAGCTGCGCAAGAACGTCAGGGTGCTCCGCGAGGATCTGCGCTAAAACGTGAAGGTAGTCGGCTGGGTCCCCTCCTCCTGCCCCGCCTCCATCAGCGTTGGCAGGATTGCCTTGTACACCACCAATTTCTCCCTTGAGTCCCCCCCCATCCCACACTGGCTGCGACCCATCAATCGTCTGCATCCGAACCGAAATGTTTACAGCTCCTCGGCGAGCCTCAAAGTCCAGAAACTGTGTCCGGGCGCGCGCGATTTGGTCTGTGCTGACCAAGACCCGCAATGGACGGGATTCCAATGGAGGATCAGTGCCAACCCTGTGAGGCCCGAAGATGCAGGCAAACCAGAGCAGCAGAAAACGGAAGATATTTGGAGAATGGTGAGTGGATTGGGTTTTAACTATGTTACACGGCAGAACTCGTAAACCACACTATGCTTGAAACCGCAAGGCGGTGGCGACCGAGTGATAGTTTTTATCATAGATTTAGAGGCGGAAGCTCGGATTGGGTCCCCTTCGCCGCGGTCACCACTGACTGCACATTGTCTCACATTGTCCATGCCGTCACTCTCTCCTCTTGTCTGCCGTTCGCTGTGCGTGCCTGATTGGAAAGGATTCCCAAGACTATTGTACTTTATATATGTACAGTCTGGTGATGATGGCGAGAATATTTCAGTGGACGTCAGAGGCATGCTCGATAGTCGCCAGGTGTCCCACGATGAAACGGCCCACACAACTGGACAAGCTCCAAAAATTCCTTCAACCCGTACTTCTACAATTGTATTGCGAAAATAAACACACTCTCGAGCATCATAGCGATTCATCAATCGTGAAAGGGTCCGTTGACGCTCGAAATCGTTTCCCCTGCCCGTCATTCTCGTTTGATGGACATTTCTTCGGAAAATCGATTCCGATCCCTTCCGATGGAACTGGAATCGCATGGTCTGAGGACTCAAATCTTATGAATAAACTACAATGGAACAGGTGAGAGCATTGATAACGTTCCGCCGTCATCGGTGATGCTGTTAGACATCCACAATGAATTGATTCCGGAAACTCTACGGGATGCACCCTGACATTAGGAGTTCCTTGAAAAGCGGAGCCCTTCATTCTCTCTTCAAGTGAACGCTCAGTCGCTCATTGAAGGGGCATTTCAAAGGCGTCGGGGAAAGGCTTTCCGTCAATTGCAACTCTATCACGAGATGAGTATATTTCCGGACAAAGAGGTTGGTACTTATTAGAGTATCGGTGTTTCAGAGTCTCATCAGTTCCAGGGTGCTTTCAACCTTCACGGTTCCCCCCATCACATCACGTCACACTGCCAAAAGGTTTCTGAAGAAGGCTTGACCAAACTCCTCCGACCACTCTATTGACGTCCGGGCGGGTCGCTGGTGCGTGAGGGCCTTGTCCGTGAAAGGAGCAAGTCAACCCTCGGCAGCCCAGATGCAACTCCTCCGGAACGTGTCTCTTCCCGTTTCTACATTCCAAGCCAGCTCTTCGAGCATCCGCAATTGCTGTAAGCGCAACCGTTTCTCGCTCCGTGCAATAAATGTTTCATTCTTCGATTGACTTCATTTCATCGCCGAATCGCAGTGATAGGATGCATTGTAGAGCATTTAGAAAGTGATAATACACGAGACAACATTGGTGGTAACTCACCGATTGCCTCCGGATACATTCCGATAGTTCCGACAATGCGACGACGAGAGGAGGAAGGGCAGACCAAGTCTCAGCCGACAAGGTTCTGTCTCAGAGAGCGCGGATGGCTCGAAATTTCGAGCGATAGACTGCGATTCCGAAAAGATTCCATGGGGAAAGGAATTTTTGAGGCTTGTCCAGTTGTTTGGCCGATTCGTCGCGGGACAGTCAGGCACGTTAGAATCATCAGACTATCACCGTTCACTTGGGTGAAAGTCTCCCCAATTTATTTGCATGATACGAATGCCGCGGACTGTGGCACAAATCGGAGGCATCAGGCAGTCAATCCGAAAATCAGCGGCAGCATTTGACGATCAGCACCCCACACAGTCATTGCTTTCGCTCCTAGCCCGAGCTCATTTCGATGGCCGCATTGAATGTGAATGCATCGCAGCTGTTCTCGGTGCCCTCGGTGCCCCTCGCGCTCCCCACGTCTCCCGCGTACATAATCGCATCAATCCTTGTCGCGGTACTGGTCGCCAACTACATTTCGAAAATCGTCTACGAGCTCTATCTGTCACCGCTGCGTGATGTACCCATGGACTGGAAACTCATTTTCATTCCGTTTTATGGGCTCGCGTGGACCGTGTCAGGGAAATCGCACCTCTTTTATCTCAAGATGCATCGCAACCTCGGCAGTGTCGTGCGGTGGGTACTCTGCGGATATCGCTCCTCTTGAAATTTTTCGTTTAACAACCAACGTGCAGCTTGAATACCGACACGGTTTCGGTCTCTGATCCCGACGTCATCCGTTGGGTGAGTTTTGCATTACTGGCGACACAGACCATATCAAGCATTTATAAATCAATTTCGATTTGGTATCCATTTCAGCTTGTCCGTGACCTCGACATTCGAAAGAATAAATTTTACGACGTCTTGGGTGACCCTCTGAAGAGCGTGAGTGTCACCTCCCCATCGCCATGCCCCAAACACACAACTCATTTTGTGCTAAGGGTGACGTGACGCCGAATCTGCTCACTCTGCGCGACCGATCTGTACACAAAGAGCTCCGAAGCAAAATATCGCCAGCCTTCTCGATCAAGTACCTTGCTGGATTGGAGCCCCAGCTGCAGGAAATTTTGAAAGAGGTGGACGCCAAGGTCGAAAGCTCGAGAGTAGGAGGAAGCAAGTGGGCTTCTCTGAACATTGAGCATTTGTACCATGTACGTGAATGCGCATTCAGTATTGGGCAATACCAGCTTTCTCAACTCGAATACAGGCCGTCACAGTGGACTTTATCGCCGCAACTGCTTTCGGGCAATCCCTTCACGTAGTCAAGAACGGAACCCACCTGTACCTTCAGCAACTCGCCAAGGTCTTTTTCTGGACATTCATGGTGATGTCTCTTCCCTTCGCGGGGATTCACAAGCTGCCTCAAGTGCAGCAGCTCCGTGGGGCGCAAGAGACGCTCGTGAAATCCTTCATTGACGAGCGCAAGCGCGACAATGCGGGGGGAAAGCGCCGCGCGGACATTTTGCAGATCCTGCTCGACAAAGACCTCTCACCGGAAATCACGCGCAGTAACGCGGGTATTTTGATGGCGGCTGGGTCGGACACCACCGCCAACTCGCTCACCTGGGCGACGTACTTCCTTCTTCAACACCCGGTGGCACTTCAAAAGCTTCGCCTGGAGCTGGACGACGCATTTCCTGAAGGTCCCGACACGCCTCTCACTTTGACCAAGCTCAAGACATTGCCGTTCCTCACTGCCGTGATAAAGGAAACACTTCGGCTCAGACCAGTTGCGTCAAAAATTACTCGCGTCGTCGACGAAGACCTTATTTTTGAGTGCACCAACCCAGACGGATCCAAGAGATCGTGCCGGATTCCCTCTGGGACCGACGTCAATTTGTTTTCGTCAGGACTCCACCGGAACCCAAGACGTGCGTAATGTCTTTTTGTTATTCTCATTCCATTTCGTCAGGACGATTCATTTTTCCTTACACATCACAGTTTGGGTTCGACCTGACGACTTCTGGCCAGATCGTTGGCTCTCGGAAAAGGTTGCAGATGAAGAAGCATGGGGCATTGTTAGCGCTCCTGCCACGGGACAGGACAACCGCCTGGAGGAGATTTCCTCTCCTCAAAACACATACTTGGAGGGGTACATGCCATTTTCATTCGGCGCTAGGGATTGCATCGGACGAAATTTTGCATGGAACGGTTTGTACACCCTTGATATGACGTCCTCTGCACTTTCACTCCCCTGATCCTCACGTCTGACGCCATTCAGAGCTTCGAATGGTTCTCGGACACATTGTACACAAGTACGACATCGAACCAGAATGGGACGCGTCGGGGCCGGTCACAGAGGGCAAGGAGGTCATTATGCTCAAGCCCGATTTCAACATCATGGTGAAGCTGCGCAAGAGGACAGTTTGAAGTGGAATTTGTTCATTCTGAGGTACTTGGTTTGTGGCCGGTGCCATTCGTGGTGTACGGGAACTGCACTCCTCTGCTAGAACTTCGTCATTCGTGAATTATTGGAGAGAAGTATGTCATTCATAGAGACCTATGTCAGTTTTAATGAAGTATATGTTTTGGAGCAAAATGATCGGTCTGGTTCGGCCTGATTGTCAGAACGGTAGAACAACATTCCATCTTAAAATTTGAACTCTCCGCCGAAAATATGCCATTCTCCGTGTGTATTGTTGGCGGTGGTCTTGTAGGAGCTTTGGAAGCGATCTACATGGCAAAGCGGGGCTGGGATGTGCATGTGTATGAGTCAAGAGGAGGTAACGTGGTTCGCCGATTGTGGTTCTCACCTCTCTTTCTAAAACTGGCACTTATACATCGACATGTCCATCTCGTACAGATCCTCGATCGGAGGTTGTGACAGAGGGTCGCTCAATCAATCTTGCAATGTCGCATCGCGCTATCACCGCAATGGAGAAGGTTGGCGTATCAGAGGAAGTCATGCGATGGGTCGTGCCCATGAAAGGCAGGATGATTCATTCTCTGGACGGGAGTACAGCAAGTCAGCCGTACAGCATTCGTGGCGAGGTGACAACTACCCGATTCTTGCTCATAAGAACATGAATTGGTAACCTGACACACTTGACAGTGCATTAACTCAGTGGAGAGGAAGCGTCTTAATGAATTTCTACTGGCGGAAGCGGAGAAGCACCCGAACGTCAAAGTGTACTTCCAACATCGACTGTCGGAAGCTAATCTGGATTCGGGACACTTGGTATTTGAAGGGTGCGTTTAAGCGGAACTGAAATAGTCGATAGTTGGCTAACGCAAACTCTAAAGCCCCGATAAGCGAACTGTCGACGTCAATGCTGACCTCATCGTTGGAGCTGACGGCGTGTACTCTTTGGTGAGATCTAACGTCATGAAACGTGTGCGGTAAGTCGTTGCGGTGTGAAGTTTACTACATACTTAAGCTGAGCTCACGCTCCGTCAAATAGCATGGATTTTCAACAAACATATATCGATCACGGATATGTGGAACTCCACATGGAGCCCAGCTCGGATGGGAACTGGCAGATGGATCCAAACCATCTCCACATCTGGCCCAAGCACAGCTATATGATGATCGCCCTTCCGAACCCGGTTGGTGAATGCGTGGTGAATGCATGGACCTCAATAATTGTGGATCTCTTCTCTAGGACAAAACATTTACTCTCACGCTGTTTATGCCTTGGGATAACTTTGAAAACTTGAAAACAGAGGAACAGGTTCTTGACTTCTTCAAGCGCGAATTCCCTGACGTGGTGCCAAAAGTTGGTGCTGAACAACTCGTCAAAACCTTTTTCCGTAACCCCAAGGGATCCTTAGTACATATCAAGGTGCGCACATTTCCGCTAAGAATAATTGGGAGTATGTGTCAACTTCAATTATTCCTCTCGAAAGTGCAAACCCTACAATTACAAACATCGCGCGGTGTTCATTGGAGACGCAGCACATGCCATGGTACCGTTTTACGGCCAAGGCATGAACTGCGGTTTTGAGGACTGCAGAGTCTTGCATGAGATCTTGGACAAACACTTCGGAATCGATTCCTCGGGCAAACCTCCCTCTCCTGACGAACTCGCCAACGCTTTGAGCGAATACAGCAAGATCCGATATCCTGACGTCACCACCATTGTGGACTTGGCCATGTACAATTATGGCGAAATGCGACATTTGGTTACAGACTGGAGGTATTTTATCCGCAAAAAGGTCGAGGGTTGGTTGCACCTTCTCGTCCCCAGAACAGTCATCCCACTCTATTCGATGGTGAGCTTTTCGTCAATACCGTACTCCGAGGTGATGCAGAGGTGGCAGAATCAAACAGCTTGGCTGGAAAGGACTGCAGAGGTTGCAATATTGGGGACTGCTGTTACGGCTCTTACAGTCACTTTGCGAATTCTAAATACGAAAGTTGCTGTTAGCAAACTATTGAGCTTACAATAATCCAGCTTATAATAAATCCCCAGTCCACTTTACTATTTCCGGGTGAACTTTTTCGGCACGGATAAAAAGTCCCCCGAAGTTGCATTCCAATTTTTGATCATCAACATGGCATCCGAGCGTGTTCGCCAAATAACCAACCAGCTTGTCGCTACAAATGAGACTCTTTCCGCCGTTCCTCCTGCTCTGCAGAAGTTCGACATGTCAGGGAAAGTTGCTGTCGTGACGGGAGGCTCTCGCGGACTCGGTTAGTCTTGTCGAAGCGATTCGCTTTGTATTCCAAAAATTGATATCCGTGCACCCGACTAGGCCGAGAGATGGTCTTAGCGTTCGCTCAATGTGGTGCCGATGTGGTTATTGCATCTCGGAAGCTCGAACAGTGCATTGCCGCTGCGAAAGAGGTCTTAATTTCCAAATTTTGCAATATTAAGAAAAACGCTAATGCCCATTCATCCGCAGGTTGAGAAGCTTGGACGAAGAGCTCTCCCCATCGCTTTTAATGCGAACAGTTGGGCCGACTGCAATCGGCTCTACGAAGAGACATACAAGGCATTTGGCAAGTGTGACGTACTCGTGAACAAGTGAGCTATTCCTATGACAGAATTCCGTCTTGTATAATGGATGAGGCTGAGAGGTATTGGAGAAAAGATTGCTGGAACAAGAGCGCTGAGACTTCTCTTGTGCCACAACCATAGTGCCGGAGGGTCCCCCCTCTACTCTTCACTGGTAGAGCACAGTGAGGCCCTTTATGATAAAGTTCTGGCACTCAACTTGAAGGGACCTTTCAGGCAAGTGGTGGCAACTGTTATCAGTTCTTTCAAGTGTTGACTTCCTATCCTGCAGATTGAGTGCTCTTTTTGGAACTCGGATGTCGAAGGAGGGAGGCGGTTCTATCATCAATGTGAGCTCTACAGCTTCCCAACGTGTTTCCCAGATTGGTAAGTGCATAATCGTTGGTTTTGCTGATTATTCAATATTCAACGTTTTTACAGAGGTGAGTTCCGTTTGAAGGACCTGTCCCACGATAAATTGGATCCAAAGCTCGAAATTTGATAGTTACCTTATGGGATGGCTAAAGCCGGTGAGTCTCATCAACATTGTCTTGCAGTTTCAAGGATAACATCGCATTTTCGACAGGTTTGAACATGATGACAACCGGCATGGCGAAGGCGTTTGGTCCAAAAGTCCGAGGTAAGAACCCGCTTCTCTCTCGCATTGAATGACAAATTTACCAACCCACTTATCTTCGCCCTATGCTAGTCAATGTGTGAGTAAAGGTATGGTCCGTCATTTTTGTTGCCGAAATATGACATTTGGTGCCTTTTTTGCCACAGAATCGTTCCCGGACCGTTCTTGACGGATATTTCGAAAGCGTGGGACATGGATGCCTTCAACAAACGAGCGCAGGTGTCCATCCCCTTAGGTCGGGGAGGGCAGGCTAACGAGATTGTCGGTGCTGCACTTCTCCTTGCAACTGAAGCAGGAAGCTACATTACTGGTGCAATACTCAATGTGGACGGAGGTGTGTACTCCAACTGAGCTCCTTCGAATGATCGTCTAACTTACGTTTCAGGACCCCCCAAGAGCGATGCAAATGCAGATATGTAGTTCTAGAAGTACCAACTGTAATTACAAAAAGAAGTTGGAGCTCCCTGAAAGGAGCAAAAGGCCTCAGGTATTTGGAAGCCAAGAAGCACACCGCATCACTGGATCGCATTTTTGGTCACCGCCCACCCGCTTTCCCTTACGAGGCGCTTTCTGCCTTTGAGACGGAAGAGCAGACCGATCTTTCGACCGTCTTGCCTCTACAACGAGTTTCAGGGACATTTTCGGTCGATGCCGAGGACGAGAGGATGCCCAGAGCTGATTACGAGCCCCTTTACGGTTCCGACGCTGAACTCTACGACGGAGGTGTACCCGAATGGCAATTGCCGTTGCTAAATGTGGCATCATTGGGGATGCAGTTCGCGTACGTTGAAGTGACGCATCCATCACAATTGTTTCAGAAGCCTCTAACTTAGCTCAATATTTGTGCGCTGATTGCCGTATGCTTTTGACTTCCTTCTCCTTTGAAATAACGCGGATTCGAACACCGAAGCTGGACCATCGAGCTTGGTTATGGAACACCATTCCTACTCACCCTTGGGATTCCAAAACCTCTCATGGCGCTAGTATGGATCGCTGGACCTCTTTCAGGTCTTCTAATTCAGCCCATTGTCGGATTCTGGTCAGACAACAGTCGTTCTCGTTTTGGCCGTCGACGACCATTCATGGTTGGAGGAGGCGTGCTGACAGTGGGTGCAATGCTGGTCATTGCATACGCGAAAGAAATCGGGACTGGAATTTCA
The DNA here is from genome assembly GCA_001574975.1 of Gonapodya prolifera JEL478. Classification (NCBI taxonomy): domain Eukaryota; kingdom Fungi; phylum Monoblepharomycota; class Monoblepharidomycetes; order Monoblepharidales; family Gonapodyaceae; genus Gonapodya; species Gonapodya prolifera. The sequence goes on from KQ965734.1 coordinate 223,682, forward strand.
CAACTTGTGCATGGTGACGTGGCTTTGGTGAGGAGGTTCAGTTTACTAGAGGTGTTCAAGGGACATTCGACATGTGTACTTCACGCAGGCAAGCCGAATGACTGCATGGTCTGCAGTAATCGGATTCTATGTTCTAGGTGATTTTTTTTCTCACGCGGGAACGCAGACGGAGAGAGCTGGAAAGGGTAACCACTGCGAATTTAGACTTCAGCATAAATGCCGTGATGGCTGCTGCCCGTGCTTTGAGTCTTGATATTCCTTCAGTAAGCCAGCAAAGCACTAGCTCTGCATGGGCCGGAAGGTTTATTGGGTTCGGCAACATAGCAGGTGTGTCAGTCAACATCTGCGTCCTACCTACTTCGATCTAAACAGAGTCGAAAGGCTACCTCTGTGGCTATATCGACCTTCCCAAAATTTTGTCTTTCCTTGGGGATACTCAGATGAAGATTCTATGCTGGCTTGCAATAGCTGTCTTTGTGATATCTCTCACAATAACATGCTTGAGTGTGAGCGAGAGGCAGCACCAAGGTGGAATAGTTGTGAAGAGGGCACTCGATCCATTTTTGGAGATTTGGCGTGCTCTGAGGAGGCTTCCACCTCCTATTCAAGGGGTCTGCAACGTTCAGTTTTTTGCTTGGATTGGTTGGTTCCCGGTATTCTTTTACGGCAGTGAGTTCGTTTGACTTGGGGCAACTGGAGCCTTGACCTTTCATTTCTCCAAATAGCGTCATGGGTTGCGGAGAAGTGCTCCGGACATCCCTTGGAAGATGCCGGTGATGCAGCAGAAGAGTGCACGCGCGAGGGCTCCCGTGCCATGCTCATCTTTGCTCTTGTGTCCACCGCCACCTCGGTTGTTGTTCCGTGGGTCAAGAGGCAACGTTACGTGTCTGGTCGGGTCCTTCCAACGTTGAACGAGTTTCTCCCCACAACGCCACATTTATGGTTCTCTGGATGTTTGCTTATGGCGTCTGCCATGTTTTCTACATTTGGGATCGATGATGCAAGCGGTGCGACAGTGGTGATTGCAGTTTGTGTAGGTAACGCCCATCTCTTTTGGTGTTTCAATGCTTTGGATGCCACATTAACGACCGCTGATATCAGGGCGTAAGCTGGGGAATACACATGTATGTTCCATACGTTCTCATCGGTGAACACATGCGGCAGCTTCAGGTTCGCAAGAAGGGAAAACGGGATATCCGCAACGAAGCAAGCTCGCCAACACTCGGATCTGAGGCGAATAGGTTGCAAAGCAGTGGGTTAGGAACACCCAGTGACTCAGTATCGGGAAGGCACCTGGGGGGACGAAAACTTCGTGAGAGCGATGACGAGTCCCTCGATGGAACCGGCAGGGGCGGATCCTTTGAGTCAATGGCAAATCGGAAGTCGCCACCGAAGAGGCGTTCGCGGAGCCATGTGATCGGACCAGAGAGGTCTGAATCGGAATCTGACGACGACTCAAACAAGCAACCGCTAATTTCAGATGGACGCAAAGAGTCACTTACGGTTCAGGAACGATCCAATACCTCCGTGGAATCGCAAATCTTCGCTGAAGATCGTGCCGATCTCGCTGCAGGAACTATTATTGGTATTCAGGTGAGCCCGGAAGCTTTATAGCATCATACTTCGATACGAATGCAAGGTCGTTTCGCCGTGCAGAACCTTTACGTAGTCGTGCCACAGTTTATTACCACATTTCTCTCCTCCATGATCTTTGCCATCGTCAGCCAAACCAGAACGGTGCTCCCTGATGGAACGGTGGAGACGCACGACGCATTTTCGTGGGTTCTCAGAATGGGAGGAGTGGGAGCTGTTGCGGCTGCTGTCCTGTGTCTGCGACTGAAAGACGTTGAGCTTGATACCGAAGACAGATCCGATGAAATTTCGCCGATTCCTGTTATGTCGCATTAGCTTTGTCATTGTAGTACTGATGGAGGGTGGAGGGGCTTGCATTTGCTATGGTCGGTCACACCTGCTTCAAACACGATCATTTTCATTGAATGGCGGATCTGGACATCGATCCGCCTCTTGGCACGCCGTCCCCGGGCCCCGTTGTCTCTGTTGACCCTTCTGTCCTCCTCTCCCATATCGAATCGCTCGCCGCAATACTTCTGGATGCCGATCCAGTTCACGTACGCTCAGCCTTGTCAGCAGACCCAGCAACAAATGAAAGATGCAAGCGCTTTTCGACGGAGGGAGCCGCGGTGGTTGCCCAGGTCGTAAGGGAAAGGGGTGAAGGTGAAAAAGGTGTGTTTCACCAACGCGAAGATGGATTGGAGACGAAAAGCAGTACCAGGTAACGAACACGAATGGAGATTACCTAAAGTGGTGATCAAATGAGGAGTTATTTTTCTGGATTACGATCAGATTCTGAAGCGACTAGACTATTATCGTGTCACGGAACGCAGAACACGGATGTAATTCTTTGAGGGGGCAGTCCTCGGAACTGCATCGAAAGTGAGAATGAACCACGGATGAGGAAACTCTATCCGAACTCTTGTCGAGCACAATATATTTATCCCTCCTCAAAACTAAACCCCCACCCCACATTGCCCTGAAAGATTCGGAACCATCCTCAGCTCCAACCTTCCGGTTTCTTCTGGAAGTTTCTCTGACTCCTTCGCACACTGGCTCGTTCGTTCTCATCAAGCGTGGACCACAATTGGTCCCAACAACGTCGTTGTCGCAACAACTCCAGGTCCTTAACGTTCCCGAAGGTGGCTCCGCCTATGAGACACTGTGGCAGTATGTGCACAATGCAGTAGCACCAATATTTGAGGCTTATGTGGGACAAAGGAGCGGAGTTGATAAAGACGGAAAATCGGGTAAGTCTCGCTGGACCAGAAACTTCTTTCTTTCTTTCATTATTTCAGATGTACTAACGTTGAAATGTCAGGAATCCCTGCTGCCAAGAAGAAAATTGCTGAGCTCGAACTCTCCTTATTGAACTTGCAGCAGAATGTCGACATACCTGATGTCACATTAACAATCCACCCGGCGATTGCCCGTGCCGCATTGGCATGCCGTGAAGCTGGTCGGCGCCCATCTCCAGACGCCATTGGGGGTTATCTACTGAATGATTCCGGATTCCTAAATCGCGTACAGGCGGATGTCAATATGTGGATTAAAGAAATCCAGAAGGTAACAAAACTGGATCGTGATCCCGGTTCCGGAACGGCATCACAAGAAATCAACTTCTGGCTTGGTATGGAGAGAGCAATCACAACAATAGAGGATCGCCTGAAGTCTGATGAAGCTGCACTCACACTCGATATGCTCCGCCATGCGAAGCGCTTTCATGCGACTGTATCATTCCTCGCAGACACCGGTCTTAAGGATGCAGGAGAGCGGGTTCAACGGTATAACCAACTGATGAAGGATTTCCCGTTGGGGGAACTGCTGTCCGCGCCGGATGTGGATAAAATTCGTGATGCGGTCCAACTCATTTTTCAGCATATGGGGCGCAAGCTTCGCGCGTCTCCGTACCCAATACGACGGGCACTTGCGCTTGTCGAGGCCATTTCTCGGGATCTGTCTGACCAACTGCTCCGGGTACTCGCCCCGCGCAGGCTCATGTTCATTCCATATGCGGAGTTTGACCGCGCAACGTCAGGATGCGAGGCTGTGTTTAATGCGTGGGACGAGGAGCTGAAAGAGTTTTTACCCACGGCGAGAGACCTGATCCGCAAACGATCGGAGAAGCCAATGCAGATGAAGGTCGTTCCTGCTCACGGGAGACTGCAGGAACGCATTAAGTACGTAAGACAGTTTCGGAGGGGTCACGAACAGCTTCTGGAGACAATCCAACGAGTGTTGGGTGGAGAGGATGAAAAGAAGTCCAACGTCGGTGGCACCATTGGGGGAAAAGGTGATCCAACATTGAACGGCATGTCTGGGTCAACTGCATTAGAGGATGTTACCCAAGCGTACGAGATAGTGAAGAGGGTGGATGTGTTGGATGTAACCACAGGTACGTTAGGGGTTGGATTGGGTTCCTTTGAATGCAAGCCACATCGGCACTGACCCCGTATTGTTAGACGGCACGGAAATCTGGGTCGCAGCAGAAAATGCATATAATGAGCACATTGCACAAGTGGAGAACCAAATAATTTCACTGCTTCGGGATCGTCTCGGCGCCTGTCGCAATGCGTCCGAAATGTTCCGTGTTCTCGGCAAATTCAATGCTTTGTTTGTTCGCCCAAAAATACGCGGGGCCATCCAAGAATATCAGTCGCAGCTTATTGATAATGTCAAGGAAGATATCCACAACCTTCACGATAAGTTTAAGCGCCGGTATGAAAATTCGGAGGCAGCATTAGTCAGCAGGCTAAGAGATGTGCCTGACGTCAGCGGGACGATAATTTGGATCAAACAGATTGAACTGCAACTTGCGGCGTACATGAGCCGAGTGGAGAACGTTCTTGGAAACAGGTGGCAGGAGTACGCCGAGGGCCAGAAGCTTGCCGCAGAATGGAGAGCGTTCAAGTCACGCCTCGAAACTAAGCCTCTCTTTGATGCATGGCTCAAAACTGTTCAGGATCGGGGAAATGCACAAGCCCAACGTGTATTTGCGATTGTGAAGACCCGAGGTACTTCTTTCGCCGGGCCAAGTGGTAGACCTGGCTCTCCAACAAAGGAGTCGTTTACAACAGCCACAGCGGGTGTTGGTGCACCAGTTCTACAACTCACTGTTAACTTCGACAACCAACTTGTGCAATTGTTCAAAGAAATTCGTAACCTTTTGTGGCTTGGGTACAGCATTCCATATTCTGTCACTAACCTTGGCAAAGAAGTTCGTCGCGTTTATCCATTTTCTGTCGCGATACGGGAGACTGTCAGAACGTATGGAAAGGTCTGCGAAGATGTTATCCGCCACAATAATGCCTCGGTGGAACCTCTCATTGCCACGTACAAACGGGACGTCCAGCAGGCATTGGCACGAATGATGCCCTACAAGTGGGACATGTTTGTGAATTCAAGTTTGGAACGAGATCATGGTGGCCGACATGTGCAAGCTGTTCGAGAACTTGCAGCGCTGGTCACTATGCTCCAGGATAAAGCAAACCTTGCCATTGAAATTGATGGCTTGATTTCCCAAGCAGTAGAAGAACTTATGAGGTGTGACTTCTCTCGGGAAGTCATTGGGGAGATTGTGGGCCGGATACAGAAGATGGTATGTACAAATGCGAGAACGGAAATCCTGGAATCGAGCTAAGACCCAAACGTTTCATCTTCGTTTAGATTGACAAGCTCAACTTCGAGGCTTATTCTAATTTGGACATATGGGTCAAGGACTTAGATGCCAAAGTGGAGGATATTCTGGTAGCACGCCTCCAAGGCGCGGTCAAGGTAACGCGAAATTATTTATCGCATATGCAATTGATACCATTCACGTTTTTATAGAGTTGGACGAACGAGTTCGCAAGTCAGAATGATGAAACTACTGGGAAGAGTAGTCGCAGAACCCGAGGAATGACAACTGAAAGCCAACGGACACATGCAGCTGACAGGCCACGAATAAATGTTCAGATACATGAAGTGCGAATGAAGAACCAGACGATGTTTTTGGATCCACCCCTAGAAAGTGCGCGTGAACAGATATACATTCAGTTGCACGCATGGATTGGTATGTAGTTCACATAAATATTCGCGTTGCTTTTGTGACTCGATGCGGGTTTTTAGCCACCATATGTACCCTCCCGCGAATACAGAGTTCGCGCTATGATATGATGGCGAAAACTGCTGCAGACACGTCATATTCTAGTCTTGTGAGTTTTCACGGAAAGTTATTCATCTAGTTACTGGTTTGTCTCACAATTTACAACTCCCACCTCAGCTTGTGAAGTTGCAAGATGGGGTTCTCGAGAAGGCCTACGACGTTATAGAGGACAAATTGAGGAGAGTATTCGATTACGTTTCTATTTGGCTGCAATATCAGTCACTTTGGGACCTTGAAGCTGAAAAAGTTTACAGCTACATCGGAGATGATCTTGCGAAGTGGGAGCAAATCGTCCATGAGATTCGCAAAGCAAGAGCTATTTTCGACAACTCAGAAACGGAACAATCGTTTGGAGCGATTGTCATCGACTATGCCCAGGTCCAGTCAAAAGTCAATGCCCGTTATGATCAATGGCAGCGTGATGTCCTTAATCGCTTCGGAGGGAAGCTGAGTCAGTCAATGAGAGACTTCTACGCAGCCATCTCAAAATCTCGGAACGAACTTGAGCAACACTCTGCCTTGGAGACGCAAACTACATCCGAGGCTGTATCATTTATCACTCTCCTCCAAGATCTCCGGCGAAAACTCCCACGATGGACTCGAGAGATGGAGACATTCAAAAATGGTCAAAAGACACTGGAACGCCAACGATTTCAGTTTCCAAACGATTGGCTGCATTCGGACCAAGTCGATGGCGAATGGAGTGCGTTTAACGAGATTCTAGCGCGGAAAAATTATTCTATTCAAGACCAAATAGGTAATTGACAGTTTCTTGGTCGCGCTGTGGTACATCTTCCAATATTAACCTTCCCGCTCTCAGCTGGTCTTCAGATTAAAATTATCTCAGAGGACAAGGCAGTTGACCAAAAGATCACAGTGATTCTGGGAGAATGGGAGAAGGGGAAACCTGTCCAGGGAAGTCTACGACCCGAGACTGCATTGAACAATCTGAGCGTCTTCGAAGGTCGTCTCGCCCGACTTAAAGAGGAGTACGAACACGTGTGCAGAGCCAAGGAAGCGCTAGACTTGGATCTTGTCGTTAATGATCGCGTAGCACCTGTTCTGGAAGAGGTCCGCGATTTGAAGTCTGTCTGGACTGAGCTTGCGAGAGTATGGGCTTCTATTAACGAATTGCGCGACACTTCTTGGAGTGCTTTGGTCCCTCGAAAGCTGCGAACACAGCTAGAAGCCCTTGTGAACCAGACCAAAGAAATGCCCAGTAAGATGCGGCAGTACGCTGCGTTTGACTACGTCCAGGAGCATCTTCGAAGCCTCTCAAAAGTTAACCAACTGCTTGGGGAGCTTAAATCCGAAGCCCTTCGTGATCGCCATTGGAAGGTGCTCTTCCGTAATCTGAAGATTGAGGGGCGATTCCACCTTGGCGATATGACTCTCGGACATTTGTGGGATTTGGATCTTAAAAGAAATGAAGCTAGTATAAGGGACGTCATTATCGTGGCACAGGGCGAAATGGCACTAGAAGAATTCCTGAAACAAGTCCGCGAAACTTGGTCGCAGTATTCCCTAGAGCTCGTGAATTACCAGAATAAGGTGCGTTCTGCCACTGCTCAGTGTGGATAAATGTTGTTGACGACACCGCAAATGTCAGTGTCGGCTTATTCGAGGTTGGGATGAGCTGTTCGCAAAGTGCTCAGAGAATCTCAGCTCTCTCGCTGCCATGAAGCACTCACCGTATTTTAAGGTGTTTGAAGACGATGCTTCTGGCTGGGAAGAAAAGTTAAACCGCGTTCACGTCCTCTTCGATGTCTGGATTGATGTTCAACGGCAATGGGTTTATCTCGAAGGAATCTTCACAAGCAGCGGTGATATTAAAGCACTTCTTCCCGTTGAGACCGCGAGATTCCAAAACATTAACACCGAGTTCATGGCGGTGATGAAAAAGGTTTATAAATCCCCATTCGTTTTGGACGTGGTGAACATTACCAACATTCAAAAATCGATGGAACGACTGGCAGACCTTTTGAGCAAAATACAAAAAGCTCTTGGAGAATATTTAGAGCGCGAACGGACGGCATTCCCGCGGTTTTACTTTGTTGGTGATGAGGACCTATTGGAGATCATCGGAAACGCTAAAGACATTTTGCGAATACAGAAACACTTCAAAAAGATGTTTGCTGGAGTCGCACAACTTTTATTGAACGAAGATGCTACAATTGTTCGAGGCCTCGTATCAAGGGAAGGAGAAACTATCGCTTTTAAAACTGACATCTCGGTGAAGGACAACCCTAAAATAAACGATTGGCTCACTCTTGTGGAAAAGGAGATGCGCGTCACTCTCGCGATGTTGTTGACAGATGCCGTGATAGAGCTTGGAGGTCTGTATGCCTCTCTCGACCCACAAAAGCTCCTCTCGTGGATCGACAGATTCCCCGCGCAGCTCGTGATTCTGTCAACACAAATTCTTTGGACACAAAGCGTTGATCGAGCTCTCCACGCAATTGAAGCAAGAGGGACTAAAACATTTGATGTTCTGAAGCCAGCCGCGGATAAAGTGGAAAATGTCTTGAATGCACTTGCCGATGCTGTGTTAACAGATCTCGCCCCGCTTACACGGAAGAAATGTGAACACCTCATTACAGAGCTGGTTCACCAAAGGGACGTCATTCGCCAGCTTCGTCATAAAAGTGCCAACTCCCCCAAAGCATTTAGTTGGCTAGCCCACATGAGATTCTACTTTAATCAGAACATCGAGGATCCTATCTCACGTCTAACAATCCAAATGGCGAACGCGACGTTTCAGTATGGGTTCGAATATCTTGGAGTGGCGGATCGACTAGTCCAGACTCCTTTAACAGATCGGTGTTATTTGACGTTGACACAAGCCCTCGATTCGCGCATGGGAGGATCTCCGTTTGGCCCTGCTGGAACAGGGAAAACAGAATCTGTCAAGGCGCTTGGGGTTGCTTTGGGACGTTTTGTGCTGGTCTTTTGTTGTGACGAAACTTTTGATTTCCAAGCAATGGGTCGCATTTTTGTTGGGCTCTGTCGAGTTGGCGCTTGGGGCTGCTTTGATGAATTCAATCGTCTAGAAGAGAGAATTCTTTCCGCGGTATCGCAGCAAATTCAAACGATACAGTTGGGACTACGAGAAGGAGCTGGTGAAATCGAGTTAGTAGGGAAAAATTTGAGGGTTAATCCGAGCACAGGTATGTCTGTTCTCAGCCGCTCCCTAACACTGTGGGCATACCAACATTTGGTTGCATCTCAGGTGTATTCATTACAATGAACCCGGGCTACGCTGGTCGGCAGAACCTTCCAGACAACCTCAAAAAACTCTTCCGAAGTATCGCCATGACCAATCCTGATCGGGAACTGATTGCGCAGGTGATGCTTTTCTCTCAAGGGTTCCGATCAGGAGAGCTTCTCGCGTCCAAAGTTGTGCCTTTCTTTATTCTCTGCCAAGAGCAATTATCACCTCAATCCCATTACGATTTTGGACTCCGTGCTCTCAAAAGTGTTCTTGTCAGTGCTGGGAATCTAAAACGCGATAGACTGCAAAGGATTCGAAAAGATGAAGCAGGAGGTAAATTGCTCAATGACGTGACGGACGAGCTTGAGGAGTTGTCGGAACCTCGAGCAGAGCAGCAAATTCTAATACAGAGCATTCGGGAAACTGTTGCGCCTAAGCTTGTCGCAGATGACGTGCCACTGCTCCAGAGGTAAGTAAAGCAAAAGTGTGCAATTGTACGAATCATTTACAGTCTTCCAACAGTTTGGTTGCCGATGTCTTTCCCGGAGTGGATTATGTCCCTTTTGAGCTCGATAAGCTCAAGAATGAAATCAAGAAAGTTTGCCTTGAAAGAAACTTGGTGGACGGGGACTTGTGGATGGAGAAAACCATTCAGCTTTATCAAATTCAGATCATCCACCATGGGGTTATGCTGGTAGGACCATCTGGAAGCGGCAAAACTACAGCGAGGGAAGTCTTGTTGTCTTCTCTAGAGCGGGTGGAAGGCGTTGAAGGAGTGGCGCATGTAATAAATCCGAAAGCAATGTCCAAGGAGCATCTTTATGGCTCAATGGACTCCACTACTCGGGAATGGACTGATGGTTTGTTCACCAATATCTTGCGAAAGATTGTTGATAACATTCGAGGAGAGAGCAATAAGCGACATTGGATCATATTCGACGGTGATGTTGACCCCGAATGGGTTGAGAACCTGAACAGTTTACTTGATGACAACAAATTGTTGACCTTGCCTAATGGGGAGCGTCTAAACTTACCTTCGAATGTTCGCATCCTTTTTGAAGTTGATACTCTTCGATATGCCACACTCGCAACTGTCAGCCGTTGCGGAATGGTTTGGTTTAGCGATGAAGTGGTGAGCCTGAACATGCACTTTACGAACTACCTTCTACAGTTGCGCAATCAACCTTTGGATGAGCCGGAGGAGGAGTTTTTGACCCCCCGTCAGTCCATGCAATCCCTCGCAAGCCGAACAACACTTGATGTCGACGCCACAAGTAGTGTCCTTCGTACTCAAAGGCAATGCGAGGAAGTTATTGCACCATTTTTAGCGCCCGATGCGCTTGTGGCTAGAGCTCTTGATTGTGCTGAAGAACTCGATCATATAATGGACTTTACACGAACGAGGGCTCTCAATACATTGTTCTCTCTTCTCAACAAAGCAGTACGGAGTGTCATTGACTACAATGTTCATCACATTGATTTTCCAATGGCACCTGATCACTTGGAAGCTTACATGACGAAGAGACTAGTTTTTGCGTTGGTGTGGAGTTTTGCGGGAGATTCCTCACACGACTCCCGGGCCCAAGTAGGAGACTTTATTCGGGACTATACTGCTTTGGATCTGCCATCCAGTCTGACTGGAGGTTCCATTATTGACTATGATGTTTCCATTCACAGTGGAGATTGGGTTCCATGGCAGTCGAGAGTTCCTCAAATCGATATCGAAACTCACAACGTGACGTCAAATGATGTCGTTATTCCAACAATCGATACCATTCGACATGAGGAAATATTGTACTCATGGCTGTCAGAGCACAAACCATTGATTTTATGCGGCCCTCCCGGGTCTGGTAAAACAATGACACTCTTGAGTGCACTTAGAAAGCTCCCAGACATGGAAGTTGTACCTCTCAATTTTTCGAGCGCAACTACTCCAGAGCTGATTTTGAAGACGTTCGACCAACACTGTGAATACCGTAAGACACCTACCGGTCTTGTGTTGGCTCCTGTTGCTCAAGGTCGATGGATGGTTGTCTTTTGTGATGAAATTAACCTTCCTGCCACGGACAAGTACGGCACCCAACGTGTTATCTCCTTTTTGCGACAATTAGTTGCTGATAACGGCTTCTGGAGGACTTCAGATAAGTCGTTCGTGCGGCTTGAACGCATTCAATTTGTCGGAGCATGCAATCCCCCGACGGACCCCGGACGTGTGCCTCTTTCTCATCGATTTTTGCGGCATGCACCAGTTGTGCTGGTTGACTACCCCGGTGAAATTTCATTGCAACAAATATACGGAACATTCAGTCGAGCGGCTCTGAAGGTTGTACCCTCACTTCGTGGATATTCAGCGCCTTTAACTTCTGCGATGGTTGAGTTTTACGTGAGGTCTCAGAAACACTTCACACCAGACATTCAAGCCCACTACATCTACAGCCCAAGAGAACTTACGAGATGGATCCGTGGAATTTACGAAGCACTCAAGCCTCTTGAATCCGCCTCGGTGGAGGGCTTAGTCAGAATATGGGCTCACGAGGGACTTCGTCTTTTCCAAGATAGGCTTGTGTCAATCGAGGAGAGAAATTGGACGGACGAGGTTATCAACGAGATGGCGTCGAAGTATTTCCCAACAATAAGTAGAGACGAAGCTCTCGAACGCCCAATGCTTTATTCGAACTGGCTTTCAAAGTTCTACGTACCGGTCCAACGGGAGCAACTTCGTGATTTTGTCAAAGCAAGATTGAGAGTCTTCTATGAGGAAGAGCTGGATGTTCCGCTCGTTTTATTTAATGATGTTTTGGAGCATGTTCTCCGGATCGACCGTGTCTTTCGCCAAGTACAAGGTCACTTGCTGCTGATCGGAGTGAGTGGAAGTGGAAAAGTGAGTATTTTGCGCGTACTGGAGCTTTTCAGGCATAAGTTTCACCTGTCCTCACATTTGCTATCGGTTACATAGACGACATTGTCTCGGTTTGTAGCATGGATGAATGGTCTCAGCACCTTTCAGATCAAAGTGCACAACAAATACACCGCGGAGGATTTCGATGAAGATTTGCGTCAAGTACTTCGTCGGGCAGGTTGCAAGGGAGAGAAAATGGTTTTCATCATGGACGAATCCAACGTACTGGAGTCCAGTTTTCTGGAACGAATGAATACCCTTCTTGCAAATTCTGAGATACCGGGTCTTTTTGAAGGTGATGATTACAGTTCATTAATGACACAGTGCAAGGAAGGTGCCCAAAGAGAAGGACTAATACTTGACTCGGGGGAGGAATTGTACAAATGGTTCACTGCCCAGATAACCAAGGTAAGTTTCACTGTTGGCGAAGTTCGCTCGGTCGTGTAGCTATTCCTTAACTTCTGTTTCCAGAATCTTCACGTTGTGTTCACAATGAATCCACCTGAAGGTGGTCTCGCAACTCGAGCAGCCACATCGCCAGCCCTATTTAATCGTTGTGTACTTGATTGGTTTGGAGATTGGTCCGATCAGGCTCTTTTCCAGGTCGGCGCTGAGTTTACGCAGAATTTAGACGTGGATGATCCAAAGTACACCACTCCGGATGGATTCCCCGTCATCTACAAGGACTTAAGTCTTCCTACGACTCAAAGATTGGCGGTGGTTAACGCGTTTGTTGGCGTTCACCAATCGCTGTATGACATCAATTCGAAGATGAGTAAACGGACGGGAAGGACCAATCACGTAACACCACGCCACTATTTGGACTTTATCAAACATTATGAGAGACTCTTCAGAGAAAAGAAAGATGAGCTGGAGGAGCAGCAGCGCCATCTCAACGTTGGATTGGATAAACTCCGGGACACTGTCATTAAAGTGGAGGAACTGCGAATAAGTTTGGCTGAAAAAGGACGAGAGCTTGAAAACAAAAATGACTTGGCCAATGAAAAATTAAAACGAATGCTGGCAGAGCAGAATGAGGCAGAACAGAAACGTGTTGTATCACTTCAAATCCAGCGTGACCTGGGAAAACAGAACGACGAGATTGCATCCAGAAGGCAGCTTGTGATTGACGATCTTGCGAAAGCTGAACCTGCAGTCCTCGAGGCTCAGAGGAGTGTATCAAATATAAAAAAGCAACACCTGGTGGAGCTGAGGTCTATGGGTAGTCCTCCTACTGCAGTCAAACTCGCACTGGAATCTGTTTGTGTCCTTCTCGGAGAGAGAGTAGCAGATTGGAAAAGCGTTCAAAGCATAATCAAACGTGACGACTTCATAGCGAACATTATTAACTTCAACACAGACAAGCTAACGTCGTCCATGAAAAAGGTCATTAAAGATCAGTACATGTCGGACCCTATTTACAACTACGAGACTGTTAACAGAGCGAGTAAAGCTTGTGGACCGTTGGTACAGTGGGTCCTTGCCCAAGTGAATTACTCTGAGATCTTGGAGCGTGTTGGGCCACTGCGAGACGAAGTCACTAGACTAGAGGATAGCCAAAAAGAGACACAGCACCGTGCAACGCAGATTGAAGAAATGGTTGGAGAACTTGAAGATAGCATTACCCGTTACAAAGACGAGTATGCTGCTTTAATCGCTGAAGTTCAGGGTATCAAGATGGAAATGGAGAAAGTGAGGAGCAAGGTTGACAGAAGCATCAAGTTGCTGAGCAACCTATCTTCTGAGAAGGAACGTTGGGAGGACACATCATCCAGCTTTGAGAGTCAGATGGCGACAATTGTTGGAGATGTTCTTCTTGCATCCGCGTTCCTTGCATATGCGGGATTCTTTGATCAACAGTATCGTGACCAGCTGATAATGAAGTGGTCGGATCTCCTTCGGAAATCGGGTCTGCGGTTCAAGCAGGACATTTCGCTCCCCGAATTTCTGTCCACGGCGGAAGAGCGTTTGGCATGGAGGCAACACGGGCTTCCGGCCGATGATCTTTGTACTGAGAACGCCGTGATGCTAAAGCGCTTTAATCGTTATCCGCTCATCATTGACCCTTCAGGCCAAGCGACAACGTTTTTGTTAAATGAGTACAAGGGTCGCAAAATTGCTGTTACCAGCTTCCTCGATGATGCGTTTACAAAGGCCCTAGAAAGTGCTCTGCGGTTCGGAAACCCTCTTTTGATACAAGATGTAGAACATCTTGACCCGATTCTAAATCCTGTGTTGAATCGAGAGCTCAGAAAGACAGGAGGAAGGACGTTGATACGATTGGGCAATCAAGACATTGACTTTTCTCCAGCATTTATGCTCTTCCTGTCGACACGTGACCCTTCAGCAAACTTCCGGCCCGATTTGAGCAGTCGCGTAACGTTTGTCAATTTTACAGTCACCAGAGCAAGTCTTCAAAGTCAATGCCTGCACGAAGTATTGAAGTCCGAACGCCCAGACGTCGACCGCAAGAGAAATGACTTGATAAAGCTTCAAGGAGAATTTCAACTCCGATTGAGACAGCTCGAAAAATCGCTGCTTCAAGCCCTTAATGATTCAAAGGGCAATATTTTGGACGATGACCATGTTATGACCACTTTGGAAACTCTGAAGCAAGAGGCCGCGGATGTATCCGCAAAGGTCGAAGAAACGGACTCGATTATGAAAGAAGTTGAAGTGGTCACGGACGTTTACACGCCATTGGCAACCGCATGCAGTTCAATTTTCTTCGTGTTGGAACAACTCAGCAGTATTCATCACTTCTACCGTTTCTCGCTGGACTTCTTTTATGAAATATTCGACAGTGTCATTCATCGAAACACAAACATCGCCAAGTTGACTGAACCCCTGGAACGACTGCGGATTCTTAACAGGGACCTCTTCCGTGTTACCTTTGCCCGCACGGCGATATCTCTACTCAATGAGGATCAATATGTGTTTGCATTACTTTTATCTCAGATCAAAATTAGGGGCACATCTGACCAACCTGAAGACATGGAGTATGAACTGTTGTTGGGAATGGCGGAGAGTGTCCTTGGAACACCCATCACCGGTCTCGATTTGAATCGTATAATCAAAATCACGGGAGAGGTGATAGGGAAGCGCGTTGCAGAGTACAGTGCAGCGCCAATGTTCAAAGGACTGCCAAACCACGTATTGCAAAACGAAGAATTGTGGAAAGCGTTCATGAATGATCCGTCTCCCGAAGAATCAGTACCTGATTGTTGGGAGCTCTCTAAAGGTGCAACAAACGGTGAGCGATGATATGATGGCTATTCACCTGAGGCAAACCATGACTTTCTCTCCGTGTCAGGCCCAGTCGCAAGTGCGTTCCGTAATCTTCTTGTGGTCAAAGCATTCCGACCGGATCGACTCAGGGCAGCGACGACTAAGTTTCTGGAGACGACTTTTGACTTGAACCTCCTCGAATCTCGAGATTTGAGCCTAAGAACAGTCGTAGATGAAGTCAAGGCAACAACACCCTTGGTATTCTCTTCTGTGCCCGGCTTCGATGCAAGCGATAGGGTGGAAAACCTCGCCGCGGAGTATGGAGCAAAGCTTTCAGCAGTTGCTATGGGTTCCGCTGAAGGTTTTAGCTTGGCTGATAGTGCAATCGCGCATGCTGTGAAGAACGGAACTTGGGTACTACTCAAGAACGTTCACTTAGCGTCCCATTGGTTGGGCCACCTCGAAAAGAGGCTGACAACCCTGAAGCCGAACAAGAACTTCCGCTTGTTTCTCACAACGGAAACGTCGCCCAAGGTTCCTGCGAACCTCCTTCGATTATCTAGGGTCCTAATGTTTGAGCCACCACCAGGGATAAAAGCTTCAATGCAATCAGCGCTTGCAAGTATAGCCCCGCAGCGTTACTCGAAGGGACCGGTCGAAAAAAGTCGACTGTATTTCCTGTTGGCTTGGCTTCATTCTGTCGTCCAAGAACGTCTTCGATACGTACCTGTTGGTTGGACGAAACGCTACGAGTTCACAGAAGCAGACTTTGAGTCATCACTCACGACAGTGGACGTTTGGATAGAACTCGTTGCTCAAGGAAGGTCAAATATCAGTCCAACTAAAATTCCTTGGGATGCATTACGTCAGTTGGTCAAGGAGACAATCTATGGGGGCAAGATCGACAATGATTTTGATCAGGAGATCCTGAACACTTTCATCGATGAGCTTTTCACTCCACATTCTTACGATATCGGATTCAAACTTGTTAATGATCCTGCCGCGGATCGCTCCCTCGTGGTTGCTGAAGGCACGAGAGTGGAGCACTTTATGGAGTGGGTAGACAACCTTCCGGACCAAGAACCACCAACATGGTTGGGATTGCCTGACAATGCGGACAAAGTGCTATCTGCCAATAAAGGTATAAATCGGATTTAATCATTCGAGTTTGAGTATTGAGCCAATCGGTTTCTTTTACAGGGTTTGAGCTGTTATCGAAAGTACGTCAGCTTCGTAGCCTATTGGACGATGATGAAGTTGCATATGCACCGGAAGCCAAAGGCATCAAAGAGGGGCCTTCTTCCGGTTTCGTTCAGCCGGCCTGGATGCGAAACTTGCATATTGTTTGTGATAATTGGCTCAGCTTATTACCGGACGTAAGTTCTCCAACGAAAGCAAAAGACGACATGATTCCGACGTTTCACTATTGTTTATTATCTAAGGTACTACCGCACCTTCCCCGATATAATGACAGCGTTCGCGACCCACTGTTCCGTTTCTTTGACCGAGAGTTTAAAATTGGGACAAGTTTGCTCGCAACTGTAAGAAAAGATTTGATAGACCTGAAAACGGTCTGTGAAGGTCGGGGAAAGCAAACGAACCGCTTGAGGGGGCTCGTGGTCTCTTTGACTGGTGGTGAGTTCCGTCTTGAGCATGACTGTTTGATTCTTTGCCGACACCTTGGTTTTAGGTGTAATTCCCACCAACTGGAAAATATATAAAACACCGAAAGACCTCTCGCTGAATTCCTTCGTTCCGGACCTCGCGTATCGCCTCACTCAGCTCAAGATGGTATCTGCTCGGTCAATGCCTTCATCCTCTGGAGTGAAGCAAATTCAGCCAATTGTTATGTCTGAAGTAATTCTGAACACACCCATATCTATCGGAGCACTGTTCATGCCAGATGCATTTATTACAGCAACTCGACAAGCCGTTGCCCAAGTCAAGGGCTGGTCTCTGGAAGAATTGAAAATGGAAGTGGAATGTGGATTGAAGGAAGGAGACACTGGAAAGAGTCGAGGAGGCTTCACTTTGATTGGTAGATATCGAAACCTGTCATCCGTTTTGTTAAAGTCTCACCATCAAATCATTAGATCTCAAGTGTGAAGGTGCAGCGTGGCACGAAGGGGCTCTCCGAGCAACAACAACCTCCACAGACAGCAAGCTTCCAGGATTGGTACTGAAGTGTGAGTTTCATGTGACATTTGCATTGGACCCGAATGATCCAACTGATGATCTGCATGTCAGGGGTCAAGCACGATGCCGAAGGCACTTCTGCAACCCTGAGTGCCACGTTACCTGTGTATCTCAACAAGGACCGCAAAGATATTCTCTTCCGTGCGGCACTTCCTGTGGTCCAAGGTACCGGAAACGAGCGTCGCATGGTACAAAGAGGAGTAGCGATAGTTGCGTTTTCCGCTGTTTAGTTTGAGAAGAAGAATGGCGAGAGTTAGACTTGTAATTTAGGCTCATTATTGTTGAGCTCCCTGAACTTCGGTCACGACTTTTTCAACAGTCGTTCGTGGATTATGTCGAAGCAAATCAACGTTCTCCTCCTGGATCCGGTGCCTGAATCTGCTCTAGAGGTTTTCCGGTACGCGAAATGGAAAGTCGACACTTGCTTTGAGCAGCTCTCGGAGGCACAGTTGGTTCGAAGGATTGGAGATTACCAGGTACGCATCCCGACGAAGCTTGAAATCGGATGGATGGGTCGATTGTGCGGCAAAAGTGGGAGCACAGCCGTTGGAACTTTGGTGTGGAAGGTTTCAGATAAGGTTATGGAGATTGACATACCTTCTTGTGCAAGATTGTCTGTCTGAAAGAGAAACGTCCTCAAGAGTATCTCACTGACGAAGGTGTGTTTGACTGTGTCTTGATTATCGCACGCGTACTGGCTCTAACGGCGAATGGCAACTTCAGTGATTCGATCAGCACATCGTCTTCTCGCTATCGGATGTTTCAGCCAATACACGGATCAAATAGACTTGAAAGCGGCTCAGGAAATGGGGGTGAGTGATATTTTTTTGGCCCTGAGTTGTTTGTCCACCGATATACCTTGGTGTGGTTGCAAGATACCGGTGTTTTCGAGTCCCTATGGTCATTCATATTCCGTCGCGGAGCTGTCAATCTGTTTTATCATCTGCTTGGCCCGACAATTGACTGACCGCACGCTCGAAATGCACACAAGCGAATGGAACAAGGTCTCAAGCAATTGCTACGAAGTGCGTGGGAAAACACTTGGAATTGTCGGCTACGGACATATTGGCTCTCAGGTAGATATCGCTTGCGGGCGTTTGTCGGAAGTCAGCGATCTTAAGCATCATGGCGGCAGCTTGGTGTTTTGGCAGAGTCCATTGGGATGCGCGTTATTTTCTACGACATAGCCACCGTGCTCCCCATGGGTCGCAATCAGCCGCAAGCTTCTCTCGCTGCACTTCTTCCCGTGTCTGACTTCGTTGCTGTCTGTGTGTCGCCCACCGACGAAAATCGAAAGTTCATTGGCCCGAACGAGATTCGCCAGATGAAGAAGGGATCTTACATTGTCAACACCAGCTACGGTGACGCTATAGACCTTGATGCTGTTGCGGAAGCTTTGAAGTCGAAGCATCTCGCGGGAGCAGCGTTCGATGTGTTCCCTAAGACACCACTTTCAAATAGCACGACTTTCCAACATCCGTTTTCTGGGCTCAAGAATGTGATCATGGTTCCAAACTTGGGAGATGCGACTCAACAGGCTCACGAACGAGTTGGGCACGATGTCGCAAATTCCATTGCCCGATTTCTCAACGAGGGTGCTAGCGTCGGAGCAGTAAACTTCCCCAGCATTCAAACATGGGCACTGAAGCCTGGCACCAGACGCATCTTGAACATGCACCGAAATGTGAGGGGTGTGCTGAAGGAAATCGACTATATACTGTCGGCATACAACGTCGGAAAGCAGGTTTTGGAAACCAATGGGAAGCTGGGGTATGTTTTTGTATTTTTGGGTGGTTCAATCGGTGATAGCTTTACGATTTTGTTTCGCCACCACAGCTATCTCATTGCTGACGTAAACACGGAGGAAGTCACCACTGAAATTGTTGCGCAACTTGGTGAGCATGGTTGTCACTTGGAAACGCTGCCCTTGGTTTAACGAGTGCCTTTGCATACAGCACTTCTTTCAAATACCATCCGATCGCGCATTCTGTGATTGAGCTTCATCCGAAATAAAGTAGTATATTTTTCAGCATAGAATTGTACGTTTCACTCGGAAAAAGAACAGGCTATGTACACGAATCTATTTACAGACGGTGGAAAGAATCCTCTTAGCGCGCTCCCATGTGACCTTCTCTCAAACTTCCGGTCATACTGGACTCGCTTTCATCCGAAGTAACACTGAATCGGCGATCTCTCGACCCAGGTCTCACGAGGCAAAAGGCTTTTAGGCCAGCAACAAAGGTGGGAGCGAGGGGAGAAGTCGGAAATGTAAGTGCTGCAGACGAAAGCACCATCATTATCGTGTGGGCGGAGCAGCAGCTAATTCGGTGAAGTGACATCGACGTACCACTGATAAGACCAACGTGGTCCACACCTTCCCAGTGTACCTCCTCCACTACGCGTACCCCTGCTCTGCGCAAAGCTTGAGCGAAGTTGCGGGTTTGACTCGGAAGGACAAAGGTGTCTGCAGTTCCATGGTGGAACCACCATCTATGTGGGAGGACCTGGCGCACAAAGTGAGGTGGGAGGGTGCGAAGAATATGGAGCGGGGAAGTGCTGGATAATAGACGGCCTTCTCGACAGAAAAATTAGCGGGGCTGACGGAAACTGAAACTGAAAACTATCTTCCTACCACTTATCCGGCTCAGACATGAAACCTCCTCAAACCCTCGATTTCGTTCATGTTCAAAATGGGCAGGAAGGTCAAATATACCAGCCACCCTGCCGCAGGGAAAGTGTCAAACGTACAAAATCAAGCAAATGAGTTCCCTTTGTCAAAAGACACTCACAACACAACCCCTTCGATCTGCGGGAGCTCGACACCGGACTCTTTGAGCCCTTTCACCCGTCCCAAACCGGCTGGGAACATTCCCACGCCTCCGACCCCATTCGTTGTGTGGTTAGCTCCGTAACCACCCGAATTGTGCAAGTACTGGGCCTCCCGCTCGGCATCTCTGCGCCTTCTCACCACCGCATCATGCATGAGAGTGAGTGTGACGACGTGGGCGCCAGATTCGTGAGCGTAGATGAACATTCTTGCGGGGTCACCACCGAACTGGCTGCAAGAATCGACTCCGTCCATTTCATGCTTTTAATGGTAGAGCTATGGCAAAGCGCTCACCGAATATGGTCGTGAGTCCAAAGTATGGCTGCGTGGATGTCAGATACCATTGAATCAATCTTCCCCTGAGGTAAAACGAGGTGGAAACGAAGGTTCGTGGCTTTATGGACCGCAGCATCGTTGCGACAAGAGTCACCTTTGGGTAGAGATCATAGTTGACGACTACTGCCACACATCCCATCGCCTGAGCCATCTGTGCAACCGGTGTGTAAATTCTCTTTTCCCCTTGTCTCCACATTCCCCCGAAAACAAAAATGATGACAGGTCGGAGACGGTAGGGACCGACTGTTTGTTCGGTGGTCATCGCGGTGCGATCAATCCGGAGAGGATACGAGGGATGGGCGCAATACACGTCCAGGGTGGAACTGCTGGAGGACGAGCCGTAGTGAATATTCGTGCTGGAATGTAATCGTTAGTGGTCAAGCTAGTTTCACATCTCCAGACAGCATGGTCTTCTCACCATATTGCGAGTTTCCGGCCCTTTGGTGTTTCCTCCGCGAGTTTCGACAGGAGCCAAATGGCGCCATGGCGTATTGGCCCCAAAAGGATGGCGTACGAGTGCTCAAGAATGAGATAGTCAAGTGCAAACACCCGGAAAGGATTCAAGGGGAGGTACGGGAATGGTGATGTTGGGTTCACGTTGGGGTTATCGGATTGAGCTTGCTTTCGACATTCCGTGAGGAAAATTCCAGAATCGCGGTCCATAGGTGGAAATGTTTCTTACCGTAAACGTAATAGCTTATCCAGGCGAGGAGATAAGCGTTCACTAGTTGCAGACATGTTCGGACAATAGCCATCACGTCAAAGTGGAACTCTTGACCCACCCAAAAAGAAGACCACGAGCGGCCACGCAAAGAAGCAGCCGAAAGCAGCTAGCGGCAAGGCGATGAGCATCCAGCCTCGAGCAAGAACGATGTCCTCTGATCGAGTGCTACTGACAGAGGACATGCGGTTCTGGTGCTCGGGAAGCCTTCTTTTGTTTTCAGAGAGCTGGAGTATCGACGAGGCGCCCTTCGTGGGCATCCTGGATGACTTCCTCGCGTTTCCAAGTCCAAATCTCTCAACGGAAAATATCTGCCACGGTTAAACTCTTGATCTTGACTCGGTCTTAGGGAATTTTTTGGTTGTTCTGTACACAAATTACTCTGCATGCACTTGGAACTGTAATGCTCTTGCATGATTCTATCTGCTCATAGCACCAATCCTAGCTATCACTACAGCGTGCTGAAGCTGAAGTGGGTGGATTAAACGTAAATAGTGGTTAAGAATCATCAAACTGAGCGAGAGCTAACCTCGAGCAGACATATTCGTACCCGAAAATATTTTTAAATAATATAATAGTAAAACAACATCAACATCCCATGACGAGTTGGCCCCGTTAACTCAGTCGGTAGAGTGCGAGACTCTTAATCTCGATGCCGCGGGTTCGAGCCCCGCACGGGGCTTAGTTTCATTTTTTACTTGTTGTCTCCACACACAGCACATATAAATGCGCTGCCGGTGGACAGCCAGTTGCAACTATTAGTCGAGCGCCGGTACGTGGTGTTGACGTGCGGCGAAAACGTAAATCACGTGACAGCCGTTGGTAGTACACGCCAAAGTGTTGTATGCCGCAGTTTGCTTCCAATGAAAGCCATGGAGTGGATCCCTCCACTCTCTGCTGCGGGCAAGCAATCCCCTCGGTTCATCGCTCCGTTTAGCTGGTTATCTTGAATTTGATCCCCATTGAAACTCGATCATTGTTAGTGAAGGGTGGAAGCGGAGATGAAAGGACGTGGCAGAGCAATTAAACGTAACCACATAACGCGCCACGATCCGCCAGAACGCTGGCGGTGTCACCATACCTTCTCATGACGTTTTCAGGGGATGCTGAAGGCGATCAGGCAATTCGTTTCTCGCTCGCAAAGGATCCCTCGAATTAGCGCTCTGACTCAATAGCTTTACGGGCTGGTTGATTGAATCGGGCTCAGGTCTCAGGCCCATGGGGTGGTTCTCAACTCGCAACTGATTGTCCGAATTACCCTAATGGCCCAGACATTCAAGTGTACCTCTGTGGACCGTTCTGCCTTATCATCTCTTTTGGTGCAACTCTATTTTACTGTCTGGGAATATGTTGCTCCTGCCACTACAGCGGGCACGACGGACGCTCACACGTCACTTACACCCAGCTTCTTTAACTGTCTCCGTTACGCTCCGAAACACATGTAAGCTGATCAGGTGAATTCGAGTTTTGCTTCGGAGGGAAGGGAGGCCGTGGGTCGTGCTTTTGATGTGTCTCCTACAACGGATATCACAGGTGAGATGACGTCGGGGTCTCGTTGTGTTCTCCACCAATTGATGTTTTTGAAAACTCAAGGAATAGTCGAAAACACACTGTAAGATGCAATAATTTTGTCACGAAACAAGGGCAAGCTATAGTAGATCTCGACGAGGACATCGTGAAAAGACTCCCAGTCGAGCGCAAGTATTTAGATGATAAAAGTGATGAGTAGTGTCTTTGCAAGTCTTTAAATCATGTTGTGACCCTATCATTATCATTCTATCACACGGCTGAACAGATCCGCAGGCCTCTACTTTCGGCAGCGCCAAAGCCATGATCGGCTTTCAAACAACAACAACGCCGGGGTGCGGTATTTCCCGTAAATGGCGTTCACCGTGGCAAAAGTGCTTGATCTTCCGCAACCATTCCCAGCGAGCTCGTCGAGCGGTGGAGGAACATGAACAACGCCTAAAGTCAAGTCGGGTGCGCACAATGAGCTCAATCTTCCATTCGACGTCACCGAGAGCGTGAGGTCCAAGATTGAACATAACGACATCATATAAATCGATCTTTTTAAACAGCGCCGGGCAGAAGCGATAAATTGAGAGCCGATCCCCATAACCAAACCAGATTCTGACGGTTGCAATTTTTCAGGCTTCTTCACGATAAGTCATTCCTGAGTGAGTGGCAATACGAATTTTACGACGTTAAAATGTGTCATATTCTTTCTTATGCTCATACGTGAGCTAATGCGATCCCGAGGCTCTGATCTATGGTCTGGAAACAGATTTTCCACACATAAGGTGTGGTAGAACCTGTTGCTTCCACTGTTCTTCCATTTGATTTGTGGGAGAGAAGCGTAGCACCAGGAGCTCCATGAATTAAATAAACGATACAACGAAGCAAAAGTCACGCAATAAATCTCGTTATCCCAAAGTACCTGCAAGCCAAGTAATTGTTGGCAGGCACGGTTCGATGCTTGCTCCTCGATCAGACATCCTTTGACTTCGCACGAATTGGTGAACGTTCAACCTCAACATCCAAGTCTTCCAATAAAGAACCTGTGGGCAAATCAGTTGACAGTATCGCATTTCATTCTTTGGCAGCGGGATGTCGATCGGAATGCTCAGTAGCGGTGAATTGTTGGGATCATCATCTCTCACTCAGCCAGATAGACTCTACCGTCGGGATGCGGAGAGTCCTCCTTTCCAGGCGTATCTGTGTGGACCGCTTTGCCTTATCTCCTTTATGGGTGTTCTGCTATACCTTCTGTGTGAGTGTATGGTACGCAACTTTGATGTTTAGGTGCGGATCACTGATGAACAATCTGGTGCGCTACAAGTCTCTCTGGCCTTTTTTATTCACCTGCGGGATACATGTGAGCCAACGCCCCAAAACGCGTGGTTGTGAATTGTCCGTCTCAACAACTTACTGTGTCAACACAGATGCCATACGAAGTCGATCATTTTGGGTAGTATTGTTGCAAGCCATCGGAATGATAATCGCCCTAGTTATGGCACATCTATTCTACTTGGTATGTTGTTCTCTTGTCCCCTCTGCCCCGAGACCGGCTTTTAGAAATTCCTCTTCGGACAGGCACCAATGTTTTGCTTTACAATTCTACATACAATTTTCTTTCATTTGGGTGAGTGTGTTATGGAAGCGATCAAAACCATTCACAGTTGATCGGTCACTTGTACCAGGGAACATATTGGAATTCGGAGGACTTATCGTTCGAGCCCAATTTTTAGCCATTCGATTGAAAGTGAACCGCACTCTCCTTGAAAATTGGTTAGATACCGGTTCGTCCGATGGTAGTGAGTCTAACTCCACAAATCGGAAACGTGGGAGTTTCTTGCTGAGACACAAAGTAAGGCGCCAAGAATGATCTTGCTGTATAATCGTCTGACTGACCATCCACCTGGAACAAAGGACAAGCTCAACGATAAAACAATGCGAACTTTGCTCCTAACCTTGTCTCTCGCTGTCGTTGTGCTCAGTATTATTTTCTTCTACACAAAAAGTGCAGACGGGCAGTGCCTCACACCGGGAGGGTACTTTGATATGTTTCCCACTTTAACAGTTGTGACTTTGTTGTTCTTTGTTCTCGGGTTTTTTGAACTGTGGCAGTTGCGAAACTTGGACGGTAAGTGCTGGAGACTTGTTTTCCTTATCACCTACATTTCTTACTAACGTATTGTCCCGCCATCGCTGAAGATACCCATAACATACGGAAGGATCTTACTATTGCAGTATGTACATAATTACAATTGCCAAGAATGCTCTCTTTGACTCAATTTCATGCGGCTCTCCAGATTGGACTGGGCCTCTGTCTAATCATCACCGACTCAGTCCTCAGCTATATTGGAGTAGCTTCTACTTATCCTGAGCTGAACAGATATTTCTCGTCCCCCACCCTCACATCTATTTGGATCGGAATTACCAATACAACTGGAGTCTTTCTTCCTTCGATTAGAGCTTTCAGAGGTGAGTTTTTTTTTGGGCAGTTTTGCTTTTGGATGAACGCTTGCTTCAACGATAAAGCTGGTGTAATTGCGGAATCCCACTTCTCACAGTATTGCGACGGAAACATCAAGCGATGCAAGGAGATAATCCGGAGGAAGGAAATGACATCTTGTTCACAAAGGTGATCAACAAGAGCGATGCTGTAGCAGTGGAAATGTGGCAGGAATTGAAAGTATTTGCAGTTAAAGACTTCGCGGGTATGTTTGGTAAAACATAAGTTTGGCTTTCACATGCAAATTTTGATTTGAATCTACCGATCCATTACGCATCGTACAAGTTGAAAGCACCGTAAGTGTCGCCACGTGGTTAAATCTCCACTCCCGGCGAGACATCCAAACAATGAAATGGGCTTTTCAGATATTCATTGAAGAGCTGGACCGCCTTCAAGAAGAGACGGCAAAGAAAATATTGTCAAGTCGCAGAGTATCTGAAGACAAAAATCGTACGTTGTGGTTTGATTTTGCACCATTTCGTTTTTGATTACTCGACTCCGTTGGATGTTTGTTTCTCCAGTATCTGCACTCCGCCGAGAGTCGGTACGACGACCCTCAACGCTAAGCGGCAAAGGCCTCATGCCTGGTTCTATCTCAAGCTCTGGATCAGGAATTGTGGGCAACAAATGTCCCCCACCGTGGCAGAAATATCGTTTGGAGGTTGAATCATCCGTGGTTCCGGAGGATCTCGTCGAGCGGTGGAAACAAGTTTACGAGAGCTACGTCAAATCGGGAGCATCGAATGAACTTAATCTCTCGTTTTCTGTCGCTGAAGGTGTGAGGAGCAAAGTTTCACAGAATTCGTTCACAATGGACATGTTTGATCAGTGCCGAGAGGAAACCATCAAGTGAGAAGCCATTCCGCGTAGTGCAAAGTAACGAACCAAACTAGTCAGAATTAATGTCATCCGCCTTTGCGCAAAGGTTACTCTACGAAAACACTTTCCAGAGTGAGCTATCTGTTTCATAATTGGTCATGCCACTCTTGATAAGTCACTGATCCAATATCCACTTTTCAGAATTCATGCGTGCTCGAGGCTCAGACCTCAAAGTGAAGAAACACGTCATTATGTCGCAAGCTGTTGCGGAGCCAACAGTATCCGCCGCTCTCCCTTTTGCTT
The DNA here is from genome assembly GCA_001574975.1 of Gonapodya prolifera JEL478. Lineage (NCBI taxonomy): Eukaryota > Fungi > Monoblepharomycota > Monoblepharidomycetes > Monoblepharidales > Gonapodyaceae > Gonapodya > Gonapodya prolifera. Next base: position 249,953 of record KQ965734.1, read on the forward strand.
AGCGAGCACCTTCGACTCTAGTTCATGAGAATACATACATAAATTTGACTATATTCTGCCAGGAAAATGTGTTCAAACTTGAGAGACTCATCGCTATGACCTGCAAACAGAGAAAGCTGCGGGTTGCATGTTTATCGATCCGATGCACCCTTCCCGTCCTTGGCGACTCACCGGCGTTGTGTCAAAAGAAGATCCCACCGACCAGCGAAGGTTTGTGTGCCAAAAGAAACCAGAAAAAGTAAAATAAAGCCCCGTGCGGGGCTCGAACCCGCGGCATCGAGATTAAGAGTCTCGCACTCTACCGACTGAGTTAACGGGGCGAACTCGTCGTTGTAAGAAAATCCAAACTTGCGTGTATATCAGCTAAAATTTGAAGTTGAGACAAAAGAGTCCCCTTGTAGCTAGCTCTAAAAGGTTTCGTTCCGTAAAACTGACACGAATCGTTTCCCCTCGTATGCTACCGTGATGGAAAGGTGACGTGCACCCCAAAAAAGAGCCTTGTGGGCTGTAGAAGAGACTGCCATATTTGAGCAGGCATAGTGTTTGGCAAGTGATGTACAACAAGCTCAAACTGAGCAGAGAAGTTCCAAAGATGATTTAAGACACTGGTGGTGCCATCCTTGAGTTCCCATGTTAAGAGGCTCCCGCAGGACATGCGGAGATCGGCAACCATTGTCGAGCTGGGTGAAAGGCGACAAATGGGAACCTGTCAGACTTAGGCGCCGTGCATGAAACGAAATCACTGTGGAAAGCGCGCAGCAAAAGGAAAAGCAATAGTGGTTTGCGGAGGGTCCGCAAAGGCCCCAGTGCCACTGTGTCACGTGTGTTCCGCATCACGCGACGACAATGAGTTTCACCCCGTCCAGAGGTTGTTGCTGGCAACGTGGCCCGTGGGCGTAAGGCACGATAGGCGCGAGCAGGGAAACTGGGCAGAATTTTGTCCGCCAATGTTTCTTCATGGGGTACATCCGCAGGGTGTACGCCTGCATTCGGGTGCTAGTCTGCTAGATGCCGTACCCGTCACAAATCTTTTTGGATGCTGCGCGCTAGGAGCATGGTGCAGTAGCTATACATGGAATAAAATATGTTTAAAGCTATGCTCGAAACGAAGGGAAATTGTCGCTCGCATGTGCAGGACAGGCAAGCACACCGGGACATGTGCCCCTGAAAGGAGCCGTCGCACACAGAAGGCGGGCGACGCCCATACCCAGACTGACTCGAGTCGGCTTATGGCGCATGGCCAGTGTTGCTTGCGTTTCCTTGTTAGAGCGGGAGTGCACGGCGAGGCCCTTTGGAGTCTTGAAAAGTTCAGTTGAGATCAGGGTGCATTGTGTCTCTAGTAGCAAAAATGACAACATGTTGCTTTTCTCTGAAACGGCGTTCAGCACTCATGATGTAACCAGCTTTGGTGCCTCCTTTGTGGGAGCCTGTCACCTGTGAGGTCAACACCTGAGCCGTTCAAATGTTAGCCAGCAACTTACAAGTCACATCATCATTCTTGTAATAACGCAAAACATAGACCATACATAGCCTTGATGCATACATGCATATTTGTACGCCACCACGAGTGGTGAATGGCAGGTCCTCTGACGTACCTGCTTTCACCAAGGCTTGCAACTTATATGGCTTGTTGGTGAAGCCCAGTGCAAGGCACAGTGATGTTCCAAAATAAAACAGAGCCCCGTGCGGGGCTCGAACCCGCGGCATCGAGATTAAGAGTCTCGCACTCTACCGACTGAGTTAACGGGGCCAGTCGATATTACTTCTACTAAATTTACAAATATATTTATTACATAATGTTTATCAATGGCACCTCCACAAATAGTTCACTAGGTGTCTGCTTTCATCGGCTCAATCTCCCAAATTTGATGTACCAAACTTCGCTCCACAAGGGAAGTTACTTTAGTGCCACCTTATTTCGGCGGCACCACAGCAGGTTGGCAATTCAATGACACTACACCGCAGACGGTTGCCTCTGGCCGCTATCCTCCTATGCGCCGTCTTACTAGTCTTTTCATCGACCGTTTCCGGGGCACCTGCGGGCGACAAGCTGGACCAATTGAACAAACGACTCTCCAGCAACCCGTCCAGCCCCATCACTCTTTCCCAGAAGGATTATGAGCTCTTCACATCAAAACCCAGAAACTACAGTCTTATAGTTGTGCTCACAGCGATGCAATCACAACTCAACTGCCACATTTGCAGGTACGGCTGATTGGATGAGACGCATTCACATTCACGCCTGCGACGAGCCTTTTTCGATATCGTACGCCTGTACATTCCCTCCTCTGTATGCAGGGATTTCGAGCCAGAGCTCAAAGATGTCACGGCGGCCTGGGCGCGACAGAAAGCTCCGAACACTCTGTTCTTCGGCGTACTGGACTTTAAGGACGCACAGGCGACCTTCCAGTCTGTGAGTACCAAATGATTCCGGTGATTTTTTTCTGGTGCTCTGGTATTGAGGTATTGATTGGTTCTTCGTTGGAAAGCTGCAAGTCCGGACAGTGCCAATCGTTTATTATTTCCCTCCAACTGCCAGTGCTACTGGTAAGGTCGAGCCAGAAACGTATGATGTGCCCCGAAAGTAAGAGCCGTGCTTATAACATCTCTATGCTCCTGATGCTGATGAGTACATCAGGGGTAAGGACGCCGAAGACTTCGCAAACTGGGTGGAAGCAACTGCCCACGTCAAAGTCCGTTTCACATTTTTTAAGTCATTACGATCCCGCTGAATGATGCGCAACATCCATGCATTCCACAGATTGGTTACAAGAAGCCCTTAAATTATGCCGCCATATTCTCTGCCCTTCTTGTCGTCATGCTCGTTATTGTGCTAGGCAAACTCTTTTCCGACAATATCTTGTGGGTTCTGCAAAATAAGCTCGTCTGGATGGCCCTGGGGTTGGTGGGTATTTTGCTCATGCACTCAACTGTTCATCGGTCTCACGGATTATGACACTCTTCTTCGCAATTTCATCCACAGGTGTTTGTCATCATGATGACTTCCGCCACCATGTGGAACTCAATTCGTGGAGCAGAATATGTTGGTGTGAGGAACGGACAACCGGAGGTCATCGCACCAGGCTTCGGAAACCAATACGTAGTCGAGACGCAGGTTGTCGGATTGATGTGTAAGTGTGCCGCTCAAATTTTGTCAATGACAAGTTCCGTGATTTGTTCTCTTGGCTCAGATGGTCTCGTGTCCCTTTCATTCGTGGGCATGGTCCATGCCCGTGAAGCGAAGGGTGTTTTGGGACAATGGGGCCCGCTTGTGCTTCTGGGAATCTTTATGTTCCTCCTCTCTTGGCTCTTCGCGGTGTTCAAACGGAAAAACGGAGGTGTGTCCCAGCAATTTAGGAGTTGACGTAAAGTCTCTCATCAGTTCAATCACTGGACGGCTTTTCAGGTTATCCTTTTGGATTGCTCTTTTGAAATGTAAATACTAACGTTAGATTTGGGGGTTGCAGTAAAAAAATAAGGGCTTTGTCGCCCTTTTCTGCAGAAGTTCTCTTCGCCACCATGGCTCTGCAGTGGATACGCTCTCACATTTTCATTCCGACAAGTGTCAAGGACCTCCGATGGCTACGCGTCGTGGTAAGTCGTCAAGTCTGTCACTGCATGCCTGTGTCTCTCCACAACGGTCCCCCCGACTCTCCCCCTCAAACTGTCTCCTGCGAAAAGAATCCGGATTATTGGGAAATCTATTCGTTCCCTTCTCCGAATGAGTTCAGAGTAACATCTCCCGGGTGAGGATGTCGCAGAACGGTTGGACTCGTTGCGAAACGTCCTCATCATTTTCCCCCAATGTTGCTGTGGATTTCAGGAACCAGCCCCCGTACGAAAAGCCACTCGCCAAAGATGCCCGTAAAAGCGGTCAAGAGAAGGGATCGGCCTACTACTACTTTCCACGAGATGACCGCCGTGCATATCCCCAACCAGTATTTTACAAGCATGAAGATATTGCCGGCGTGCTAGGACCGCAAGTTGGGAACCTGTGAGTACACGCAATACAGATTTGACCGTGATTATTGAAGGGCTGGTGCCTTCACCCCAATTTGACTATACGGTGCGGCATCTGCGCTTTGCTCAGAAATCACATTGCCGACTTCCGCAATACTAGTTGGGAAAAGCAATACTCGGTTTTATCTTCTCCTCGTATCCTCCATTTATGTGGATTGTGGACGCGGAGATAAACGTCCGAGATACAATTCTTTCTGTTTTGTTCTTCCTCCTTTGCACGAACACTTTGCTAACCAGATCTCTGATGCATTGTATTTCAGGCTCTCTGCTCCCGGAGCAGTCACAGATTTCACCCCAAAGGTGGCATATTCGACTGAAAACCTTCCTCCAACCCCTCCCAGATACGAGCCCCGCAAATTTACTCAATCTGCGCTCACAGACAATCGTACCGACGACTATCCTTTGAGACACATTCGTTGACCATTGTCAGATCGCAGATAACATGATGAAACATTTGTAAAAAAAACTTAATGCATTCTATAATATCACTTTTACCGACCAAACTATCAACGCGACGCCTAGGGCCGCTAAAACCCAAAAGACCGTTCGTTTCCATTTTGGCATGTGAGGAACATCGTACCCTGCATCACTCAGCAACCTTCCTGCGGAAGCAACAAAGACAAATGGCAGCACAGAGGCCATTAGCGTCACACCAGTGGCACCTGTCAGCGCAAGAACAAGGGAAAGATCTTTGACTGTTGCAGCAATGAGATAGGCTAGAACCAACAACCCGATTGAGACTGCCCCACGGAGGAGTTGTTGTTCGTCCACGCTCCCCCCTTTCACGTGCTGTGGAATGAGGGATGCGTCCTCACTGGGTTCGTCGTCACCATCCAATTGTTGAGAGTCTGTGGAGTTATTCGGGCGTTTCATCCGCTCCAGTAACCTCGAGACAATGCTGATAGCACTTGTTTTGCAGGGGTGAAACTGGACCAAGAATGATGCCATCAGGATGACAACAAGAACAATCCGTGCGATCAAAGCAGGCATTGACTTTGGAGGATCTACGTTCACAGGAAAGTGCAGGCTTTGATAAAATTTACAGGCAAATGTCAAACTCACAGTTGTTCAAAAAATTCGACTGCACGTCATCACCAAATGTCACGTAGCCCACCGTGGCAAAGAGGCAATAAATAACAGTTGCAATCCCGAGAGAGAGCGATATTACAAGCTCCGACGAAGATTTCGGTACTGAGATGACGGTGGTGGTGCTCTGATTGTCGGGAAGCTCGGCGTAGATCGAAAATATCTGCCAAGTGGACTTAACATGTGATGAAATTAAACGCGTCCGTATTGCAAAGACTTACATTTTGGTGACAGCTAAAGCCCATCGTTGCCAGGGAGAAGGTGTACAGCAAATCAGGACTCCATTTCCACTCCTGTAAGTCCCCCGTGTCTGGTAATGTCCCATCTAGCCATCGAGACCACAATGACCAGCACGCCATTGCAACAAGATACCCGACCGCGATATTGCCGAGAAGAGAGAAAACACGAAGAGAGTCAAGTGTGCGGAGAAGACTTAGAGGTGTGAGGACCATTGCGGCAGCTTCATTGCGAAAGCAAAGAGAGTGTTTTAGGACTAATAGCAATGGTGTGGAAAGTAAGCTTCACTAACCAGTCACGCAAACCATTCTTTGCGCAATGAAACTGTCAGAATCTACTCCGACACCAACAAGAAAAGCAGGAAGAAAGTCCCTAGTCAGAAAATTCAGCATTTCTAGTTCTCAACTCGAAGGGCGTGTCTCCATGAACTCACCCAATCGCGACAAAGTACGCGATACACATCCCCAGACAACTCACCACAACATTCAGGGACACCACTTCGCCGATTGCAGGATGCAAGCCTGTGAGCTGGCAAACATTGTCCCAGCTAACTTTTTTGGAAACAGCTCCTTCACTTGACAACAGAGGGAGGTATCGTGCACAGTACACATAAAGTCTAAGGGTCCAGATTGTAAGAAGCGACGAAGAAATAAGGACAAGGAGGCCCAGCACGATTCCCGTTTTTGTAAGTGCGTAAGGAAGTGAAAGCATGCCTGCAGGAAGGGTCGATTGCAGAGTTAAGTCGTGGCGATGCTGTACATCGTACACGCACCAGCGCCAAGGATAGTTTTTGTAAGGTTCAGAGTGCTTGAGAACACTTAGACGTCCATTGTTTTCGAGAAAGTTTATGGAGGCTGATGCACGTTCTAACACACCAGTCGCTCCTCCCATCGACTCCTCCCGAACCGATCGATGAGTGTCATCGCTGGTGGTTCTGGCCTCCTGCACCATCAAGGAATATGGGGCAGTCCGAGCTACTCGGGCGGCTAATCTTATGTGCTATTCAACCGTACAAGGAGCCAAACTGACCCGGCCGTTTCTCTGAACTGCAGCAAACACGTGATATTTCAGATGATCTGATATGATTTGCTCTATTTGGATGTTCAAACTTATGCGTTGTAGGTCGAGCTGGAAACCCTTCCTCCGCGCCCGGTCCAGTTTGTGTGATGCCACTTTCCGCTCGCACCCTCTTTTTCAAGTTGGTATGTGTGCGCGCCAAAGTAGTCGCGCTGAGCCTGAATAAGGTTTGCGGGCACCTTCGCACTGCGGTATCCGTCGTAGAAGGAAAGGGCAGTGGAATATGCGGGAACGGGGATTCCCCACAAAGAGGCCTGAGCAACGACACGGCGGAAGGATTTTTGGCAGCTAAGGTTGGCACGTGGTGAGAAACTTTCGGACACTTTTCGGCTCGTCAAGAATCAAACTCACCGAAGAATGGCCTTCGTGAAGAAAGGGTCCAGAAGCAAGTTCTCCAGCTGAGGGTTCGAAGTGAAGGCGTGGTGGATGTCTTTCAAGAAGGCGCTGTTCGCGAATGGGGACTCTTGTTAAAGCCTCGACCAAGCACCGAAAACATGAATAACACCGACCTCCGAATAATGCAACCCCCGCGCCACATCATGGCGATTCCACCATAGTTAAGGTTCCAGTTGTTAACCTTCGCCGCTTCTCGCAAGAGCATGAATCCTTGAGCGTAGGAAATGATCTTCGCGGCGTACATTGCCTGAAGCATGACGAAAGTCACCTAAGTCACATGCACCATCGAGAAGGGAGGGCATTGTTCCCTCACCTGCCTCACGTCCTCGATGAAGTCTTTCTTGCTCTTGGACACGAGCAAGTCCTGGGGTTCCTTGGCGCCCAGGATGCCACTCGCCCGGACACGCTCGTCCTTGAGAGCCGACAGACACCGGGCGAACACTGCTTCACCGATGAGGGTGACCGGGATACCGTAGTCAAGAGCGTCGATGGCGGTCCACTTGCCCGTGCCTTTCTGGCCCGCGGCATCGCGGATGTACTCGACAAGGGGAACAGATGATCCTTCTTCCTTGTACCTGTAAAATACACGAACATTTTTGTCCTTGGTTTCTCCCTTTCGCTGCTGGGTTTCACACTTACTTGAGGACATCGGCTGTAAGCTCTACCAAGAAGGAGTCAAGCTCCCCTTTGTTCCACTCCTCGAAAGTGGCCGCAAGCTCATCATATGACAGACCGAGCCCGTTCTTCAGGATATCATAGGCCTCAGCGATAATCTTACGAGAAAGAGGAGTTGATGGATGGTTTGTTAAGAAGGCATCAAAAACACAGTAACACACCTGCATGTCTCCGTACTCAATCCCGTTGTGCACCATTTTCACGTAGTGACCAGCACCAGTCTCGCCTACCCAGTCACAGCAAGGCTCGCCCTCCTTGGTTTTCGCGGCGATGTCCTGGAAAATGTTCTTGATGTGGGGCCACGCAGCAGGGGACCCGCCAGGCATGAGCGAAGGACCAAAGCGGGCACCTTCTTCACCACCGGAAACGCCGGATCCCACAAAGAGGAGACCCTTCGCTTCGAGCTCCTTCGTGCGGCGGATTGAGTCGGGGTAGTGGGAGTTGCCACCGTCGATGACAATATCACCCTGGAGACAATTTGGTTGAGCACAAAGAGAGATAACGGTCGGGGGAGGTCGCAATTTATGACGGTAGCAATGGCAATGTTGGGTGGTGTTACGTACCTCCTCCAAGTAGGGCTCCAGCTGGGCAATAAACTCATCCACGGGTGCTCCGGCTTTCACGAGCAAGATAATTTTCCGAGGGCGCTTGAGTTTCTGGCACAGCTCTTGAATTGAGTGGGCGCCGACAATTTTGGTGTCTGGTGTTGATGGTGTTGATTGTAGCTTCACTTCAGATGGGCTGGTATAATGGTCCCACAAAGACTCACCCTTCGCCTCGTGTGCAAGGAATTCGTCCACTTTAGAGGTGGTACGGTTGTAAGCGACGACGACATAGCCATGGTCGTTCATGTTGAGGACCAGGTTCTGGCCCTGATGGGGGTAGATTCACGGCCGATGTCGTATTTCCGGCAAGGTTACCGCAAGTAAAAGTCACGGAGTAAATCATTTGAGAGCTTTTAGTGAGAGACGCGATGGAAAGGACGAGAACAACTACACACCATGACGGCAAGGCCGATCAGACCCACATCTCCGCTAAAAAGAACAAGAAGAGTGAGCGCTCGTGTAATCAGACTGCCACGCATCAAGGAAGATCAAACTGAACGAAACATCACGGCGATTTGATGATGTGTCCAATGTGTGAAACCTGCGAGCCCTCCTCAACAGGACTCCGTCCAGTTCCGATTAAGAGGTGGAAGAAGTCATTTACGACAGCATCCCGTTTTATCCGAGGGAGTAATGTCCGGTTTCCTCAATGAAGAAGCCTGCGTCCACTATCGGCGACTTTCCAGGCAGGTGATCCTTTGATGGCAAACGATCCATGCTCCGAAGGCACGGATCGATCAGATGCATCAAGATCAAACGCAAATTTTTCTGGTGTGATTGGTCCCATACAACACTCGTGCGGTCGACGACTGGTCGAGAGATCGAAACAAGGGAAAGAGACCTGAGACCATTTCCACTCACACTGCTTCGACAGACATGAATAACTCTGGATGGATGCGCGTCTCAAACGTGCAGAGGTGGGAAGGAAATGTAGTGTTTGCAAACAACTGCAAACGAATTTCAAAATCGCGGAACAACTTTTTAGCCCCGTTTTCTGACCCTGATCCCCCCTGACGAAAATGCGGGTACTTTTTTCACTCTCAAAAAGCAATAGTGGTGGATGTGGTTTATTAACTGAATAAACAATTTTTCATTCATCCTCATCAGACTTTTATTTATTATCATCATCATCATCCATCATCATCGCTGGTGTCCACATCGCCTCCGTCTTCGACGCCTCTCAACTTCACAGCATCTGCAGGTTCATCGATGTCGTCCTGGCTTTTTTTGTCGCCGTGGTCCCCGTCTGCAATCTCGTCCTCACTGTCACTTCCTGACGCTTGGACCACTTTGCCATTGCTAGATCTGTCTACGACAGGAAGTGTTGCCAGCACGTCGTCATCATCCACGTCACTTCCACCCTTTTCATTCTCTTCCCCCGAGTCCATCGCTTCGTCATTAGCAAGTGCGTCTTCCTCTTCTTTGTCACCATCTTCGTCAACGTCCATGTCTTCAAATGCAAACGCCTTCCCACCATGTTCCAAGAGTCCTCCGACTTCCTCAAAGCCGGTTCCGACGGGCGCCATACTCTCACACACAAAGTCAAGAAGGTAGGACCTCGTGACCTGCGCTGTGGCGTGTCGCATGTGGCGCTCCGTGTACGCGGAAAAGGCAGTGAGGTACTGTCATGGAGAGGACAGAATTGGAGATGAAGATGGGACACAAAGCTGAAGTATTCAAAAACCCACCTCCCTGCCCTTGGGTAGTCCCGCAATCTTCTCTATCGTTTTCCCCATACTCCACACATACATGACCATCTGGGCCACCCCCGAATATCTTGCCTGAGCATTCCAGTCCCTCACCCAGCCCACAACTTTGTCCAGTTTGTCCCCTTCCAGAGAATCGAGAAGCACGTCTACCTTGGGTGAAAACACAGGGCGGGGCGGACCAGAAGCAGGGACAGCAGATTGTTGGAGAATGGGGTACAGGGTAGCTGGACTTGGGGGATGCCGTGCAAGCATTTCCGCTAGAATCGTCATAAGCTGGAAAGGACGGGCGAGGTCAAGAGCGAGGTGAACGGCGGGGGCGTATGCGCGACGGCGGAGGTGTGTGGTGAGGGACTGCTCTCTGAACGCGTTTCCAGAATATTGAATATTGGCATCAGCATCATCCACCATTATCACCGCAAACAGCGAAAATTGGAGACACCCACTTCACAACTCTCTCCTCCTCTTCTTTTCGTTTTATCTCTTCTTCCTCCCGCGTTGCGTCCCTCCACACCCTTACTGCTCCTTCTGCTCCAGCAGTCGCGACCACCTCCCCATCACCCGCCACCTCAATCGCCCACACTTTCTCTTCTCCAGCATCTACGGTGGCAACACATCGTTGCTCTCTCACGGACCACACCTTTAGTAGCCCGTCCGATCCTACACTCCCGACTTGAGTTCCAGCTGAGAGGAAGACGGCACGCAGGACCGAATTCAAATGTCCCTCCAGCACACGGAGACATGCGAAGCTCCCGAGTGACCAAATACGTACCGTTCGGTCGGCCGAGGCAGTAGCAAGAACTTGGTCGACTGGGCTGAACGAGGACGACCAAACGCCGCGTGTGTGTCCGCGGAGAGTGGCGACAGGATCGAGATTCGGAAGACGGAAAAGACGGCAGGTTTTGTCCAGAGAGGAGGTGGAGAGGAGTTGGGAGTTTGGGGAGAGTGTGAGGTGGTTGATAGTGCGAGTGTGCGCAGGCAAGGTAACAAGAGAGGTGGGATGCGATATGGCTTAAACAAACGAATGCAGAATTGCAAGCAAATACGGTGATTAGAAGTGAAGTTATAATTATAGATCGTCGAAAACACCAACCTTGGGAATCTCCGGTCATCTCCGGACCCAACTCCCACACCTTCACAACCCCCTCCCCACCTCCAGTCACTGCCATTCTCCCTTTCACGCCTGCTATCCCTGTCCTGCTCGCCACTGCCACCCCACCGACTCCCTCCGTATGTCCACCCAACACGGCCAAGCATCTCACATTCACTTCTCCTTCACCAGCATTCACGTCAGGCGTGTCTACCCGCCACACCCTCGCTGTCCGATCGCGGCTCCCGGTAACGAGCCACCACCATCCCTGGGAACTGTCCCAAGTCGCTGAGAGGGCCACAACGGCGGCAGAGTGGCCAGATACGAGATGGACCGAAGCGGTGGGGAGGTGGTAGATGCGAGGGGTTGGAGAAGACGTTGCGACTGCGAGAAAGGCGGGGAGATAAGGTGGTACGGTGTCTGTGGATTGGGGATTCGATGACGAAGGTTGGGATGCTGGGGAGTGCAGAAAGGTAAGGTCGACAACTTCGTCGAATTGACCCGCGAGGACGTGGCGAGACTGGAGGGTGGGAAGGTTGTGAATGCGGACTGTGGCATCAGTTGAGGCGGAGAGAAGGGTGGCTTGGGTGGGGATGTAGAGGAGGGAATGGAGCGGTATAGGTTCAGGTGCTTGTGTATTGTCGCGGGATTCCATTGGGTCGGCACCATCTGATTGAGGGTCTGCAAAGTCCGCCTTTCCCACCGAAGCAACCTCTCTGTCCGCGGTGAGATTCCACATCCTCACATATCCCCGGTCACCGGCCAGAGCCACGACGACCTCTGATTTGTCGGTGGGGTTCCGTCGCCACTCCGGGCTGATGTGGTCCGGCAACAGACATTCAACACTTTCGACCGATTCGCCGACGGGAGTGGTCTTCACCAAGGAGAGGGAGTCGAGATCCCAGACGCAGATGACACGATCGCGCCCGGCGGAGATGCAATGCCCGCCCGAAGGGGTGAAGGAGAGACCACGGACGACTGAGACGTGTGAGGAGAGTACTTTCAGGCAAGATTTTGTGGAGAGGTCCCAGACGCGAACAGTGCCATCCTCTCCTCCGGAAATCAGCCAGTATGCACGCAATTTATTCGGTTTGGCGCGTCGGGCCGCGTCGGTGTGCAGTTTGAAGAACGAAACAGCGGAAACGAGACCCCGGTGGCCGCGGAACGCGTGTGTGGCGTGGCCCGCGTCGACATCCCACACGCGAATTGTAGAGTCTGCGGATCCCGTCGCTACGAGCGAACAAGACCAGTCAAAGTCCGAAACTAGGACAGGTGCTTCGTGGCCCTTCCAGGCGCGGAGCTGCTTCCCAGTTTGAAGGTCCCACGAGGATAGAAGGCATGACCTCGTGCAAGCAACAAGGCGGGAGTTATTGCGGTCCACCGCAAAAGATGTGATGACATCTGCGTTAGGTTTAAGTGTGTGGAGAAGGCGTGGTGGGCGCGACAGTGCCGTTACTCGAATCTCATCACCGAATGGAGTTACAAGAAGGGGAAAATGGTCGTCCCCGACCTGTGTTCGGTCCGAATCAGCTTGTCCAGTTTCCAAGGACACCGGCGCTAATGATCCAAGAGCAACCTTCCCTCCAGAATAGAACGATTCCAGTCGGAGAAGCGGCACAAAGCTTCATTAGGCCACGCATCAGTCGATTTTCAGGTCCAATGTGTCGGGCGATGGCGGAGATTCGGTCGTTCGGTTACAAAAGGTGAAACATGTATAGCACTCGTCAAAGCTCCCCCTTCAACTCACCTGGTTCGCAACTGTATCCCTTTCTGCCCGCCGGCTGCGCCATTCCCCCTTCGATCCACTGACATTGTTCGGGGTGCTCACGAAGCAAAGCTGTGATCAAAGGAGAAAAGTCTGGTGGCCACAGAGCCAAACCAAAGCAATCCCCGCTGCTCACTTCAATGACTCATTACAAAGCAAAGAGTACTAATACGGCTGGCAAAGGACTATCCCTTCCCTACCAGAGACCCCCACTCTCTGAGACCATCGGTGAATGACCCGATCCATTCTTTGTGATACGCAAACCCTTCTACCCACCTTTTCTTCCTCCACCTTCTCATCTGTGAGCCACTCCAAGAGGCCAACTGCCCTCGCTCCTTCGAGCGCTTGCGGTGCATCCGGAAGCCCAACGGCAAGGTCAACAATACCCGGGCGGCGCACGTTGAAATTAAACACCGTCGCTCCGCGAGTGCTGCAGAAGGTGCGAGTCACGTTGGTGGATGAACGGTATGCCTTGGACGATCCCACAAGGAGGTTCTCAGGCAGAGCGGTGGGGGTCTGACGTGCTCTTCAACGTGTCGCTGCAGTGGGGACAAACGCCCATTGGGTTGCCACCACCCCGACGGCAAGACGACACTGGTCGCAAAAGCAGTTGCCGGCGTGCCACTTTGTGGTGTTCTCAGGCACCATCGCGTACATGCTGAGAAAAGAGGAAGGCGCAAAGTCGACGTCGGGAATGGGAGGGCGAAGAAAGAACGAGACGCCTCCGCAATGACAGTGTGAGTGCACGGGTATCACATCGTGTGGTGAAGTTGACGTTGAATAGTGGGTGTCGGACGACGGGTTGTCATCTTCCTCGTTGGGATTCCAACTTGAAACAATGATGCTCGTGTGATTGAAAGGCCCGGGCTTCACCACCTTCTCACGCCGCGCGGAGCTGCATAGTGACGCCATTTGAGGTGAACAAGTCGAAACAAGAACCAGGCAGCAGTGTCGCGGGGGTTGCCATGTTGGGGACCAGTAGTTGGACGGAGCACGTTCACATAATATAATGAAGTCTGAAGATGGCCGCGCTTTACTGTCCTTCCATTCGCACCACCTTGTTATGCACAGGGCAGCGACACAGACTATACTCAACAACGTCTTATCAATGAATGCGTCTTTGCTATCGTCCACTTGTGTGTCATAGAAAGCTCTCATTGCCAAGGCTGAAATTAACATACTCTATTCAAGATTATCCCGTTGTTAAGTGTGATTGTGTCACATTAAGTTCTACTTTTGTGCTATGTTAATCATCAATTCTACGTAGTCGGTAGTGATAAACCGTGGGAACAAACTGCGCTTGTAAGTCACAAAATATTAGTCCGATTGATTAGGCTCCCCGCGGCAAGGTGCCGGACCCAGTCGCCTGAGCTTTCCGGCGCTCCTCCATGGCTCGCAAAAGTGTATCCTGAATGCTCCCAGACCGCGACAGCGGAAGCGGGACTGGGGTGTCTCCGCCGTCAACCGAGCGCACACCAACTGGCGCCAGGCTCGATCTTTTTGCAAAATCGGGCGGGCTAGTCGCCGAATGGGTCGAAGGAATGCTGAGAGTCGCTGGAGCGGAACCAGCCGTTACTTTTGCTGCCAGCGCCGATCCCAGCTCGACGTCGACAACAGTGATACGAATCTCATCTTGGGCAGGTTCGGCCTCCAGTACTCCTTCCACACTTGCTCTCTTCCCCTTTCTTCCCTTTTTGGCCTTCCCGCCTTTCGCTCCATCCGTCTTTCCTTGGGCAGCTTGCACCTCCACCACCGTCTCGGCTGTCACCGGAGTCGTATCGTCACCCCATGACGACGTCCCCCTTCCCGCCCACGACGATGGCCTCTCCGCATTTGACGACAGACTGTCCGCCCACGACGGCAGTCTGTCGCCCCACGATGAGGGTCGCGACGATGACCCTTTCTGTGCGAATTCGGGAGAAAGAGTCCCATCAGCCGGAGACGCATACGGCACCCCTGATGGAAACCGCGTGGTGGAGATCTTGCCAAGCGGGGAATGAGCAGAACGTGACGGCTTCTGCGAATTCTTCCCTCTCGAAGAATGAGCAGCGGGTGAAGGCTTTAATTGCCGCGGCAAAGGCGGAGATGTGATCACGGCGGGGATAAGTCCATTATTCTTGGATATACGCGCGGTTGGCGGACTGTCGAGGATTCCGGTTGCGTCATCACCCCCACTCGAGGGTGCAAGCACATCTGCTGCCATTGTTTCCGAGCTCACAGGTGAATCTACATCGACCACAGACATTCGAAAGACTGTCTTTTCCGTCCCCATGGACTCAGCGGCACTCTCTCGTTTGGACCTTTTCGTTATCACGGTGAGTGAGCCGGCACGGGCACTCCGATCACTGGTGATGGAGGAAACATCCGATTTGTCGTCCGAATGTCGTAGCTGGAGTGTTGCAGGTTGTAGCGATACTGGAAAAAACTCTTTACAGAGGATGACGAACTCACATAAACGGTTCGGTAAGCAACCAACCCAGCTCCCGCAACCATTCCCAGAACTAGAACACCACCTACAATTATGCCCGCTATGGCGGAAACTGGCAAAACCTGTTCGAATCGATGGCTTAGTTCACCTGACAATGGGCAAGCATGAAACTTAAAAGTGACATACCCCACCACCTTGTCCCGTCTGCGTGCTCCCCGCCGCCGCCGCTACACCCGTCGCTATTGGTCCTGCCGGCTTCCCCTTTGCCAGCATGGTTTCCTTCCAAGCACACATCTGATCTTGTGGCGTCCCGCTACCGACTGAACTTGGATTCTCCGCAGTGAGTTCGCCATACAGAAGATCCGCGTAGCTTGACGAGACGAGGCTGGATGGCGCAAAGCACGGCTGAGTGACTTGGTCGAACGAAGCGTCCTGCAGTGCGATGGCGGCGAAGCGGGGGAGCAGACGAAGCCGGGGGACAAAATTGGAGGTGTAAAACGAGGTGACGTTGATGAACGTGTTGGACTGCGACAGGGTCCGGGGAACAGATATGGTCGGCTGACGGCTCGGCAGTTTGACATCTGCTGCTGCCAGCACTCACGTTCGCTCCGGTGTATTTCTCGTACCCCCACCCAACATTTGGGAGCTGCACCACAAATGCCATTCCGACAGAGCTGTCCGCGACCCACTTTGCCCACCCATCGACGCTTTTCCAAAACGCGTCCTCTCCCGATGCCCACGTGCACGAACTGCCGCGGAGATATGAGATCACGAGGTAGTCGAACTTGGACGGCATCAATGTGAGTAAAGTGCCTGGAGAAGGTCCCAGGAACGAGGAGGGGAAGTCGCAGGTTGGGAGGGTAGCTGTGCGGTGGAGATGAGTTGCACGATAGATGTACCGCGGGGGAACGTGAGAAACCGCACCAGAGAGTGTAAAGTTGGTGGGTCGGCGATAGTACCCGGCCGGGGTGTATAGAGTCAGCCAACTCTGCTGAGGAGGAGTCCAGCCCTGCACCTCCCCGGTTAACACCTTGTCTGACAATGTGGGCGACTGTGGTGCCCCGCCAGAGGCAACGGAGCCGTTGGTCGCCACAGTTGCATTCTGAGTATTGGTTTGGGCAACCCAAGCTGTACCGTTGAATACAGCGGCAACGCCTAAAGAGGTCGAATTTCGTATTGGTCGTTAGTGTGGACTTCTGATAAAGCCGGTGCATGGGCACCAGTACGTCCCGAGGGGACATACATTGAGCTTCTCAAAACTTACCGGACACATTGGCAACTGTGCCGGACAAAGGTGGCGGGTCTTGGTGATCAAACAGGGCTCGTATAGTGTTGACAAATGCCCTGTACCCTTCGGGGGATTCCGGAATTCTAGATGAAAGGTGTTAGAAACAAACACAGACAGTGCCAAGGAAAGAAAACCGTTCGCTCACGTTATCTCCAAATTAAGTCCGTCGAACACGGCATCGTCAAAAGGTCTCGGTGTATCAAGAAGAGTGCGGTCAAAGAACATTGCATAGATTTGATAGGCGGAGCGGTTGCCGTCGGACTCTGTAAGAAGACTGAGCGTCTTTGGAGCTGAAGATTTTCGTTGGTTTTGATCGTGAGGGGTTGCCGTTTGAGCGTTGCTGTGATGGAAAGCTCACCAAGAGAGAGGACCACACGCTTCCCCAAGCTCTGGCAGTTTTTAACGTCCCTCGCCAGCTCTGCGCAGTGCAAAAGTGTGCTGCCCCCATATTTCGCCTCGTATCCAGCGTACGCGGTCGTGCAATGCATCGACAAATCCATCGACGGCGCTCCCTTGGTTGCGAAATGGTCCAGGACATATTGAACATGGATGTTTGAATACGAAGCGGATTGGCACACGGATGCGAGAGAGGATTCGGTTTTGGATGCGTCCAGGGAATTAATCCTGTTCTGGCCCCATGTCGCAAACAACTGGATTTGGAGTGCGGAGGAAATGATGGCAGTAGAAGGGCCGGCAACGGGCGTTTGCAAATGAGAAAACGATCCGTCATTACACTCAGGAACCTTGCATGGAAGAAAGCCGGCGTCGTGGGCACAAGTTAATGTTCACCTGAAATGGCAATCGCGGATTCTTTGGAACCGGTGGGACAACGCCGGACACGAGACTTGCAAGTGCTGCTAAGAACGCGAGTAGCAGAACGCCGCGTGCTCGGGCTTGCGTTGGTGACGTAGTGCCCATGAGTGCGACGGATGGCTCCCTGGCCGTTGTACATTCAGTCCGCGTCAGGGATGCAAGGGAAAAAGAGGCAACGAAGGTGCCCGCTTTTGGATTTATTATTTTCATTTCCATTTCCCATGCTCCACCGTCTCTCTTTCTCTCGCATACATATGCCGTGAGTACAGGTTGGGCGTGATGGATTGTACTCGGGGAAGTTAGGCCAGCGAGAGGAGAGCGGAAGGACTGAACGCGGGCGAGATGATCATCTATCTGCCTCTACGCTGACATGTACAAGTCAATGCAATTGAATTCAGAGAGGAAAGGGGCGCTCCGGTTGACAAAACAGAGCTTGACGTGGCTTCAAGGGCATCCCCCGTTCCCCCATCTCGCTCTCGGTTGGCAGTGTGCAAAGGTCCTTTAAGTTTGCAGTCTGCATTTGTATACATAGTCTATATCGACGGTGGTCCTCTTCATATGTAATGTGGTCAACAAACTGACAAACTGTGCCACTACCGTAGCCAACTTGACGATGTGAGCTCAAGGGCATGCTAGCAAGTGATGCAATTCCATGTTAACGAACAGGTTAGAAAGTATGGACGCACGTAAGCGCAAACCTGCTGTTTCATAGTGCCGCATGTGGCGCTCGCTGGGTGGCTCCATCAGGTACAACAGCCGATGCCAAGACATCGATTTGTCGGTGCCTTCTCCGTCCCCATTCGCACCCACTTTTCCTTCGTGCCTTCATCCTTCTCCCTCCGCACCTTTCTCGTCCCATCACCAACCGCGTTCCACTCCATCATCGCTGCCCTCGATCTCGCCCTGAACGCCCTTCACCCCTTCTCTCCACATCGCTCTCTTAACACACATCCTACTCTTTACCCAAAACAGCAATGGAATTCCTCCTTTTCTGTGTTGTCATCATCGCGACCCTCGTTGGCACGTCCTCTGCCCAAAGCCCTTCCGATTGTCCGGCCATTATCTCCGCACTCAGTGCTTCACGTGCGCCCATCACGAATCGGCAAGCCGCGGACTGCTGTCAGTATCTTTGGGAATCCACAACGGACCGGGGAGATCCAGCATATTACAGGTTCGCGGGTCGTGGAACTGGAACCACGAAGGAGTTGCATAACCACACTTCATTTTCAGGAACTATGTACAGTGCGCGGGCGGAAGGGTCACCATGGTACAGCTGTCGAATCTTCAGGTTGGGTCGTTGAGGTATGTTGTCTCTTCGTTTCTCGGCCTTCCAGTATTGCCGATTCCTCTTGCCATGCCAAAGCTACTTCCAAAACCTCACGGAGCTGCAATACCTCTGGCTCCACAACGCGTCGCTATCTGGCCCCTTACCATCATGGCTTCCCACGTTGACCAAGCTCGGCAGCTTGGGGTTGGAGTGGGCATCGCGCTTTCGTTCCCGTCTCCATCGCCGTCGCGTTCACCGTCCGCATCTCTTCGCAACGATGTCAGGATAAATGCCATGAACGGAACAACCGATTTGATCGGCCAACTACCAAACCTTACGATCATGTGGGTCGTCGTTTTGCATCCTGCATCACTACATCAGCGATCGCAATTGAATTCTCCGCAGATCCCTATCTGATAACACATTTTCGGGGAATCCAACATGGATTGCAGCGCCATCTGGACAAAAAGAGATGTAGGTACATCTGAGAACGCACTGAATCGACGTTGCACTCACTTGCATTTCCCATCCCAGTTACCTGGATCACAACCGCTTTGTATGTCCTTTACTTCAGCGACGCATGCCTTCCCCCTAGCGTGACAACTTCTCGAAACTTGTAGACCGGCCCAGTCCCTGACTTTTCCGGTGTCACCACTCTGACCAACCTGAATCTAGCGTTTAATAATTTCTCGGGATCGCTGCCGTCGTTTGATCGGCTGACCGAGCTCGTCGCATTGTGAGCGGTTGCGTTGTCATCTGCGTGACCCGAGCGGCTACTGAACCAACCGCGCATTCTAGTTTCGCGAACGGAAACCAACTGACAGGTGACTTAGCAACAATGGTTCGAAAGCGATCGTCTCGCCGCCGAGCTTAACGTGCATCAAACCGTCAGGGTCGATTCTCAGTCTCTCGCGGAGCACAAAGCTGTTCAACGTAAGTTTTCCATTTCGCTCTCGCTCTCACTCGAATTCTCATTTAAACCGAATTCTTCGGCTGACAGTTTCAAGCACCCAACAACCAGCTAACTGGTTCTCTACCTGATCTGTCGAACAATCCGCGGATGCGTTATTTGTGGGTTCTAGTTTCCAAAACTGCTTTGAACGAGACGTAAATCCAACATTCGGTGGGACCGCTATCGACTCAGCGACGTAGGGAAGAACCCCCGTATTAGCGGCGCTATCCCCGCTTCGTTTTTCCAGCTCGGGGGGCTGATGGGACTGACCTTAAGTGGCACGAATGTGTCCGGCACCGTTGGGGACGGGCTGGGTACCATGAGAAGTTTGATCAAGATTGATCTCAGCAACACGGCAATCAGCGGTACACTGTAAGTTTATGGGTGTAAAACCCGCTGAACCGGTGTAAAAACTCTCTTTTAGGCCCGACCTCAGCGGACTCGCAAACATGACAGATTTGTAAGGCTCCTCGGTCTAGTCTTGATCCCTCCTTATTGTTACGTTTTCTCCTAAAGCGACGTATCCAATACCGCATTGACTGGTCCACTGTTACTTAACAAGTAAGTCCACGTACCTTAGCTTCGACGGGACAACTCTCAAAGTTGGTACAACGCATCGACTGTAACAGAAATGCAGTTGCGCACTTGTGCGCTGTATCAGGCACAAAACTGTGTATACCAAGCATCAGCTTAGACAGTCTTCCACATTCGTGTCTGGAAAATGGCGGAGCGCAACTCGCCTCGTGCCCCCCTACTGCAACCGCCAAGGCAAGTTCACCGACGTCAAACGCAAGTATTTCAGACGCGACACAGCGCGTTGGAGGTGGAAGCACCGGAAATACTCCCCTTGCGGCGATCTTGTGGAGTGTCGCAGGTGACTCCCAGCTAGATTGCGATGCGAAGTATTGAAGATTCTTACGGAGGTTCTTTCCACCATATCATCAAGGTTGTGTGGTCGCTATCGCAATACTTGGTGGATTCTTTCTTTACCGTCGTCGACCAAGGAAGCTACAATCGCAGCACTTACGCCCCGATGGTGGGGCGCCGCTCGCTCCAAATCAAGCGTGGAACCCATCCACCTACATCGCGACTTTTAAGAGCAACCTTCCCTCTTCTGCAATTGCAACTCAAAAATCTGTCGGGAGCCAGGATGGACAATCGGAAACCTCGACCACCACCATTTCGACAAAAGTGAACGATATATTCATGGCAACGGAGAGGTTTTTGGCACTTCAGGCTGATGAGATCTCGTGCGAAGTGGGACAGAAGATATTTGTTGGTGAACTGTTCGCTGATGAGTGGTGCAGAGCTTTCAATCTGGACACGAAACAGACTGGTCGGTAGCAAATTATGCACTCGAAACTGTGTTCTGACGTCATTTTTTGCTGTTTGCAGGGATGATTCCCTTCATGATCTTGGTGCCTGCGAGCAGTGCAAATTATGCAATGCTGGCAAAGTCGATGCTTCTTTCTGGCCGATCTCGGGTTTCTGAGCACACACCGAGAACACAAAGTGTGAGCTTTCCGTCGCTGCCAAATAAAGCCGGTGGGTACATGCTTAGATCACAGAAAACTCTAAACTGAAGGTCAGCCACGTCTGCACCCTCGCAGCACTTGAGAGCCTGAAGAAGCTCTTTTCCAACGGTGACATAAATATCGAACAGTACTATGCTGCAACGGTGGCTCTCGGTATTGATCGGGATTCCGGCATCATCGGCGTGACACGAGGGTCACCTTCGCGGACAATTTCGTCAGGGTCGGGGTCGGGATTGGGGTCGAGACGGATGAAAACGATGTCACCTTCTGGAAATCGCTCGGCGTCTGCAGGCAGTCGCGAGGAACTATCCCAAAGCTTTCCCCACCTCGTAATGGCGTATCAGGATTACCCTGTTTCCTCCCCATCCGATGCCCACAGTGGATTACTTGCGTCGCGATATACTCCTAACTCTCAACTACAATACCCGCAGCCAGCAATGTCGGCTTCTCGTGAAATGAGTTCCAGGCGGTCGATGGGAGGGCGCTCAAATGAGGACAGCGACATATGTGTTGTGCTTCCCTTGGGATATGCCGATACAATGGAGCTTCACAACAAACGCAAATGGAACCAGAACGGGGGTCCTTGGTGACGTCAGAGCGATGTACATTGTTTGGAAAGCTTTATTGGTCCTTTTCCATTATTTTTGTTTTGAGCATGTCGCAACTTTCTATTTTGTTTCATCTTGCACTCTGGATTCTAATATTATGTTAACTTCGTCCACGCCGGGGGGCTCACAAACATAAGAGAGCACAAGTGTCCCCGACACGCTTTACATGTATCATTTGCTCCACCGCGTCGCCTGACACACATCTTCTCATCCACCAACACCGCTATCCTGCACCACCAGGCACTTTTTCAACCTGACTTGCTTCTTCCACCTCTCCCACACTCGCGCCGAAAGAAGGTGGACAATTTCATGAGAGCTTGGAAGAGTTCGAGAGAGTGCACCGGCTTCCCTATTAGTACTAAGTTGTATTGAGATCTATTGAAACCACCAAAATGTACTCACTTTGGTAGTCCAAGTTGGAGATTTCTCAAGGCTTCAGGCTTCCTCATACTAGCTTGTTCAAAGACTGGGTAAAAATTAACACACAAAACCCATTTGAGATCTCTTTGAACAGATAGAAATATAAGCGACTCACATCACAGCCCTTTCCCATTAAATAGCTCCAGTCTCGACTGCAGTCCCTTCCTCCCGAGTAGCTCGATCTGTCCCGTCGCCCCATTTCGGTCGTCGGTTGGTTCCACGCCGCAAATCATACGGAAGGAGCGCACCCTCCAACAGGAAAGTGACAAGCCAACTAGGACCTCGACGCGGTCCCTTCCTCCCGAGTAGGACTCTGTGCGCGGCTGGTACGAGCGCTGATGTTGAAATGTCGTCCTTCGTCAAACAACAGGTTAAAAGACTCACCATGGGTTCCATTGGGCCGGACAGGTTTGCAAAAGCCTTGCTATGTTGTTGAAAAGTGTCTGACGAAGAGGGAAAGAGAAACGGACCGGTTACCGACGGAAACGAAAAGTTGTGAAATGGAACAGAAACTCACAAGGGCGTTGATGAGGTGCCTAATGGCGGCTTTACATAAAAGAAAAGTTGTGCAGCATATCTTTTGAAGGAGAGAGAAAAGAGCGGTCAGATCCGGTGCAGACCGAACACTGCCGAGACAAACACGAACCTGAACGCACGGCGCAGTGTCGCGTATCGCCTGTGACGGGCAATCGTGACCTCTGCTGAGCCAGACATGAGTTTGCCGGTTGATGAATGCTCGAAAGCTCAAAAGTGGGTTGCTGGCCTTAGCAAGTAGTTTATCCAGCTGACCACTGAACCTTTTTGAAACCCTTCAGTTGTGCGATTAATGTTCTAACAACACTAACCATATGTTTTCCGCCGTTTTGTAAAGTAACACCAGTTCCTACGTTTTGCCCAATTCTAATCATGCGGCTATGTCCCAAAACCTAAGGCGGGCTCTGGATCACATATGTCCCATGCAAAAGCAAGCAGCTCGCTCACTGTTCAGCTCAAAGAGGTTAAGGACTTCGCGTTTTGTCCAAATTTCCCTTTCGCCCAATCCAACGAAGTTGCTACTTCCTTCCACTCGCTTCCCCCACTCTGTCCTGTTCTTTTCGATTTCAAGAATCTTCGGCTCGACGGTATTTTTTGTAACAAAGCGAACAACCGTTGTCGGTCGCTTTTGGCCAATCCTAATTACACAGAAAAGTGAGTCGATTGACAATTATCGATAAGACGTACGAACAAAGTGGTTGGGGCAAACCTACCTCACAATCCGACCTATTGCTTGCTTCTCCAATGCGACATTTGGGGAGGGCTCCAAAAGTTACACGACGTTACAGCAGGTCAGTGTGAGTCCGGACGCGCCGCCCTCTGCATTCGGCAAGGAGATAAGAATGCAACGAGTAACTGGACCATTTTTTATTGCCTCCGGTGCTGCTCGCCGATTGTCGTTCTTCTTTGTGGTGAAATCGACGTTCTTAATACCATTCTGAGTCAAAGAGTGACAAACGAATGAAAGCATCGGCGCCCAGTTGGAGAAAACAACAGCCTTCAGTTGAATGTGCATTGGTGTTTAATCATTCTTTTCTTCATCCTTTGCATCGCTTGAAGTTACAACTCACTTTCATGTCGACATCATTTGAACTTCTTTGCTTGATGTCAGCGATAAGTGCACAGATCTTTGATCCCTAGTCTTTGAAAGGCCATCAGAAACGTTAAATAAAGTCTTTGATGCCTCGCGGCATAGACTTACCACCAAGTGTCGCTCTTTTGTTAGCAAACGTCTGCACAAGCTCTTCTGGGAAGAGGCAGCCACATTTCCTTCCTCTTGCTCGCTCAAAGGCACAACTTCGCCTTCGACAATGTGCCGGCGACAACTATAACACCACCATTTATGCTCTTGCAGCCTCCTTGGCCATTCCGCTTTTATTTACTAGGGGCACTCTGCTTTTTCTTCAGTGCCGGGAGAATACTAGGACACTTTGAGTTGAGAAACCAGCCAGGTTTGAGTTGCGATACACAATTTTACCCACCACATAGCACAGACCTTTGTTGTACAGCACGGCAAAAGGACAGGGCTCTCAAACGGTTCTGATATGACGTCTGTGAGCTCAGTACGATCTGGAAGCTTGCCCTCTCGTTGACTCACCAAAACAGAGACTGCAGCATTTGACATCCTCGGTCTCATCTATTTCCTGTTTCTTCTCTTTGCCTTTCCCATCATTGCTTGGTGCCACATCCGCTTTTCGGCAGGATAAATGACGGACTTGCGCTTGTAGCTTCGCCAAATCGTTCGCACGAAGATTGACAGAGTCCCTAATAGCGGGAAGAGAACGCCTTGGAACACGATAGTCTGGTCAACGAGAGAAATGTTTCCGCGAAAAATTTGATGACAAGTCTCGCTTCAATTGATAGTTCACCTTCATTATCCTCATTGGAAACATATTTGTAGTCATAATAACGAAGTCTGATATCGTCAAAGTGCGGTGACACTTGCCCAATATTAAGGAAGTCAATGAGCATCTTGCCCGCCACTTGTGAATCCCAAGTTTTCAATTGTTGAACTACTTGCCATTTGAGCTTGAGCCAAGGAAACATATTAGGGAATTCTACCCTTTTCACTTCACAGTTTGCGGGAATCGGTTTGTGTATGCAGAAGAATTGATCGGAAAACTCACCCATTTGTTAATAGCAGTAGGTCCACCAACTTCATTCATGACGACATTCAATTTCAAAATAGCCTCATGCAGAAACTTCACGATTTGCTCGGCTGATACCACAGCAGATCCACACTTCTCTCGCTGAAGTCCAAATGATAGCAGCAACACCTCACGTATCCAATCAGCCACTTTTTGGTTGGCATTAGCTTTTGCTTGTGTCAGCATTATCGACAGAATTTCACTGAGCGGCAATGGCTCTCGTGATTTGCAACCTGTGCGTTGTCACATATTTGCCGCAACATTAGAAGAGAGGGCGCAACAAAACTAGACACTTTGTCATTCTTCCAATGTCAAAGCTGCAATTCATTTTGCCTCATTAAAGGGTTTCAAACGGAAGGGATCAAATGTCCATACCTTATTCTTGATGTTTTCTTGTTCTGCCAACAATGAAGCATCATAGAATAGCTGTTCTATTGGCGATAGAACACACTCTATGGTTTCAAATGATGGGTCAGGTAGCTGGACCTCCTGTTCAATATCGCGTTTTGAATTTCGCCACATAAAACGTCGAAGATAGAGTGCGAGTCTATTGCTCTCTGGTTCTTGTGCACAAAGCCAAGGAGTTAGCATCATGTCCTTCAGCACCCTTGTTTTGGTAAATGGCCCGTGCTCCAAGAATCTAACAGTTCCACCAATATCAGATAATTGACTTGAAATGGGTGTGCCCTGCTTTCGTGTGTTAAGTGGATCACAGTCTGTACAAAATGCTCTGATACTAACTGTTATCAACCAGTCATTCTCTTTCTTCAGCTGTGCAATCCGAACGGTCAGTGCAGCATTCCGTTTAGCCATGATTTGAGCCTCATCGACTCCAATCCTCCAGAAACGAATTTCCTTGAGCGGGCTCGTAAAGTCTTTCCTTTTAGGATCAAGGTCACTTCGAATGGCTGACAACATACAGATGTTAATAAAGTCTTTGAAATCTCCCAAACTCAGGCCCATCGCCTACCGTCATATGTCATCAGCAATACATCAGCAACCTTAAACACATCAAGTACGGCGTCCATCGATGTGAATGACTCCTCGCTAATGATTTGATGAACAAATTTGCGGTGAGCTGAATCATGACAGCAATATGTTCACGAACTCACTGCCCGTGTCTTTTGATCACATACTTCGCCCCACATTTCTTTCCCTTTCCTTTGTACTCAATAACAGTTAGATTCGGGGCCAACCAAGTCAGCTCATCCCACCATTGATGGATGAGTGCCTCGGGAACAGTCACTAGCGTGGCTTTAACGCAATCGGCGCTGGCCTCTTTTGGGCGGCTGAAAATCAATGCTGTAAACCCAATTGTCTTGCCAAGCCCGACGTCCTCAGCGAGACATCCACCGCCAAAAGGAAGGTTTGGCGCAAGAAACTCCCTAAAGGAGAGTGTCGATGTCAAGTTGTTCTGATAAATCATAAGTCGCGTCGATGATCCAGAAATCAATTTCGATTTAAGTGCACCAGTTTCATTGAAGTCCCCGCGTTCGGAAGGCGCTATGGCAATTGCTCTCCAAAGTGGATGAAGAATACACTTTCCATGGTCCAGATTCTTTTCCCTGAGTTGCATCCATGCAAGCGCCCTCTTTTGGTAGGAATACATTCCACACAACATTCCATCTGGCGTGTCAGCCTCGACAGAGTTCAATGAAGCACTCGCTGTTTCCATTAGCTCGTTGAGCGATCGAAGTCCTGGCAGTGTGTTTGACACTGCCGCATCATTATCCAAGGATACTTTTCTGGCACTACATGCCAGCTTTGATAGGGGTGCTTGAAACCATTCTTCAAGACGACTTGTAAGCAATGAGAGCCTTGAGGAGATGGTAACGTTCATTGGGCTATTCTTATCAACATTAAAGATAATCTTGGGGTTGATACGTCCTGTATGAGTAAATATTTCGAAGATTTGGTGCCAGGCCTTTGCAAAAGCACGTCAAAAACCATCGTCATGTGGAGCCACCTTCTCGCTTACCGAATTGGTTCGAAGGTCATTGGACCATGCTCCCTCTTCTTCTTCTTGGCCATACTGCGCTGCATTCTCCGTAAGAAAAACGTGCAAGAGGAGTGTGGTTTTACGTTTGAAGCTCTGAGCACCTTCTTCATTGCACAAAAGCTCCCCAGTTATGTACAGTGGGCTAGAATGTCCCGATCAGTGCAGGGAGGGAACTTCAGCAACAAGATGACGCGTTGGGGTTGCCCGAAACTTACCTTGCGCTTAGAAACATATTGGTATATGGCATGTAACCCGCTCCTCGCGAAAAGCGGAAGCTTTATCTCTTCAAGTCCGCCAAGAATTTTGTTCTCTTCTGTGATCGTTGTCCCCACCAGCACATACATAGTTGGGATGTTGTCTTTCCTTTGCTCGGTCTTGAAGCTTATTTCCAGAGGAATATGGTCGCCAGCAGAGGAGCGAGTCCACTCATTTTCGAGGTCAACTGATATTGTTCCAATGTGTATCAAATATTCTTCTTCCTTCTCTCTGCAATCATCAAAGTGTATCTGCGCAAAGTCATCGGCATTTGCACCACATCTTGGGGAAGGAAAAGCGGTCATCCACGGGTCCGAGCTCAGTACACCGGAAGTGGCAAATGCAGGCGCTGGACCAGAATGGGGTTCTGTTGTACTCCTACCACGACCAGCGTCTGCTTGATCGGGCTTCGTTGCAGTCTTCCTATCTGGTAGCTCGATCGTGAAAGTGCTGGTGTTCTTGGACTTCGGGTTGTAGGGAAGCTTCAGACCCCCGACGGGCCCCGATGGACCTTCTGCCGCGAGAGGAGGACCAACAAGGTTGTTCATCCTGCCCGTATTGGCCGCGTTCGCTGCTTCGCGGGTCTGCCGCTCCGCATCTTCAAAGAACGGGGTAACAGCGCTCTCTGGTGATCCGTTCGTCAAGATAAGTGCCATCTCGATTTGTTGGGCACTAAACGTGTCGCCAACTATTGCCGCTACTTCTTGTACTTGCTCGGAGTTCTAACGCGGCGAGACGGCGTTGATTCACGTTGATACCGCCAGGAACTCGGGCGGGACCTCCGTTTACTTCCATTTTCGAGCGAAGTGGACTCGTGATGCTTCGTTCAGTCGGGGATCGGGAGCGGATTTGAAGGTTGAGCTGTGTAAATTTGGTGGCCAGGGTCAAATCAATGCTGCCCAGCTGTTGACATCCTTCATTCTTCTGTACCGATTCTAATGTACTGAAACTCTTTGACGTCAAACTCAAAAAATTGTCATGATGTAAATCGGGTAAGGCATATCAAAAGGAAGTTGGAGTCTCGTCGATTCGATCTTACGGAAAACGTTTCGAGTTCCATGCTGCTGCAAAAAAGCTTTCGTCACACAGTCACTCACAGACAAGCTTCTCTCCACTAATCTTCCCCGTCTCCATGAGCTCAAGCCCCTCTCTCACACCGGCAAGACCGCCAGGCATGACTCTCACGACGTTGGGCCTGAACTTGCCCTCTTCCAGCCACTTGCCTAGCTGGCGGAACCACCTGTAAGCAAAGTCCGCGTCACCACCGGCGGCGGTCGGGTGGTGGGCCGTCCCAACCAAGGTCCACGGAGCTTCGATATTGGAAGGAAGCTGGGCCTTGTCCGGTTCAGGCACGGGGATCACGACGGCAACAATTCCACCCTGAGGCTGGAGAACCTGCGCGAGCTCGACGAACGAGGTTGAGTCGCCCGAGACACCGGAGTGCGCATCGTAAGCGATGTCGAACGTTTTCCCGGAATCAGCAATGGCCTTTTTGATCTGGTCCCCGATCCCCGGCGTGCGGTAGTCCAGGACGACGTCGCAGCCCAGGTCCTTTGCGAGCTTGGAGCCAGCGCCGGCGACGCCGATTCTGACATGTCAAAATGGTTTGTTCTTCACATCTGTTCGCACAGTCGGCGTCCCCCACAAAACAAACAACTCACACAAAGTACCCAGCGCGCTTCGCGAGCTGGACCGTGAAGGCTCCCACACTGGAGGACGCGCCCCAAATGACGACCCCGCGCCCCGCCGCCTCAGGGTTTGGTTCTCCGTCGACGGTGGGCTCGACGGCTTTGAGGCGCACGAAGAGACCGATTGCGGCGGTCATGGCCGCGAGCGGAAGAGTGGCCGCGTCCTCGAACGAGGTGTTGGGGCCGAGGGGGAAGGTGGTCGACGCGGGGCACACGGAGTGCGTCTGGTAGGCGCCGTAGGCGTTGGAGGTTGCCATTTTGGTGAAGCCGGCGACCTTGTCGAGGTTGATTTGCCCGATTCGTGTCAGAGAAATCAAATTTCAAATGATGTAGACGGGGAGCACTGACTCTGTCGCCCTTTTTGAATTCCTTCACGTTCTCTCCCACGGCATCGACGTACCCAGCGACGTCATTTCCCTCGATGCCCTCGTAGTACCCAACCTTGCTCAGCTTCCAGTCCTTGGGGTTGCTGGCAACAGCAACATTCCGAATCAAAACCTCGTCGGGACCGGGAGTCGGCGGGTACGGCGTCTGAGGGTTCGCTTGAAGGACCGCGCCGTTGGCTTTGGTGAGGACGACGGCGGGGTAGACGGGCATGGTGATTATGTGAAGTGAAGTCGGGTCAAACCTTCCGAAATCCGATCGCTTTTTATAGGCCTCAGCTTACCAATCGCTTTTCCTCACTCTTCCATTCTTGTGCAGTATTGTTCGGACGAGAGATGTTTTCGGTGACGATCGCCTAACTTGATTTGATGAATCGTCCGACAATTGTTTCACACGGTCACGATTAATTTCTCCGGAAATCATGTTCACTTCCACTCCGCCTTGCACAAATATATTGTTCAGATGAGATTTCATTCCGTACAACAATTGTGAACTCGTACGGAAGCATCGCAAGACCATTGCTGCCAGATTTATGTAATGTCCGCGGGATCAGAAAATCATCACGTTCACATCGGAACGAATCGGCAACTTTACTGCAACAAGATTCAGAAAGCGGCCACGGCCCAACATGTCGCCAAAGGCATACATCCATTCGCGACCTCTCGTATTCTTTGCCTGTCCACACTTCACCGTGGCATGTTTTCTGGCACTTGTGGTGGTCCCGGACGGCGGACAGCGGACAACCAAGAACGCAGGAAGGAGAGTGTCGCAGTTGTTTGGGAGTGACCGGTTAGCTCAAAACGTCTGGTGCTGCACTACAGGAGTTGAGGGCCAACCTCAACTCAGTGCTTTTCCGCAATGTGCAGTCACACATCCAGCAGCACTTCCAGCCCACACGCCCAGTACCCAAGATGGTTCCTGGTTACTGCGCATGCTCCCACTGTCATTGCAGATCTGCGGATTGGGTAGGTCGGTTGAGGGTGTGCATTGTGCTTCCGCTAAAACTTGTTCTCCAAAATCTCGTATCCCGGCACCCCCGCGGGTATCACCACGTCCACGTCCCCGGTCGGCCGTCTGAAGGTGCCAGGTGCCGCGGGGAAGTGGAGGTATCCTGAGTCGGTCCCGCACTTCCTCATGCGCCGAGCGATCTACGTGATCGCCATCACAAGGTCCAAACAGACGCAGATGCAAACAATTGGAGACATCTCAACCGCTGGTAAGTATAGCAGCCTCATCGATGAGTCGGCCCTGAGCTTCCCCGTGAAGAGTTGGGCGGAGCATGTGATCGCCATTATTCCATGTGATGGCCATCACAAGGTCCGCGCGCAAGCGCAGACGCAGACGCGTGGTGACATCTCCTCCGCCGCTGATACGTATAGCCGCCTCATCGATAACTGTCTCTCCGGGGGAACAGAACATCACTGCACTAGTTCAAGCCGTCGCGCCAGACCCGACCCCCGCACACGCGCACTCCATCTCGAGGTTGCGGTTCAGCGGCGCTCCAAATTACTTGGATCCACCAGGTTGGTGGTTCCTTGCCAGGAAGCCCGAGTGCCATCAATAAAGTCTGCCTTTGCACACCGCTCGATGCACAGCTGTTTCCAGGTCCCACTGAGGCGGGTGCGCGGAATCCACGGTGCGCTGCTGCACCTCTGCTGACGGGATGTCGAACTGGAGGGGGAAGAGGCCAAGTTGCCTTTGGTCGCCCGATCAAGCATCATCCCGAATTGATTCCGACCAAGTCCCGGAACTTTCCCAGTTTCGTTTCTGCCCGAGTGCACCCCACTCGCCCACTCCCCTCCACTCTCCACCATCGCCGCGCACTCCCATCCGATGGACTCTTCCTGGCCTGGCTACTCCCACTCCGGGAACCCCAACCCAGTCCCCTTCCCAACGGTCGACGCACTCCTCCGCATGCCAAACTCGCCCGCGCCCGTCGTCGAGCGCGTGTTCAGGCCGCGCGGGGGCGAGCTGACCGGTGTGGGCGCAGACGCGGTGGGAGAGCTCAGGATGCTCGCGTGTCGCGACACCTTCAACAGTTTTCGCGAGGTCTGGGAGGGAATCGCACAGGTGAGTCGGTGTTTCGCGTCGCAGTGGAGTTGATTTGGGGAGGGAGNGGGGGCCGAGATGGAGCGAACGAGGCGAAGTGGAGTCGAGTCCCACGAGCGCAGCGAGGACTTCAAGGCCTAAGTGCCCCTAGGCGGTGACCGAGGCTGTCCGCCGGAGGCGAGTGCCCCGCGGAGCGAACCCGTGGCCTGAGCAGTAAGTGCTGACCGAGGAAGTCGCGGAGCGACATCGAGGCCTTGGCACGATGTACAGACCGAGGGTTTCCGCCGGAGGCGAGTGCCCCACGAACGGAATAACCTCGCGGAGCGAGAACGAGGCCTTAGCACAAGCTCTGACCGCCACCGCACCCGCCTTGACGACCAGAACCCCCACTTTGCAAACCGCGAGTACATTGTCCACTACGACAACTCGAGCCCCGAAACATTTGACCCCACAAACCCTGCCACCGCCGCTCACCGCACCGCTCTCACATACGCCCAAACCAACGACCGCGTCGTCCGCATCGCCAACGCACTCGTGTACCGCTTTGGTGTCAAGAAGGGCGATAGAGTCGGGTACGTCTCGCTTCGCTTTGCTTTGCTACGTCACAGTAGAGGATAGCACCACACATTTGGCCATTGGACATTGGCCGTCTTCAGATTTTGATCTCATTGTTGCCTCTACCCTCCCCAGGATCGCCGCACGCAACTACGCAGACGAGTGGCTCCCGGCCTGGTGGGCGGCGCTGTGCGTGGGCGCGATATGTGTCCCCATCAACGGTTCGTGCTTTTGGATCCCTTCTTGTCGTATTGTCGCTCATGACCACTTGCCCATCACACGCGCGAACAA
This sequence comes from Gonapodya prolifera JEL478, assembly GCA_001574975.1. Classification (NCBI taxonomy): domain Eukaryota; kingdom Fungi; phylum Monoblepharomycota; class Monoblepharidomycetes; order Monoblepharidales; family Gonapodyaceae; genus Gonapodya; species Gonapodya prolifera. The sequence continues at coordinate 281,823 of KQ965734.1, forward strand.
CAGCCTGGCTCACCGCGCCCGAACTCTCCTGGTGCATTCGGGACGCCGGCGTGAAAGTCCTCTTCCTCGACTCTGAGCGCTTGGCGCGGCTTGTGGACAGCGGGCCGTCCACGAACGAGGGCGGGGCGCAGTTTGACAGCGAGTGGACTCATTTGGGAGAAGTACGTACACGTCGCACCTTGCGCACGCACACCTCACCTTTGCGACGTGGTGACTGGTTCGACGGCGGTTCAGCCAGACCTGCGTCCGCCACGCCGTCGTGATCAAGTCCCATCTCGGGTCTTTGCTCAGTGACCGAGTGCAGCGCGCCAAGCACAAGCAGCGCGCGCACGACTTTGGCGACATTCTGCGCTGGTACGACGGCGACGCGGCAAGTGGTTTGCAACTCCCGCCGGTTTCTATACATCCGGAAGATCCCGCAAAGATCTTGTACAGCAGGTGTGCATCATCCCACCCTGCCTTGCCGTACCCACACACTGACTCACGCGACTTTCCCTCCCTCCCTCCCTCCTTCCCCCATCCCCCACTGCACCCCAGTGGCACGACCGGCCGCCCCAAAGGCGTTCTCTCCTCCCACCGCAACTGGATGCAGAACCTCGCCAACGGGAAATACACGGCCGCGCGATGGCTTCTTCGTCGAGGCGCACCCGTGCCGCGCCCGGCGCCGAACGGTGCCACTGCCACGAAGGGTGCCGTGTGGTTCATCCCCGTTCCCCTGTTCCACTTGACGGGCATCGGGCACCAGGCGAGCGCGGCGGTGGGGGGCGGGACGTGCGTTTTTGTGCATAAGTGGGATGTGGGGCTTGCGGCGGAGGTTGTGGGGAGAGGTGGGTGCCGTTGTGGGGGGTCCCTGGGCCCCAGGGGAGGGTTGGGTTTGGTGGGAGAATGGTTTGACGATTTGGTCACCTGTTTTTGGCGTCAATTTAAAACCCGACAGAGAAAATCACGAATTGGATTAGGTGGGTGAGAACAAGACTCCCCGAGGTCCCTCAACGTCCGCCCACGGAATCTCAAACCCAAACCTACCACAACAACGCCCACAGCGTGCCCACCCAAGTCCTCCAACTCCTCGACCACATCCGCCAGCACCCGTCAGTCGACCTCTCAACCCTAACCGCTGTCAATTACGGCGGCGCGCCAAGCCCCGCATCGATCCGCGGGGCCGTCGTGAACGCATTTGCGCGTCGCGGCGTCAAGGTGGAACCGAGCAACTTGTACGGATCCACGGAGACCCTGCGGGTGGGGCATAATGTGAACGTGGACTATGTGAGGAAGCCCGAGAGTTTGGGGCCGACTACGCCGGTTATAAAGGTGAGGGAATCCCCTGGTCGGGGGTGGTGCTGAGGTCTGGGCTTCATTTGGAGCGCCGTGCCCCCCACCGCCCCTCCCCCACCCCCCACCCCAACCCCTCAGGTGAAAATCGTCGACAGCTCGGGGAACGCCATGCCGCCCGACTCTGTCGGAGATATCTGGGTGCGGAGCCCGATGGTCGCGCTCGGGTACTGGAACAACCCTGCGGCCACACGGGCGAATTTCCAAGATGGGTGGTACAATACCGGCGATGTGAGTTGTGGTCTGTGGTGGTCAGACTGTTGGCTGTAATGTTGACTGGTGGTGGGTTTAGGTTGGCAAGGTGGATTCGGAAGGGTTTCTGTACCTTTTGGATCGGTCCAAGGATATGCTTATACGGTGGGTGGTGGAGAGAAAGCTGGTAAGAATGTATTGCACGCGTGCTGACGACATTTTGCTTCTACAGAGGTGGTGAGAATATTTGTGAGTTGTGCTCATGACTTTCTTCTCCTGGTGGACAGTCTCAAGCGATGTGACCCTTCTTGTCTTAACGGTGGTAGATTGCAACGAGGTAGAAAGCGCGCTGTATGTCTTTACCCTTTGTAGCCTTGTTCGCCTTTCGACACTCACCCACCCTGCACGCGCTTTGTCATGCAGGTACACACATCCGTCGGTGCTGGAGGCATGTGTCATCGGTGTGCCCCATCCAATTCTTGGAGAAGGTGGGTCCGTCCATCCGTCGTCTGAGACACGTGTTCTCCAACAACCCAACCACAATTGCATCCCTCGAATTTAGAATGTGCCGCTTGCGTGATTTTGAAACCCTGCTCTCCGAACGTGACATCATCCGATCTGCGCGCACACGTGCGGAGCCGTATCGCGTCGTTCAAAGTCCCCGAGTACATACGGTTTGTGGATGCGATACCCTGGAATGCATCGGGGAAGCAGGTGAAGCGGCAGGTGAAGCAGGAGTTTGTAGAGTGGATGGAAAAGAACCGGATAGGAAAGGCGTCAGCCAAAATATAAAGCACGTGATATCCCACTCCCTGACCCGGCGGAAACACAACGCAAAATCGTATTGTTGCATAATGATGGGAACGCACCTTTCACGTTTGGGCGCTTCAACTCGAACGCGTTCTTAAAGTGCCCATCGGAAGCGATGCGCAGCTTACAGCACTCTGATTCAGATCGACTGAATTGGCGCCCAAGTGGACTGCAAAGGACATCCCCGAGCTTTCAAGCAAAGTACGGATGATCAACCACAGCACTGGTTTACGCCCGCGCTGACACCTCATCTTTCCAATTCAGGTTGCCATTGTGACTGGATCAAACGTGAGGCATCTTTTCTCGATCCCATCGTGACTACAGATCGTCTCCATTTCTCTGTTTTCGCCAGATCGGTATTGGGAAAGCGATCGCAACCGAACTCGGTAAGTTGAGACATGAACGCCATGTCCTCGTGCCGATTCACTTGCCTTCCACAATTCAATTGAATCCAGCACACCACGGGTGCCACACCATTTTGGCCGTCAGAAGTGGTACGGTCGCACTCTGACACCGCGTCTCTCCTCACATTTTATGACGTTGTGTCGGATCTTCCTCCAGCTGAGAAGGGCCAAGCCACGGCTGATGAAATCAAGTCCAAGAACCCGAGAAAAGATGTTCCAGTCATTGCCATGGAGCTTGACCTCGCCTCTCTCAAGTCCGTCGACGCCTTCGCAGCCGAGTTCACAGCAAAGTATGACAAATTGGATCTCCTTATTTGCAATGCCGGTACGTTTGTAATACGTGTGTAACAGCAATATTCGTCGCGCAGATGTCTTACCCCACCACTTCTACAGGCCTCATGGCTCTGCCTGAACGCAAAGTCACAGCAGATGGATTCGAAATGCAGATCGGGCAAGTTTCTACGTTTCACTCTTTGTGGGGAGGGTGGGGTGGGGGGTTTGGAGCCAAGGAGGCTAGAGGCCGGAGTTGCGAGACGCGAGCGCAGCGAGCCCGACGCCCAGGCGCGATAGCGCTGACTGAGGCTGTCCGCCGGAGACGAATGATCCAACGCGGAGCGGAACAAACTCGTGATCTTGTGATGAAGAATTTGACTTGCACGTGATCCCTACCACACCTCACTCCCACTCATGCTGGCAGAGTGAACCACCTCGGTCACTTCGCGCTCGTACCCAAGCTGTTCAACACGCTGGCTAAGACACCCGGAAGTCGCTTAAGTCCTGACTCCTGCCGAAAGCGACGAAATTTTCCTCATCACGAAACCCCATACCACCGAACCAACCCTCACCCTGCCACCTTCCACAGGTCATCCACCACCACCAATCCTCTTCCGTGTCCTCCTCAGGGTCCTACCCCGCCAAATGGGATGCCGACACCGTGAACGCCGTTACGGGGTACTCCAAATGGGCCCAGTACGGCTTCACCAAGTTGGCCAATGTTGCGTTCGCAAACGAGATCGACAGACGGGTCCTGGCGAAGGGGTTGCAGCAGCCCAGGAGTATTGCTGTCGTGCGTATTTTTTTGTTTCTTGCTATTACTCGTCACGTGATGGTTCCTGATCTCTCATACTCGTTTCGAACAATCCGCAACGCCGCCCATCCAGCACCCCGGTCTTGTTGTGGGCCAACTTCAAACCCGCAGTTCGACCGACGTGAGTTCCCAAGCCAGCTCCTGCGCAGTCACTCCCATTCTCCTCCACATATTCCAACCGTTCCACCCCACCTGTGCAGAGCGCCATCGAGCACTTCATGCTGAACCACTTTGTTCGCGTGACGGGCCTGTCCCAGAGCGCCCAGATGGGCGCCTTACCTGCCTCGTATGCCGCGACGTCGCCGAACGCTCAGGGCGGGAAGTACTACGGACCTGACGGAGTCGGCAATGGTGAGTGAGCGGACAGGTGTGCGGAGCTACCTCTTTGACTCGGGGGATCCTCACGCTGTGCCTGTGCTATGCGTATGAAGGTGCTTTGGGCGGGTACCCTAAGCTGATCGATCCCCACCATAACAAGGTGGTGGCTGACAAGTCGCAGTGGGCGAAACTGTGGGAGGCGAGTCCACACTCTTTGGTTCGTTGAGGGCGTTTTGAGTGATGTTCGCCCCCCACCCCCGGCCGTAGATTTCGGAGAAGATGACGGGAGTGAAGTTTGACATTTAATTCCTGTGCGAATGTGATGCGTCATAGATCTTAGGCTATTATTGTTTATCTTGTTTTCATACGATTTCATTTATAATTTGAAATATACATGGATCGAAGTACATCGGTTCACTTGGAGCCACTGAACACATGACACCCCTATCTTCACCCGCCCGTCTATGATCTTCTTGCCAACGTCTCAATGCATTTCAGTTTCAGTGTCCCTGCCTTTTCGATACCTATTCTTTACTTCTCTTGTCCCTGAGGCGATCGAGGAGAAATTAAGGAGAGTGGGTATTTGGCACCTGTGGAAGCAATTGAATGCAGAAGAGCAAGGATCTTCTTTTCCAGGGAGCGCAGGCGATATTGATTGTCCCGAATCCGAAGCAACTGGCTTCTGGAGACGTCAGCAGAGGGAAATCTCTTTGATGCCGACTGTGGCCTTAGGAGCTCAATGGCAACGCACTTTCCCGGTTTTAGCGCGAAATCTACCGTTCGCATAAAGCGCCCGTCAGGCAGAGATGCCCATTCCGATTGCAGCGATTCCGATTCCGATTCCGATATCAGAAAATGTGGCCTTTCACGTCGAACATCGGGTGGACTGCGAAGGACATCCCAGAGCTTTCGAGCAAGGTATGTACCTATTGCTCTGATCCTTCAATCACGGGCTGCTGGCTTATCGTTCCAACGCAGGTGGCGATCGTTACTGGATCGAACGTAAGGCGTCTTTTCTCTGTCCCATCGTGACTCAAGAGAAACATCTCATGTTTTCATCAGATTGGACTTGGGAAGGAAATCGCCACTCAGCTAGGTGAGATGAGACATGAACGCTGTACCTCGTGTATTAAATCACTCACCTTCCACAATCCAAATCGAACCCAGCCAACCATGGTTGCCACACCATTTTGGCCGTCAGAAGCGGTTCGTTCGCACTCGAATACCATGTCTCTCCTCACAATTTTATGACGCCATGTCGGACCTCCTCCAGTTGAGAAGGGCCAGGCCACGGCTGACGAAATCAAGTCCAAGAACCCGAGGAAAGATGTTCCAGTCACCGTGATGGAACTTGACCTCGCCTCTCTGAAATCCATCGACGCCTTCGCGGCCGAGTTTACATCAAAGTACGACAAACTGGATCTCCTCGTTTGCAATGCTGGTATGATTGGAATAGTTTGCACTTGCTATATTCTTCGCTGACGTCTTATCCCGCACGTCCATAGGCCTCATGGCTCTCCCTGAACGCCAAGTCACGACAGATGGGTTTGAAATGCAGATCGGGTACCTTTATCTCTTTCCAAGCGAAATCCATTTATTTAACCATACTCTTACTTGCAGAGTAAACCACCTCGGTCACTTCGCACTGGTGTCTAAGCTGTTTGGCACCCTGGCCAAAACACCTGGAAGCCGCGTGAGTCTACCGTACGGAGAGAGCGTTGCAGGTTGTCGTTTGGAAACATAACCTCTCTCCACAGATAATCCACCAGTCCTCGTCTGCCTCGTTCATGGGAGGTTACCCTGCCAAATGGGACGCCGATACCGTGAACGCAGTGACGGGGTATTCCAAATGGGCCCAGTATGGTTTCACCAAGCTGGCCAACGTGGCATTCTCAAACGAGATCGACAGACGAGTGCTCGAAAAGGGGTTGAAGCAGCCTAGGAGTATTGCCGTCGTGCGTACCTCCCGCTTCTCGCTCCTCGCTTGCTGCCCCCTGATCCTCCCCCGTTTCGTGTCGCCCCACCCTCCATCGCAACGCCGCCGATACAGCACCCTGGCATTGTCGTAGGCCAACTTCAAACCCGCAGCTCGACAGACGTGAGTTGATACCTTTGCCTATTCCCTCTCCCTCCTTACTCAGCCGTCGCCGTACTACCCTTACAGAGTGTCGTCGAACACTTCATACTGAATCACTTCATTCGGGTGACTGGGCTCTCCCAAAGCAACCAGATGGGAGCCTTGCCCACCTTGTACGCCGCCACGTCACCAGACGCTCAGGGTGGAAAATTCTACGGACCAAATGGGGTCATTAACGGTGAGTGGACGGGTGTGTGGAACCACGTCTTTAAAATGGCGGATTCTAATGCTTCTGCTATCAAGGAACTTTCGGAGGGTACCCCAAGCTGATTGATCCCCATCCGAACAAGGTGGCGGCTGATCAGTCGCAGTGGGCAAAACTGTGGGAAGTGAGTTAACCTGCGTTGGTGCGTCGAGGGCCTTGAGTGATGTTCGCCCCGCTGCCGCAGATTTCGGAGAAGATGACGGGTGTCAAGTTTAACGTCTGAGTTCTGTTCGCGCTGCATCATAGACCTTAGGTTATTGCTGTCTTCTCGGTTGTAGAATATTACAATTCATTTCACAAAAGTCCGTTGTCGCATTTGCAACCCGTCATGTTCGCCCTGCCTCCCATAGCTCCACTAGAGTCTCCGAAGCACACCATACCTCGCCGATGAGAGAAACATCTGTGCCAAACCGAAAGCTTTGAGAATTACGGATGATACCAAAATTAGTGCGATACCCAGCACGATGAGAGGCAAGAACATTTTCTTGCCAAGGTATCAAACGGCTATAAATTTTCAGAGGTCCTGCACACAGAGAAAGAGAGACCGAGTAATGGATGCATTAGCATCGTATTGGCCAGAATTACGCGAAGTTGTCCTCGAACCCACCCTCCTTCCCTTGGACCTCGCCGTGGTTGGCGCGTTCATCCCACAAGAGTCGATCAGACTCGCCAAACGGAACGCTTGCCAAGGCGCCCGTGGGAGCGCGGACGGCAACGAGTGAACCCTTGCAGCGCCTTCTGTGCCAGAGCCACCACTGCCCCTCACCAGCGTTTGGCTTGAGCCACGCTTCACCCAGAGGTCGGAAACATGGGATCCACGCCAGTAGTGAGTGATGCGGTTCTGAGGTTTGGTGGGACTCTGGTTGCTAGATGTCAGGGACGACTGGGCGGCATTCTGATTGATGAGCGGCGATGTGAGGATTGCGTGAGGGGTGATGGGGTCGGGAAAGGGTATTGCAAGGAGTGATGGTTTGGAAGGAGGAGGAAGAGGGATGTCAGAGAGGGGGTGGGGTGGGCGGGGTTGATTGGAAATGCTGTTCTTATTACAGATGTTGCCAATGCACATTACGCGAACTTTCGGGCGGCTCCACTTTCTCTCACATAATATATATGCAGGTCTCCTTTGGTTTAGGCACAAGCGAGATACAACAGGAAACTCTAAAAACTATAATAAATAATCAGCGGAAGCATATTCCCCCATGTGCGACAATGAGTTTCATCCGTTTGAAAGTAAAGCAAAACGAGGAATTAAATAGACCGTTTCACCCACGCCGCAACAATTCGCGTCACGGCTTCCACATTCGGCAAGTTCGTATGGGTACCAAGCTCAGGCGTGAAAAGGCGTCCTTTGAGGCCAGAAGAGCTTCCCGGCTCTCCGACTTCCACAACATAGAGCGAGCCGTCGCGAGCTGACAACGGGGGCGGGGGTGGTTCTTTGACTCGCGAGTCTGCCGGTTTTCCCGCCAGAGATATGAATATTTCCAGGGCATTTGCCAGCGGAATGTCCGAATCGCGAATGCCATGGACAATGAGAATGTCCAGTCGATTCGATGGTTCAGGCCCGGCTTGTCCATCCAACGTGGCAGCAGCATACTCTTTGAGCCTGTGCATTTCAGTTTCGGTGTCCCAGCCTTCCGAGACCCATTCCTTGTTCTTGTCCCTCAGGCGTTCACGACCCACGATCTTGTGGAGAGGTGAAATGAAGGAGAGCGGGTGTGTGGCAACTGCGGAGGCGATTGATGAGTAAGGGCAGAACAGTAAGAGACTGCCAGGGAGTGGAGGTGATGAGGATTGGGGCCGTTGTCGTGGATCTGTGGCGATTGGCTTGTGGAGATGTCGGTAGAGGAAGGAGGCCGGGCCGGTACCGAGGGAGTGGCCAAAAATTACAACTCGTGAAGGGGGCACTAAGAGAACTGTGAAGTGATTCTTTTCCAAAAGACACCGCGACAAGCATTTCTCACCTCCTTTCGAAAGCGCCCATTCCCAAGCGGCCAGGGCGTCTTCTTGCAGACCTCGCTCAGTTGGTATGACCTTCTCCGAATCGCCAAACCCACGATACTCGACGACCAAAATATGGGCGTCCGGAGCAACTTTCTTGATCATTTCGATTGCAGCAATTCGCAGGGGGAATCCTCGGTCCCACGACGATCCATGAAAATAGATCCAGAGCTTTGTCCTCGATGGGAGTGGTGGTGCGGCCGTGGTAGCGGAGACTGGTGTAGACGGAGGCGGCGTCTTACCACTCAGCGACGCATCAAAATCGGCGTCTGTTTCGCAAGCCTGATGCTCGACAGGAATGATGTGCCAAGCGGAGATGCGAACATCGTCAGCAGTCGTGATCGAGACGTTTCTTGCCGAGCCGGCTTTTAAAAGAAGACAATTGTACGATATTTCACACACTATGCTTGGCCGTTGAGGAAAGCTCACCTCTCCATTTCCCAACCTCACAGGGGTCATTCAAATCGTACCAGAAGGGTCGCAGCCAGTTTCCATAAACAAGAGACCGCTGTATGTTCGCTAGGAACGAGTCATCGCGGTGTTCTGGTCGATTACTGTCTTCCGATCGCCTTTGATGCGGTCTGAAATCATCAGATTTGCTCCTAGTGACTGGGATCTCATCCCTGCGAGGAATGAATGGCTGACACTTCAACTGGCGCGGCCGACCACGAACCAGTCCACGCGAAGGCGGTCGTCCTGTTTTTCTGCACCCCGACTTGACATGTGAGAAGCCTAAGTCTGTCTTGGCGAAATCAGACTGACCCTTTAGTGCGGCTGTGGTCGGCGGCAAAACGGCAGAACTCATCTATCCCCTTCCTTTCCCCCTTCTTTCCGGTACCACGACGATCATCGCGCATCGAATAAACAGTTTATCTCAGTGTAGCTATAGCTCGGAGTTGTACAGTTCTGCAGGCGTTGTAAGATCGATTTCTGCTCTCAATAACGCTTTTCTTCAAGTCCAACACCATTCCCATTCACTGTTCATAAACGAGGGAAGTGGAACTGGGAACTCCATGACTCCGTTGACTCCTCGAAGGAGGGGCCAGGAGACAGACGAGCAAATTTTAGCCCGGAGGCTCTGCCCTGTCCCGGGGTTCTGTGCCACACTACCCAAAATTCGTCTCCAGCGAACTTATCCTGAACGCCGAAGTTCCACTCTATCCGCAAGAGTCTCACACTCTTAATTACCGCGAATCGCCTATTGGCAAGCAATCCCACCGTGCACCATCTCTGGTGAGTACTCAACCGCGGAGCTCAGATTCGAGGTAAAGGCGCTCGCTTCGGTGGTGTTGTTACCGTGAATGGTGCAACGCTTCCCATGCCGTTGGAAATCCGGGGGCCTCTGAGTCTGCCCATTGTTGAGAATGAGAAATGGAAGGAGGAGCAGCAGGGAGCACTGGCTTCGCGTGCAACTCCTGCTCTCCACGGACAGTTAGCGCGGATTCTTCTCCGCACTTTCGGCCTTCCCTCCCGCCTTTACAGGGGTGGCCGTATCGTAGCTTCTATCGCCTAGTGCTGAAGAGAATAGGTAGACTAATTCCCCGGAACCTTGTATCCCCCCCCCCACCCCCTCTTCCCCTTCCTGTCGCAGCGATGGCACCCGCTCTTATTAATGCGATCATTCAAGATATCATTCGTATACCCTACCCCATCTTTTTCTTCATTCTCTTTGTCGGTGTGATTGCATCCTACCGAGTGTTTGGATCGGCGCTGTCTTTGTTGTATAAATTCACATACGGCAAGAAGACCAACTTTGCAAAGTATGGCGCGCGAAAGGGTGGCTGGGGTGAGGAAACATCTTTTGCGCGAGCTCACTGCAGTATCTCAATGCATTCTCCTCCGCACAACAGCACTCGTCACCGGTGCATCTGACGGAATCGGAAAACAGTTCGCCATTCAACTCTCACAGAAGGGCATGAACGTCATTCTCGCTGCTCGCCGGAAAGAGAAACTCGACGAGGTGGCCGCCGCCTTGGCCAAGGATGTTGAGCACAAAATCGTCATCCTCGACGTCTCGGACCCTTCGCACCAAGGCTGGACCGACATTGTCGAACTGCAAAAGGAGCTGGAATCGAAGGAGCAGAAGATCAGCGTGCTCGTCAACAACGCTGGTGTTTCGTACGACTTCCCCACTCCGTTCGAGGAGCTTACCCAAGAGAAGTCCGACCAGATTATCGATGGTGCGTACGAAACCCAACTGGTAGCAAAATTGGCAGTCTTGTAACGTCTTTCCTCTGCATTCTCAGTCAACTGCAAAGCCGTTATGCGAATCACTCGCATTATTATGCCTGCCATGCTTGCACGTAAAAATGGTCTCGTGAGTACGGTACCCGAGCTTCGTCCTTATCCATAACTAACTCCGATAATCCGCCTCTCAGGTGCTTAACCTTGGATCCTGCGTCGGTCAAATCCCCGTCGCTTACCTCGCGGTGTACTCTGGCTCTAAGGGTTTCCTCAAGTACTGGTCGATGGCTGTTGGCCAAGAGGCGAAGGAAAAGGGTGTGCAGTTCGAGAACTTGAACACTTGGTAAGCAGGGCAAACATGAAGCCGACTTTCCAGTGGACTCATCTTACTTCTTCAAGGTTCGTATCCACCGCAATGTCCAAAATCAGAAAAGCCACATGGGACGTTCCCACCGCCGACGACTACGTCCGCCATGTTCTTTCTTACTGCGGGCAAGGCCATTTGTCGTGGACCCCTTATCCCTCGCACGCTTTGTTTGCCTGGATCGTGGACAATGTTGCATCAAGACGTCAAGCCATGGAATGGTTCTGGAACTCCCAGAAGGTGGGTGAAAGCGAACATGTTCTCTGTTGGACTGTAAAAATCATCAGTGCATTCTTTCAGGCGATTCGCGAGTTCGCTTTGGCCAAGAAGAAGAAGAAGATGGAAGAGGCCCGGAAAGCTGCCGAAGAGGCTGCTGCCAAGGCTTAAATGTTCTTACTCGAATGCCGTCAGTCATTTGGCATTGGCCAAGGTGGTCTTCCAATAGAAGAAGAATTTGTTGCCTTCATGTAGATGCTTTGGTGTCTGTGTTTATACCTTTCATTCGCTAGTTCCCCCTATGTAATAAAGGACTAAATTCGTTTTTCAGATAGACATCATGACGTAGATGAACTACAGCGGGACGTTCCATTACTTCTGATGCAGTTGCCTTGAAACTACACGCCCGAATCGTCGCCAGTGATTGAAAGAGTAACTATGGTGGGCCTTGCGATTTATCTGAAAAGAAGAGGAGCGGAGAAATCTGTCAAATGCGACCTATTGACTTGGACCCCAGTTCCTCTCGCAGCAGATCCCCTCTCCAATGGACAGCTCGTTTCAATCATCACGAGGCACTGTAGTACACATCATCCTTTGGGTCTTGGTCAGTGAGACGTGTCCACCATTCCGCGGCGAGCATTGGTCATATCTCTGATTGGAAGTCGGTCGCGTCACTCCCTTTTGTGACCCCGATTATTGCGATCCTCTTTTTACCTCCGCTCCAACGATTTCTTATCTATGGATACGGCTTTCGGGCATTGTGGTACAATGTTCGGGATCCGTCACAACGTGGACTTTGGAGAGGTGCGCGGATTTACTGAATTACTTTGGCAAAAAGACTTGAAATGAGTCCTTTGCAGTGAATTCCACCCGAAATGTGACAATTGCAACTCGCGACAATGTCAAGCTCTCTGGCTGGCATATACTTCCTGTTAAACATCGACCATGTCACTCTGACACTGAGTTTGATGAAGCATTGACGTCTTCCGATAGTCGTCTTTGGATATACTTCCATGGCGCGTCGTTTGACCGCGGACTTCATTTCCGGATCGATACTGTCGATATGATCAAACAGTTAGATCCTCAAGCACATTTGTTGGTCTTGGAGTACCGCGGGTTTGGTGACTCACAGTTTGTAGAACCGACTGAACAGGGACTCCGGGAAGATGCTCAGGCGGCATGGAGTTGGGCAACCTCGGCAAGAGGAGTATCACCAACTCGCATCATTCTCTTTGGGCACTCTTTGGGCACAGGGCCTGCTACATATCTTTACAGGCATCTTTTCGAGTCTCAATCCACCAAGGGGTTTGCTACTGATTTGTCCATACTCGTCGATCCCATCTGCGGTGGCAACGTATCCGATGGTCCCAATGCTGTTACCGTATCGCTTTTTATTTGGCAGGAAGTGGCTCATTCAATTTGGGAAGCGATACTTGACCGAACAGTGGGATACAGCAAGCGAATTGAGCAAACTTAGGAAGTTTGTGGCTGCGGGAAACTCACATTCCAGCACCCCACTCAACATTTTTGTTGTTCATGGTGCACAGGATGGGGACATTCCGCTTGTAAATGGGATCGAAGTTTTTGGAGCAGCTTCAGGCTCACCTCCTGGTGTGCAAACTGAGTCGCGGTTACCAGAGCATCTAAATTCAGGTGATGGGCAGGTCTTCTCGGTTGGAGAAGGCGAAGTCAAGTTGTTCGTGACTAGATTTGGAAAGCACACGAATTTACCTAGAATAGAAGCCGTAAAGCTGGTATTGGAAAATTGGATTAAATAATTTCTGTGAAGTCTAACCAAGGTTTTGAAGCGAAGTGTGCGAAGGCTTCACATTTTGTTCTCGTTCATGCAAACGCATCGATATCCCAGGAGTTCGTCTCTCACATTTGACAGAGTGTCTGTCGAGGGTATTAGTGGTCTTTCCAACCAGTTCGATTTCGGTGAGGAAACCCGGCAGAAGAAAAGTGCGGGTGGAACACAATCGACGTTCATTTCAAAACTGTTCCAGTAAGTTTTGAATCTCTCTGATTACATGCTTTGACTCACCAGAACGAGATGTAACGATGTGTTGTTGTCGTTGGTTTCCCGATGGACGGTTTCCGCTTGCACAACTCCACCGCTTAGACTTCTGGAAGACCCATCTTCGCGGCCTTTAGTGGAGTGGGCAGAAACTGGAGATCGATTCACGGTGCTTGATACCGCTGGTATTTACCGACCGTGGTGTTCTCATCGCGACGTTGGAAGTTCAATGCTCTTTGGTTTCTCTTCGAGCAGAATTCTCGAGACAGGTTCTTCCTCTGTACTTTAAGCACAACAACTTTCAGAGTTTTGTCCGTCAACTTAACATGTATGGCTTCCACAAAGGTTCGTTTTTCGTTCGGGCTGGTATTGTTGTTTGCCGTCGTTTTGTGTCCTTGTCCAATAAAATTTTTTTTCTCGTAACCAAATGAAAAGCTGGGGCATCGACTGATGTATGGGAGTTCAGTCATCCAAATTTCCGGCGCGGTCTACCGGAGGAGATGCTCCTCATAAAGCGAAAAGCCAAGCCAAGCAGCCAATCGTCCTCTTCGTCAGGCACCTCTTCTCCGTTCAGCCCAAACTTAGCGCATGGTGGGACAAATTCCGTCACATCATTTCAAGCTTTACCTGTCGTGACTGCGAACCCAAGAAAATCATTCGCGGGATCTCCTGTGATAGGGGGAATGGCTGTTCCTGGTGGCTTGTCCCAGGTTGCCAGATCTCCCGCAGTTGGGAAAGTGATCACTGCCAAACAGGGAGGGGTGAATGTTCCCGCAAATGTTTCAATGAAAACGGGGATCTTCGGGCCTGTATCGGAATTTGTCGACGTAAACCCTTCCGAGTGTTCCAGCCCGCTTCACGCCCATGTGGGGAATTCTGGGCGAGTACCCGCCCATTCATCCATCGGCGGGAATGAAACCCGTCGGCGTGGAGTTCCAGGCAACCACATTTCGGTTGCAAAGCCCATTGACTCGATTACAGTTCCTATCCATGGCGCAACAATGAAACCCGACCCCCCACCACCGACGTCGGCGCAGAGAGTCTACGCCGGTTCGGAAAGAACGAAGTCACACGACATTTCAACCTCTTTGGAGCTACCGTCCGCCTCTACCCAAGGACGAGTGGCGGACGTTCAGGCGATACCAGCTGATGTTTTCAAGATTCATCACATTTCGAACGCACCCACGGAATCTTCGCAGGCACCTTCTCCTGTCAATCTTCGCGCAAACACCCCGGCCTTTTTTGTCGAGGGAAACAAGATCTCATCATCACCCACATTTGGCGTCCCCGTCGCCACTGACCCCGCCACTTTCCTTGCTCACCTCAAAGCCACATTGGCATTTGACATAGAACGCCAGATTGACGCAAAATATGGAGGACATCTTGCAACACTGGCTGCGGATAACGCCGATCTCAGGAACCAGATTACGAGCTTACGGAGTGAACTATTCTCATACCGTTGTCGCCAGGATGAACGGGATCAACTGCGTGAAGAGTCGTATTCTACGCTTTGGGAGAGGCAATCGACGCACCATAAAGTTGTGACGCGGATGGTTGAGGAAATTCAATCATGTCGCAATGGTGAGATCATGTCTTTCTTGTTTGCCTTTCATCGAAGCGAGATCTCTAGTATGGATATCGTCCAGATATGAACGCATTCCTCGTTCAACCCACCGGTGGGCATCAACCAAGCCAGTCACCCACACCTACCACTGTACATCTCTCACCGCGACTATCAGAAGATGCCACTGGCTCTGCGTATTCTTCCCCGCCTGGCGAGCAGGACCCTATGGGAATTAGTTCGACGGAAGGAATGAGTCAATTTTTCGACTTCGGACTCAGCTCAACCCGAGAAGACCAATCCCCGAAGGCTGACTTCCGACAGATAACCGGAGCAGACGGTGTTACTCAGACTGCGCGATCGGAAATGACGTTAATGTCCGAAACGTTTGGATCTTCCGACTCAGGGTTGGCTGAAGTGCATATCACACATGGTAAAAAGTTGCCACCACTTCCCGGCTCCATATCTTCTCGCTCTCTTGGATCTGCAGATTATTCTCCGTCTCGGAAACGCCGTGCAGAGGAACTTGGGACAGCGGCAGAGTTGAGGCCAGGAAAAATCAGTAGGAGTATCACCGGTCTCAGGGGTTAGCGGAACGTTGCAGCAGGAACTGTTTCTACTTTTTGCTCACATTTGTTTACATCCATCTTTATCATATAGTTTGCAATGCATATCATAAACTACGAAATCAAAACCTCAAAATTCGGCTAACACTAACTTATCGTCCATCGCTAGCTCCCGATTCAATTGAAAATGCACTCAGTTGCAAAGGCGAGCTCGGCGACTTTTCAAACGAAAACCGAGGCAGTACTGGACTCTCCATCGATTGCCGATGTACGGGGGATAGATGACCATCCACCATGAACGTCCTTCGCTCGTCGTACATTGCAATGCATTTCACCATCGATGCACACACCGCTGCAAAATCACGTTCCGAGACTCTTAAACAGGATCGAGCACGGAAGAGAAGATTACAATGGGAACCAACATACGAAATGAGAGTTCTTCTCACGAGTCGACAAGTCCTTCATCTGCAAGCCTCATCAAGTCATCGTTGTGAATGTAAAGCTCTTGCAGAGTTTGACCGAGCTGCTGCATGTTCTTTTGGTCCAACTCGTCATCACGGCTTGGAGTATACCGTTTGAGAACCGCACATACTTCCCGAAGTCGCTGCTGGAAGATGTACCTTCGGAAATTTTAAGCAAGTCTTTCATTATGTTTTTCGCACAAATCTTTCGTGCAGCGCACCTTTTCTCTTCCACTGAAAGAGTGCGGATGTCCTGCTTGGCAAGGCTTTCATTCGCGCTCAATTGCTTCATTTTGGTCTTGAACCAGAAGCTGAACTCTTGCTTTCGCTTCTGTGAACGAAATGTTCGAAACACATCTCACTCCAAGGTTTCCCCGAAGACCCCTCACCATAATGCCTTGGAGTCGTGTTTGGTGGACAAGCTCACTTGCATGGGCTCGGAGCTCTGCAAGCTCAGCTTCATTGATGAGTGGAGTGCTTTGCCGGGGTGCAGGCACGTGGGAGAAGTCCAATGTCGTCGGGAAATGCTCACAGACCGTCACTTGGTGGTACAATTAAATCACTTATGGCCGACAAATTCACGTGAAGATTGTATGCTCACCGTCTTTAGTGGCATCAGTGTCCGGCGAAAGTGCTCGTACAATTTCACGTATTTCAAATTTAGGGTCCTTCGAAAAACATGGACGTGAAAGAAGGATCAATAAACACAAAGAGTACTTCTGAACTTGCCTTAAGGAAGGGTGTTTCGTCTTTTTGGAGTTTCATCCGAGATCGGTTGAGCTTTTCCTTAATTGCTTCGTCAAAGAAGAGAACTTCGTTGTCGGATGCTGGTCTTTGAACTCTCTCTTCACAAAACTGACTGAACGCCTGCGTTTCCAAAAAAAGTGCCAAAAAGGGCTGTGTGATATATCCACCGAATCAGATGAGAGTTCGGTGAGTAGGAAGACGCAAAGGAACTCACAATAGCATCTCCTTCGGCATTTCCCAAAAAGTCCTGCTTTCGAAAATACTCGACCGGTTCTGCGTCCTTTTCGAAGCTATTGAATCCCATCGATGCAGCTCGGGAGAGGTAGTCCAAAGAACCTCGTCTTTCTGCATACGACTTTTCTCGTTCTTCCGCGGGGCGAACGAGGTATGTGCGGTAATTCTTCAACAGTGAGGTAAAGATTCGAAGTGCTGCTTCTTGAATCTTCGTTTCCTTAAACTTTGACGGACAAGGCCGGGACTCCAACATATCAGCGCAGTCCACATGACAGACAAGGCGACATTCTGGAGAGCGAAATAGTTCAGTCGTAAGGGGCCTCACGTCGGGTGCAAAAGTCGAGATTTCTCACCTTGACACTGCAAAGAAGGTACGGTGTCTGATCCGCTTTCGGAGAGAGCGAGAAAACATAAATCACACGACATTTTACTGCCACCTGTGATCAATGATTTCATTATGACAGTTCCAGGGGAGTCTGGTTTTGTCACCGAATCAGGCGACGCAGAGGAGAGTCCTATTTTACGTTCTTCTCTCCCAGAACGTGTATTGTCGAAAGGATCCAGAATGTGCCCTGCAAATTCCCGAAACGGTGCAACTCCTGCTGGCGATGTTGGGGGCTTGGTACTGCCTGAAAATTCACCATTTTCTTCGAACGATTCGCCCGACCGTAAGGAAGAGCCTGACCAGTTGGAAGCATCTTTGGAGCGATTATTCTTCCGAACACTTTCCAGTAAAGCATTTGATCCATCGTTATCCGCTCTGAGGGAAGACAAGCGAGTTGCCACGATTGGCTTTGAAACTACGCTTTCACGTGTTGAGGATGATCGATGAATCTTCCCATTCGGGGAACGGGCTGGCTCTGCAACGTCTCCATCTTGTCGAGGCTTCCCAAAGTTCATCATCCGACGACGAAATCGTGCAAAAGCACTATCTGTACTTGCGACCGATACATTGGAAATGGACGCGCCAGAGGTGACCTTGCCTAGCGTACTTCCATCTGTAGTAACAGACGATACAGATGCGATGGATCTCGCATCGCTTTGCGGATCAGGGATACTCAGTGTGTCTGGCTGCTTGTCAGAGAGAAAAGATAACGACAGGTTAAAGACGAGTTGACCGTTTAATGGTCACATGTACGTTACCTTGCCAAAGTATCCTTTGGTTCCTTCGTTGGAAGCTCTATCTGGAGATCCCGCGTTGGAGGGGGTAAAGAAGCTTCTCAATCCATCAAACGTCGATCCAGCCTGCAAAGCGCCAGTAACTCAAGCATCGCAATTCGTCTTTCTTATGAATACCACTCACAGTCTGTGCACTAGATGGAGACGCCTTGCCTTCATCTGACGACACATTGTTTGACTTCTCGAGATTCCACGGGGACGAGCGGACGGGAGAATTGTTGGTCGAAACCCCCGCAAGAGTGATTCCCCCGACAGATTCCCTCGACGGGGAAGCATTCCTGACTTTGTTGTCTTCCCTAACAGGTGATCCATCGGGAACAGGAAGAGCATTCACTCCCACAGCCTCAGGCTCCAGAGTCGCCGCCAATATTTCTGCCGAAAGTTCCCCGCTCTCTCCCACATGCTCCAAGCCCATCTGGATCTTGAGATCCACTTGCTCTCCGAAACCGAACAGTTCAGACGACGTGTCACGCAGCAGGCCGGAAACCTGTGTCGACTCGCGAATTCTGAGGTCATCCGGTAAAGTTCCTGGACTCGTTGCGGATTCAGAAGTAGGTGGGCCGATGCTACCCATGCTTGTCTGTCGCCCCAAAGACAGGCGGGACCCAGAGAAACGATGGCGTTTGTTGGGCGATGGAGGAGTCGGAGGGGTGGCGGGGGGTCGTGGAAGCTGTGGAGATGACGGGGTCTGTGTTGATACTCCAGGCGCAGGTACAGGCTGTGTCAGTCCAAGCCCAGACGAGGTAGACCGGCCTGCGCTTGAGCTTCTCTCCGTTGCAGCCAACGGCGACGAAGCAGTAGCGTCCGCCTGTTTCTCTGCACTGGCACGTCTCCCTCCCTTCAGCGACGGCCCCTTTTTATGTCCCCTCTCTCCGCCGAGTCCACCACCTCTTCCCACGGGCGCAGACCCTCTCCGAGTGTGCTCCCTGACCGCCTCCGCCCTCTCCATCTCGAGGTACCTCGCAGCCTGCTGCGCCCGTATGCGCTCCTCCCGCCGCTTGACCACCGAAACACACGACAGGGGCACAAACTTCCCCCCCGGCAAGAGCTCACGAACATGAGGGGGTGGGAGGCGGCGGGCCGGGCTGGGTGCCAGCGCAGCCAAGGGATCGGCGAGATCGGCAGGCGCCGTGGTGTTGGGGACGCTGGAGGGGCAAATGAGCGGTGCGTGCCGCGCAAGCGAGTCCAGGAACTTTCGCCGCATGCGAGGAGGCAAATGTGCACGGAGAGGATGCGAAGGATGGATATGGACGCGGGGGACGTCGAGATCCATGACGATGGTCTATGGGGTTTGCAGGGGTTTAAGAGGGGGGCGAAAGTGCTTTGCAGAGCAGAGACCAAGCTCCCACATCTTTTTCTCACCTCTTCGGGGACGATCCTCTCCTCTCCGTTTCCTCCAAAAATCCACGCAGGCCCTGTCGCTGTCGCATCTGCCTTCTTATCACCCTTTACAGCACCTTTTGTCTTGCTAGATAGTCCCCACTCGCCGTCCTCCTTGACCACACCGGCAACCCAGGGCACAGGCGCGGCAAGAACGTCACGGAGTTTGCGTGGTAGAAGGGGAAAACAGGGCCAGTCCCATCTGAGATGAATACGAGGTGCAAGTGCGCGTTAAGGACTGCGACGTAGCGGAGTAGAAGAGGACAAGGCTCAACCAACCGGAATGGGTACATGAGCAAAAACAGTGCCGACGCGGCTGATGTGAGCAGTGCTGGATATCGCGACACGAAGAGAATGCGTCGTTCCAGGAGAAGCGACTCGAGGAGAAGGAGCAGCACGGGCGGAGGCATGTGGAGGAGCGGGGTGTAGAGGGAGAACTGTGCATCATGAAAGTGGAGTGTCGTGGCTTTGAATTTGTTTTGACAAGGAAAGGAGGATGTTCACCCACGTTTTTCACAAGGCTCCCCCTGTTGAGGGGCGGCCTGCTGACGTACAAGTCCACGCCTGAACCAGGAAAGGGCGCCCACGCCACTTCGAGCTTTCCGGGCGGAGGCGCGGGGACTTCATGCACGAGGTTCTGGATCAACCTGTGTGAAACACCAGCAGGGTCAGCACATCTCCAACCCCGCCCCCCGGACCATCGCACCACGCACCGTTCCAACCCCACCCCCCACACATGACCCGCCAGCACGCCCTTGGCGACTCCCGCCGTCCAATCGCGCATGGCATCCCACCACTCCCCGCGGCTCACCACGCCGACGACGACGGGACACCACAGCTCCTCGACGGACCCGCGCGGGCCAAGGTCGTCCACGAGCCCGCCGTACAGCTCGGCGCGCTCCTCGGCGTCGGCGATCGCGCGCACGAGGTCAGCCCGGCGGAGCGAGACGGTCAGGTCGGTGAACCGCGCGCCGGTGGGAGATGTGCGCTGAGAGGAGGGTAGGTGGAGAAGGGTCGAGCGGAGGGTGGAGAGGGTGGAGAGGTGGAGAGCGTGTTGGGTGCGGAGCGTCGTGAGGTATTCGAGGTCGGAGGGGGTCTTTTGGGTGGTGGTGTGGGGGAAGATGACGGCTTGGTGAGTCCCATGTACGCGAAATGGGTAGAAGGCGCGCGACGTATGTTCGGTCGCCTTGGTGTTCCGCTGTCCCCCACGTCGGCGCCGGTTTCGGCAACCGCTCACCGACCACTGACCACCCCGGTTACGCACCATTCGTCCCTCCCTCCACCGCTCGCACATTTCGCTCATGCGGTCCCTTAGTTTGCCTCGAAGTGGTTCCCACACGGTCGCGCATACGCCGTGCAGGCGGCGGGCGTGGGCGTCGGTGAGGATCTGCACGGGAGTATGGGGGGGAGAGGGGATGGGAGCGCAATGAGAACGGAAAATTGTGGGCGGAGGACGTACAAAAGAGTGCCACGTGGGAGGAGGTGGGCCCAGGGGTGAGTATGCGAGTCGGAGCGAGGTTGGGAAGCAGAACTGGTGGAGGGAGGGGAAGGTGAGGAAGAGGGGAGGTATGTGAGGAGAATTGCATGTGTGAATAATTGTACAGGATACGAAAAAGAAAGCAGGTAGAAAATGTGTTCGCGGTATCCATGATTGTCCCAGATGTTTCTTGTAGTGGTCCAGCAATTATGCTTTGGGAAGACTCACGTCAGGAATGGAGTCTGGGAACTCGACACTGTCGTCCGGCGAGTGCGGCAGACAATGCGAGTCTGGGTATCGGTAGTACAGCTGAGGCTCGAAGGAGAGATCCTTTGGATGTTGTGGAGGGAGAGGACGGCGTGGTGGGAGAAGAGGAGGGAGCAATTGTGACGGGGACGTGACAGGACTCGAGGGAGCTGTATCGTACGCCTTGGAGGGCAGAGGCGGAAGAGCGGGAAAGGTGGGTGGCAGGGCAGGTAGTGGTTTCAAATTGATCATTGACAGCGGAGCGTCGTCGGACGAAGCCGCAAGATGGAGCGGCTTGTCGTCGGAGTGAGAGGCCGTATGCGGTCCCCCGCGAATAGGTAAAGAGGAGAGCGAATGTGCGTGCATGTGTGTGCGGTCGTGCACGTGATGTTGGGGATCGCCGTGGGCGGCCGACAGATACGAAAGCGCGGAAAGCGAGTGGTGCAGCGTAGAGCGCGGATGCTGCGTGTGTCGCGGCGCGTGCGTCCCCCGTGTCCTGCCGACAGTCCCACCATCGACATCCACCGGCTGCCCTCCCCCGTGCTGTTCGCACGCTCCCTCCGCATCCCGCCCGCCCGCGCCCCCTCCCACCTCTCGCTCTCCACCCAGCCTGCCCCTGATCCCGTCTTCCTCGCGCGTTCCCCCCTCCGCGCTGGTGTCGTTTCCCTCGCCGATTCCCACCACAAACACGTATTCCACCAGTCTTCCTCCGCTCATCTGCGCGTGTCTACGTCTGTGCCACAGGAATCGTCTCGCGTCTGCTGCGTCCTCGGTCTCCCGTGCTGGATTCGTCGCCTGCTCAATCGGTCGTGGCCCGAGCTGACTGCTGACTGAGGTCGGCCCCCAATCCGCGTCCCAATCCCTCTATTCTCCGCTCCTTCCGCCCTCTTTTTCTTCCCTCCATTGATCGATTCGCGCTCCACTGTCATTACGAAATGCAGGTTCATCCTCTGGATTTTATCCGGCCAAGTGCGGTCATGATGCCTCCGGAGTTTGTGCATTGACATCCCCGCCCCGCCATCCGATACCATCCCATCGTTCCCCGCGAAAATCAAATCGATGGAGCCAAAGACCGTCATCGTCATTGGCGGAGGTCCCGCCGGCGCTCTTGCCGCCCTTGTACTCAAGAAGCCCGGTCTGAGCCCCGCAACCTTCGAGAAGCGGAGCAAGAACATCGTGCCAACGGCACCCCACCCTTTTTGGGAGGTCGGGGGCTGTATCGACATCCACTCCAATGGAATACGCGCGCTGGAGCGTCTGGATCTTTCCCTGATCGACGAGGTCATCACCAACTCTGGGGGAACATGCAGCAAAGGGGACTTCATGCTCATGGACGGAACCGACAAGATGTACCAGTACCTCGTCCCCGACCGCCCCGGCGAGCACAAGCCGCTGCAGATCCTCCAGAGCTCCTTCTACAAAATCCTCATGACGCGGTGCGAAAAGGCAGAGATCCCTTTCAATGTCGGAAAGCAGGTCGTCGGAATCGAGCAGTCCGACGAAAAAGTCACGGCGACCTTTGCGGACGGCACCTCAGCCACGGGCGACTTCCTCATCGGGACGGACGGGATGAACTCCACGGTGCGCAAGCTCGTGTTTCCCGAGGCCAAACCTCCCCAGAAACTGGGCGTTGGTCCATTGGCGTCTTCGACTTAGGCAGGTGCCCCGCCGAAGGTGTGCCCCCGCTTGGATTTGAACACAGCGATATGGCGATATACGGCAACCCCGTCACGGGAACCTCGTGTGGACCATCCACCGCCCCGAGGACAACTCGGGCGCATGGGCCATCTGTCAGGTCAAGCTTCCCGGTGAACTCGGGGAAGACCCGGACTGGCAGCCGTTTCAGGACCTGTCCAAGGAAGCCAACCGCCTGGCAGACCTTGTCGATTCGTGGGGCCTGAAATCGGTCTCAAACGCGATCAGGTACTCCAAGCGAATCACCCCATGATGTACTCAGACCTCCCCGACTTGCCAACACTGCACAAGGTACGTACTACCCTCACTTGAACCTTTGATCGCCACTGATCGTGTTCCTCTTGGAACCCTAACCCCCACTGATCAACGCCCACCACCCCCAACAACCAGGGCCGCGTCCTCCTCATCGGCGGCTCCGGCCACGGCACGATCCCCACATAAGGCCAAGGCCTCTGCCAAGCCATCGAGGACTGCAACGTCCTGCACGAGCTCCTGATCAACTTCCCCCAAGTCGCCGACACAGACCAAGCCACCGTGCTGCGGCTCTACGACGAGATCCGGCTTCCGCGTGTGCACTACGTCGCGGCCCGCTCGCGCCCCATTCTCGAGCACCATAACGTGCCGTTGTACCTCCGTCATGCGCATCGACACGCTTTTCTTCAGGGCGGTTTTGGCAGTCTCGAACGGGCTTGCGCTTAATGACGCAGTGTTTGTGTAAAATTGCGACAGGGACGTCGCCAAGGCTTGGGACAAGTTCAAGAAGGAGGGTGGGAAACCGACATCAGCGCCCGCGAATGCTTCTGCTCCTGATCCTGTTCCTTCACCTGCACCCGCTGCTGCCGCTTAGAGGCTGTTGCGAGCAAGTTCGTAGAGGAGGGTGGGAATGGCACCTCCGTTATAGAAGTGGTGGCGTGATTTCGGCTTGGGTTTTTTAAAGACCCGTGCCACTTGGAAGAGATTGTGTAACTCTTACAACGTGTGAGCGGAAAATCTTGACTTCGTCTTAGGTTATACAAAGATTTTGGATAGATATTGTATTCTCTTATCATGCAACAGAGAATTTAGAATCGTTGTACGTGGTGTGCTTTGGGAAACAGCCGGGCAGGTTTGGAAGAGAGCAACCTCGAACAATTTATAAGAGTTGACTGTCTCTTGCATCACTGAGAATCGGCTCGACCGAACAACAAATCCATTCATCGTGGCAAACAATGCAGCTAAACTGGTTCAAAAGCGACGCTCACACCGACAAGGGCTTTCCCCACTTTAACGTCCGCTGTAAATGCAAAAGGAGTGCATGGAGAATTTCTAGTCTATTGATGCGGCAAAACCAATTTCATCTCGCCCTTTTCACCTTCTGGCGAACAATAGTAATCCTCGCCTTCACCAGAAAATGCAGAGGCTTTGTTGGGTCCCTCACTCGTAGTTGACTTCATCCCACAACCAACTCTCCGCATCAACCATCGAAGCAACTCGAAACCCAGAATGTACCGGGAGTGCAGGTTGCGATCGTCCCACCCTTTCCTCGTACCAGGCGAGGGTCGCGAGGCCCAACCGGCCATCACTGGTACTGCAATCGCTGGGTCCGGTCCTTGTGTGCCGGTCGGAAGCATATTCCGGTGATCCGAGTGATGCCGAGCTGCCTGGACTCTTGTATCGCCGGAGCAAGTGGGTTTCGTGTATGTGGAGGACGAGTGTGATGCGATGTAGTGCCGCGATGCATGGTGACGGAGTGAAGTGCGTGGCGGGCTCTACGGGCCTTTTCAAGCACACACCAATTTCGCCGTGTAGCCCACACGTCATTCCACAGCAAAATCGAAAGCTCCCAGACGACCTCCGATGAACAAGAGAATCCGACATTTGATGCAGCGGTCACGGAAAGTCTTTTCTTGGCTTTCCCACGTTGATGGAGGACTCACGAACCTCGGGAAATGTCTGGAGCCAGGAAGGCCGAGCTGTCGATAGAGCAAATGCCTTCTCTCCCGACCTTGTCACGATAGATGAATCGAACACCTCTATCGAGCATCATCGTGCCTACGACTACGCCTCTCAAACACCCGTTATACTTGGAGGTCGGAGGTACTGTGCGAGACTTTGGGCAATAACGCGTTCCAGCAGCGGCAGGCAATCGGGCCGAAGTTGAATCACGAACGGGGACGAGGGAACTCGACCAGCGCACTCTCCATCATGTTCGTACATTTGAGAAAGGCGCTGGCGTACCGGATCGATCATCGACGCTCGTTGCGCTATCGTCGTCGTCTGCAAAACCCAGCCCCCTCAATGGAGCACGCACCTTCCAACAGTGATAGCACGGCAACGCGACGTCCAGCGCGGGTCTTTTTTTGTTGTTGTTGTTATGCCTGCGTGCGGCTCTACATGACGCGCGTATTATAGAGTCTCACAGACTGCTCTACGACCGCGCTGTCCCGGAAAGGTGGCTCAACGAATCTTCCAGTCTTGCCCTGAATCGCGCGCATCTGCTGCCTGGATGACTCGAAAGGGTGCGGAGCCGACCTGGCTCACATAAAAGAAACCCGTCGACACGTCTTCATCGCATCCAAGCTTCAAGCAAGTCCCGCCAAAGTCGCAGGCACATTCCGCCGCCATCTAAGCCAAGTTCACTCAGCGTCCCGTCAACTCTGGCCGACGTCCCAATCCAGTTCCGCGGCCGTCCCAGCCAAGCTTATCCAACGTGCTATCGTCTTCCGGCTTAGTTCTTCATTCCTTTGCCCTTCTTCGCCTCCTCCTTGTCAACGGCAACTTTCTGGTGCGCAGCTATGATTGCTGCATCCATCGAAACGTCCGTGTTCACCACTCAACCACGCCTTGCCCGCTTCATCGCGACAGAGGAGAAGGTACGACGGTGGGCGGTCCACCTCTCTCCACGAGCACCCCATTGTTATGGTGGAGGTCGAAGGGGTGGTTGGAGAACGCTTCCGGCACGTCAATTATTGTGTGCTTGAAAGAACGGACGTTCGAGTCGGTTGGCTTGCCGCCACCAGATGTCTGACTGGAAGATTTAGGGGAAGAGGAGGGATTGTTGGCATCATTGCAATCCGCCAACAATGTAATGATGCAATGTAACGGCGCATATGAAACTGAGCAATGTAGTCACCTTTCACGGTCTCCTTCTTCCCCCCTGCAGCTCCTCTGCTTCCTGCGACAACTCGGGCAACATATGCAGCTCGGCGGCGCTGAGTCTCTTTGATGGCCAACTCTCAAAGCTCTCGCTGCTCCTGTTTCTTCGCTTTGAACAAACTGTGACCCCTCCCATGTCGCCGACGACCTTTGAGAGCACATCAATTCAAGGCCTGATGGGTCCTTTGTGATCATAAAAGTTCGATTCTCACGTAGGCTGGCTCCTCCTTCCGCCTTCTCCTCTCCATTTGGGACGAAGTAAGGGGCTTGGATGTCGTTTGGTGGAACGTCAGAAGAAGCCGGCCTTGACCCTCCGTCTTGGAGCAGGTGGAGAGCAGCAGTGGCGTCGATCTCGGACGTGTCACATGTCGCGTGAGGTTGTGACATTTTGAGGGTGACGAAGCGAAAAAAGCAATTGTGGCCAATAGGTGCAGGTGTCAAATGATGATGACGTTTCCTGATTTTTTGAGTTTGAAAACACCATGACAGGCCCTAAGCCAAATCTTACGGAGGTAAAGATACAGCAGGAAGAGGATCAAGGAATCACCAATGAAAGATGGTCCCCTTGGGTGCAATCCGTGAGTACCCGTGATGTTGTACATCGTTCTTCTTTCCGTTTTCTTTTCCATCACAGGAGATCCTCAGCCTGTCCCCAATCCATACACTGCGAGCAACATATTCTGTTTGATTAAATCATTTGAAGTGGGAGAAGGAGGGGGAGGAACGGTAAGTGATGGAAAAGTAAACTGAAAGAAGGGGAAGCCTTTCCCGCACTGCTTTGAACCGGATGGCGAAAGGAAAGCCACCCCGGGCCAAACCTGTCGGAATCAAGTTTGATTATTAAATCCGTCGACCTGGGCCCGTCCTGGCTCGAGGCCAGTGATTCCTCCTTCGCGATTGAGCGAGATGACTGAAACGCAATGTTTGGCCAGCAAAGATGCATCTCACAAAAGGAAGACTGTGAAGCAGGAGGTAGACAACAATGGAGGTGGGTGTGATACTGGAAAGCTCATACATCCTTAGGTACATAAACATCATTTTCACTTCGTGGCGTACAGACAGTGACTGCACCCCTGCAACTTTAAGCCCTCGGAAAAAGAGGTACAAACACGTGGGCGACGATGGCGTGAGGGCCCAGAGTAGTCTTCTCGGAAACTCACCTTGTTGACGACAGACTGCAGAGAAAGACACCATACCTACTCCAAATACTGGAAGCACAGGCCTTAAGATAGAGCAAGGTGAAGCCACTCGCAGGGTGGGTGCTCTGTCTCTGTTTTCTGTTTTCGGTTACAGCACCTTTCACCCACAGGCGAAATCGCACCCCGAGAATGAACAATTTCCATGCAAACAAGAGATCAGATAACAGTTTTGCGATCAAGAAAATTACATGCACAATGCATACATTTCTTGCTTGTATGCATGTCGGGTTCTTCGGCTTTTCTTCAGCCGATTTTGAAAACGTAAATCGCCATGTCGACTCCACCACAGACGCGAATCGACGAATGCGTCGACTTCCTCTACAATGCCCATACAACGAGATCACCCTGTTTCCTCGGGGACATTCTGGACATGCCCTTTGCGAAGGACCTAACGTACTCTGAAGCGTACGAGATCCAGAGGAGACTCAGTTCCCGCCAATCAACGTGCCTCGGTCCTGTCGTCGGCTACAAAGTCGGCGCCACGACCCCGGGAATGCAGCGGCATCTCCATGTCACCCATCCAATGCCAGGAGCAATGCACGCTTCCCGGGTCATTGCATGCGACCAGGGTGCGGCAACAAGTGGGACATCGAACGCGTCTACGATTCCGCTCGCTTTGTCTCGCTCGTCGTTTAATGGACCCTCTGTGGAATGTGAAGTGTTGGTGCAACTTGGGGACACACCGCTTGATGCTCGAGGCCATTTGCCGGGATCAAACGCCCCTCAACTCTCACTTGAAGAAGTTTTGGCGTCGCTCGATGCCGTCTGGACGTCCGCGGAGCTCGTAGATGACAGATACGGAGGCGACGTTGCAGGCGAGGATAACTGGAAACGGCAAGGAATGCAGCCCATCATGGTGCAGTGTTGCTCAAACGCCGTTTTCCGAGTAAGATTTTGATTACTGTGATGTACAGGTCGCCGACTCATTCTTCCATTGGGCGAGTCTTCGGTCTGCCATTTCCGTACCCGCGTCAAAGTTCCGAGTTGAAGACTTTCCCCACCTCGTCGGTCATGTTGAACTCAACGGTGTGCGGGTACAAAGCGGGCCTGGCAGTGACGTAATGGGCAACCCACTTGAGAGTGTGAAATTCATGGCAGAGTTTCTTGCTCGCGAAAGGGGGGAGGTGTTGCCGGCGAGAACCTGGATATCCACAGGATCTGTAGTATGTTGCTGAACACTTGTCGCTGATTGTTTAGCTTCAATGTTGTTGATCATTTCCCAACAGACTATGCCTGTGCTTCCAAGGGCGGGTGATTCTGTTCGCGTCTGGTTCGAAGGGCTTCCTGGAGAAGCGCGGATTACGTACTGACGACAACATCAGAGCTCGTTGCCGATATCCGCCATCGATGCAGAATATTGCTCAATTGCTGAGAAGTCACAGTCTATTTACCACCGCCGTACACTCTACATGATATACACATCGGACTAAAGCACTTCTATCTATGTAGTACATCACCTATAAGTGGTTAATGTCCATACGTATCGTCGTTTCCACTCAGTTCCATTCGCTACGTCCGTGACGACCAGGCGCGATTCGACGCATAGTCATTTCATAAGCCAGGAAGGTTGCAGCATTCGCTGGGAATGCGCGGACGACTGGTTTTGTGAGAGAAAGAGTGTGCGAATCGGACCGGAAAGCAAAGTGTTGGCGCAAACTGTTGACTTTGAAGAAACGATGGGTACGACTCACGTGTTGGTCCGACTCCCTTGAAGAACCCTCGAATGCCCTTCCTCGCGTAGACATCACGCATCGCCTCCAAGGAAGAGCGGTAGGTATCATTAGATTGGAACCTGCGAGGAGGTGTCAAGACATCGTCCGTCAAAGCACGAAATATGAACTTCTCACAAACCTGCTTTTTACTACATCTTGTGGAATGCAAGGGAGCCAGCAGCAGATTCCACTATCAAGAGCGGCGAAGAATTCTGAGCTCATCTGGCCCAGGATAAAACCCCCCCAAAAGTTCTTACGCTGTTCCTCCAGCTAAAATAAGCTCAATAACATTGAGTTCTCTGGGCGCACCGTTCGTCTTTGCCGCCCGATCCTCCAGCGCCTTCTTGACCATCTCATAAGACCAGAAGTAGAACGCAAACGATGGTGTGTCCCGCACAATGGTCACCCATAACCCTCGGAAAAGTGACGTGAACCCTCGCGTCCGCACGAGATAAGCTGTCAGAGAGCCGAGTGTGTGGGGCGTCGTCTCTCCTTTTAAGGACGATCCTGCCGCTGCTGCCGCAGAGTTCCGGGAGCCATATTGAGTTTGGAGCCGGATCTTGAGATGCTCCACTGGGGCATTTACAAACGCCGTGACAGCCCCCGTCGCGAGTCCAGCTTGAAAAGTTTGAGTAGGGGTAAGTGGAGTATTCGGAAAGTCTGGGTTGATTAAGTGACGGAAGGAGTCGTAGAAGGAAAAAATAACGGCATTTCTAAAGGGCCAATGGCATGAACACTCAAGTCTGAAAGGGCCAAGGAGAGGATACTCACACGAGGCCGATGCCCAAAATAGGCGACCAAACGCCTTTGTATAAAGCTTTTGGCTACAGGGGAGGTGAAAGACCAATCGAGTAATGTTGGCACTGAGAACTGTGATTCGAAGACCAAAACGTGCAGAGATTTGTTAAACTTACACCCTCATTTTTAACAGTGTCAGATAGGGCGTCTAAAGCATTTCGGTATTGATTGTTCGTCTGAATTCTGACTTTAATGGTATCAAATGGCTGGGAGAACGAGTCAGCTTAACATCCTTCCAAACTGGAAAAAGACTCAATGACAGTGGGCTCTCACATGGCCTACAAAAACTTGCGCCCAACCGCCCACGGTTCCTCCGGCAAATTCTTTCCATGTGTCCGACATATCTCTTCCTGCTCGAGACGGCTCGGTCCAAGACGAAGGATTCCGATGACTCCGATAAGTTTACTGCGTTTAACGATGGCATCGATGGTCGGTGGGTTCCATTAAAGTGGTGATCGATTGAAACAGTTGGGAGATCTGAGAGTCAGAATTTTTCTCCATTCCCCGATTGAAGCCATTCGTCCACCTACAAGAACTGTGCACGTCCTCGTACAAGTCACCCACGAGGAATCACCAAGCGACCATGTGCAAGCGCGGAATAGAGAGAAAGCGGCCCGGGGAAGGAATCATGTGGCACAGTTTGACCCTGAAACCGCTCGTGAACAATCGTTGCTTCTCCGACGCACTTCACCAACGCAATGTCAGTTTCACCCTACCGATCAATTGAGCTTTAAGGAAACCCAAAGAACTTTCAAAGAACCCCGTCAACATCTTCGCTCAAACGCTCCACGAAGTCAAGCGATTCAGAGGAGTGACTCAACTGGACTCACCAGGTGCTTGGAGTAAAGCCTGCAGAATTCGGAAGACCCGTGGGACGTACTCAACGAGTGAGCTTGGAAGATCCCTCCTCGGCGCTTCAGACAACCAGAGCATCATTCAACCAAGCACAGATCATCTCTCAAAAAAATGTTCTCTACCCAAGCACTATTCCGATTGGAGTCGCCACATATGACCAGACCACCCTCATGCGACAAGAAACAGCTCTATTTCAACTACATAGTCAAAGACCGTATGCTCTCCGATCTCATCAGACTTTCGGCGATCTACGCAGCCGCTCGAGTTGTTCCTGATGGCGTAAAAAGAGATGTGGTGAGACTCGGGTGGATGGGCACTCCAAGTGTTGCCCGTGCAGTCGACTCCCTGAAATGCACCATTTTGTTTTGACACGAAGATATCGGACGCAGACGACAAAGCGGCGATACTCAGAGTTGTCCGAGAACTAGATGGAGGAAAATTTCGTTTCTCAGACATCCAGGTACGTGCATACTTGTGATCGTTCGATTTGTTGAATTTGGTCTTCAAAGACTTAAATCACAGTCATTCGGAAAAGCATCGATGCACATAACCACCATTCTGTTGGGATTATCAATTATGCAGGTAGGTTGTGCAGCCTAAAGTCATGAATCCTTCGTTGAGACAAGTTTACCATGTCCCAAAGGTTTTGGAGCCTTCCGATAACAGCCTTGTTTTGAATCTTTTTGAAAAATGGGGTACAACACCACACGGCATTGTTTCGTGGTGGAAGAGTGCACCTTCAACTTGAAGAATGTGAACCTAGGGAGTTTTTCGAGTTACTTACACATATCTACTCCACCCCGAATCTCGGTTTCACTACGATTTCTGATGTAAATGACCTGCTTAAATCTTTGGGGACCATCCATTGTTCGCTTCCTTCGTTTTTGGCAAGAAAAGTGAAAAGGTTTTGTGACGCCTCACTCAACCACTTGCCCCTGAACAAATCCTCTACCCCTTTCCCGCCCACCCCCTGCATGGAACAACACCCGGCCGATCGCCATCTGATTGCTGGGTGTGAAGAGGGTCGCCTGGATGTCGTCGGGGAGGCCCTCCAATATGGCGCGGATCCCAAAGCGCGGAAGCAAGTGACGATTCGTGTTCGGGTGGCTGCCGCAAAGACAATGAGAAGGCGGAGCATCTTTGGCCTGAAGGACTACAAGGAGGAACCACAAGAGACCCGAGTGGATACTCGCATGGGGGAAAGTGCAATCGCCTTGGCGATCCGCAGTTACGCCGCTTCGAAAGGTGTCGTGGTGCGAAAACTTCTCGAAGCAGGTGGGTTCGGCGAGGCATCTCGTGCAATTCTGGAGAGAAAATCTTGCATTTTGTGGAATCTCCTTTATGAGAGTCGAAGGAATGTCCGCGCCAGGGGTCACAGACTCCTTTTTGGATAGTGTCACGGAATCTCTGCCTGACCCGTTTTCGTTGTTGCAGGCTGCAACCCCAATGACCCAATCGAGTGGAGCATTCCTGGGTATCGTGAACGGTGGACGGAAGACGATTGGCATACCAGGAGGTGGAATGAACGGGAAACATTCCGGTATCCCTCAGCACTGGATCTTGCGCTAACGGCGGGAGAGTGGAACTTCAACAAGGTATGTCGGTCTTTTCGTCGCATTTTTGTTGTGTGCTGCTTCTTACGAGGAGCCACTCAATTCTGTCGCTCTCACTGCCCACCAGTTTGGTGCCCACGTTACTACCAACAATCCATCGAGCCCCGAAGATGTCTGCGACGGTTACTACCTCACACCCAACCTTCAGATCGTCGAAGTCCTCCTGGAGCACGGGGCTCGTATCACGGACTCGGTGCTTGCGCGGGCGCGCGAACTCCGAGATGGGCAGAACAGCAAGGGGGTGAGCTTTCCCCCGCGACCGGGATTCCTTGTTCTCCTAGAGTCTCGGCTCGTGCTGCAAAAGCACTCATTGTCTGCTCGACCGGAGGCGCAATCGCCCAGGCACAATGGGTACAACTCCCCGGGTGCGCCGTCTCCTCCTGTGATACCCGTGCGACTTCCATCAGAGCCCCAACTGACGACTCGCCGGTCAGAATCTCACCTAAGAAATGGTGCTCTTCCTTCTCCCGCACGGAGCCGACGAACGCCACCTCCGGATGCTTACCCAGGCGATGACATCACTTCCATTCCCCCAGCAAGACCACCGTCGGAGAATGGTGGGCCCCGGTCGCGCAGTACTGGCCCCGGACAGGCTGCAGGCGCGGGGCACCGACGTACGGCATCGCAGGCGCCCCGTCAACAGAATTCTTCAAAGCGTGCGTCGCAGTATTTCGAGGATCACCCTGCGCTCCCTGGAAGCATTCCGACACCGCCATTATCAGCGGCCTCGTACAAGTCGCCTTCTCGCAACGGGAAACACCCGCCACCCGGGTGGAATCAGGGCAAGGGGCAGGAATTCTCTGGGAACTGGTCCATGTCGTCCAACGAGACCATATCACAGGGTTCGCACCCTGGGCAGCATGGGTGGCAGCAGGGAGGACCCGACGGATACGCCGGGGACTTTGCCCGCCAAAATGAGCAGCTGAGGGAGCAAGTTGAAACGTTAACTCAGGAGAACAAGGACCTTCGAGAGAAGTTGGAACGACGGAACTCACGACTCATGGAAATGAAAAAAGAGAACAGCAATGCGGCCACACACATTGAGGAGCTTGAGGATGAGCTGGACGAGCAGAGGCGCCGCGTGGCTGATCTTGACTTAGAGGTGAAGGGGCAGGCGGAGACTATTCAAGCCTTGCAGGCGCAGCTGGAGCGGCTTATGGGCCCACCTGCAGCGCGGAGTCGAGCAAAATCTCGTGGCCGACAGTGAGGAAGCAGACCAACAAACATTTTGACTCGATGTGTGTAAAAAGACATCCAGTTTTGCTGACACTACCTGTACTCGAGCTTACTTATTCATTTTGATGCGAGGCTTAGCTTGTATTATTATTATGTACAAACCTCTTCTTTATTCATATTGATCGAGTTATCTACGCATGTATTGTGACGGTAACGCTGCTTGGAAATCTCCTCATAAATTCAGATTGCCAAACAATCTCTCCCCTTTTCTTTTCTTTTGGGCCTCCTCTCGAAAAGGAGATCATTTTTGTACAATCCCTGCTCGCTGTGTTTTGAATGATTGTGCAGGGTGTTCGAACGTGTCATGTAAAAATGATGACTTAGCCACTGACTCCACATGACGGCCGCTCAGATGCAGCGCGACACGTGTTCAGCATTTTATCATGTACAAGATGCTGTATGCATTGACTGTTGCATCTGAGCGCGGTTCTCTGATCGTCGCGACCTCTGCCACCAACGTTGCAACCCAGAAACTCCATGTACACCACCGCTCAGATGCAGCACGACATTTATTCCAGACTATATCATGTGAGAGATGCTGTGTGCGTTGACTGCTGCGTTTGACCGTGGTTCTGTGACCTTCTTCATCTCCCCATCCACCAATGCAACTCACAGACCCGACGTACACCGCCGCTCAGCATGGGACGGATTCAAAATCTATTTATAAAAGAGATGCTGCTTGCAACAACCGCTATTTCTCATCTCATTATCAATATTGCAGAGTAACATCAATCAGCGCTTTGTCACGGTTTTCTCTTCGTACAATACCCGCCCATCCTTTTTTGACGAGGGAGAGGTGATCGGACTTGTTGGGAAATAAGTCTCTGAAAAGTTGCCGCATGGCACAACAAAGATGGACTTGCAGTAAACAATTTAGCCGCTTGGGGGCACATTTAGCCGTCGTCCTCGAGATTCAGAGCCATCCATCCGTCCGCCTGTGTGTGTTCAGCGTCCAGTTGTCGCGCCTGTGTCGCTCTACTCACTCTTATCTCTCTGCGGACGCTTTTTCGGCCCATCACTTCCCTCCCCTGGCCGTCTTTGGCTCCTCCGGCGTGTCTGGAATCGAATCTTCAGTAGTGTGAACCCTCGAGTCTTGTGACACCGCAGTCATCAAGGTGATTAACCGGGATGGTGGATTGCTGTTCTCAGAATGAATGGAACTGGCGTTGTGGGGTGGAGTGACAGACTTTGCGTGATCGCCATGTGCTCGAAGCCGGCTCACCCAGCGTCTACACTGGAAAATTTCCAAGGGAATTGTAACTGTAACGGAGAACGGTGTGGCAATTGGGATTTTGAGGACCATCCCGGCGGGCGGGGGAGGGGGGGGGGACGTACTATTCAACCACCACGGGATGCACACTTTTCGGATTCCACTCGGGATATCTCACATTCATGTACTGACGACGATTACCTCTGCTCCACAATCTACCAGATTCGAACCCAGCAAACCCTTCGCGAAGATGCTTATCCCAAAAGAGAACCGGAAGAAGATCTACCAGTACCTCTTCCAAGGTGAGTTCGAATCACTCATGTTTGCACCACCGCCATCTGACATCGAAAGCTGACGCACTCCCACTTCTCCCAGAGGGCGTCATGGTGGCCAAGAAGGACTACAACGCCGCCAAGCACCACGAGCTTGACGTGCCCAACCTCCAGGTCATCAAGGCGCTCCAGTCGCTCAACTCGCGCCAATACGTCCGCACCCAGTTCTCGTGGCAGTACTACTACTACTTCCTCACCAACGAGGGAGTTGAGTTCCTCAGAAAGGAGCTCCACCTGCCTGTCGAGATCGTCCCCAAGACCCAGTACAAGACCAAGCAGAGCGTCGGCGTCCGCCCCGGTGGTGGTACGTTGTTCCCTTCTTTTCGTCACTTACAAATCAGAACTCACCAACCTGTGCTGTTCTGGTCACGTGCGTCATTCCATGATACACTTCAGATGAGCGCGGTGACCGTCCCTTCCGCGGAGACCGCCCCCCACGTGAGGACGGATACCGGAGGCGCGAAGGGTTCGGTCGTGGAGGTCCCGGAGGAAAGGAGGGTGCCCCTGGCGAGGGATACAAGCCCGAATTCGTACGTGTTGTTCATCTCTGTGCACCGCACTGCATTTCAACTTATCGCGTGTTTTCTCGTCCCATCCAGCGTGGTGGATTCGGCCGTGGTCGCGGTGCTCCTGCCTCGTAAAGCGGCAGTGGAGTAGTGGCTCGATTGGGGTCGTGATGCTCGGGTGCGGGTAGTTAGACCTTGTGTAGGAATGAGTGATGGGAATGATATGCACATATATGCCGATATGGTTCTGTGAAGAGTTATAGGGAGAACTGCGACTGTGGTGTCACACGTGAACCGTACTGTCTCATGCGTCCACTTGCTTCACCTTGACTGCTTCCCAGAGATACAGAATATGGTTACAGCGGCTTACATGTTTGTACGGGTGTACGGGTGTATTATGCAAACTGTGGATGTGGATTGTGTGCATATTTCAGCGCCCTTTGTCGAGCGCTATTCCCAGGTGACCCCCCGTGAAGCCAGGAGGACCGCAGTAGCAGGGCGATACAAAACAGCAACTGGAGCCATCTCTGCCACCGTTGTGTGTGAGTCAACCGAGACCTCAGCCGTGGCGCAGCGCACCGCATTTTTCGTTAGGCCCCCGAACCAGAACACCTCTCCGTTCCCACCCCGCGCCAGCATCCATCCCATGCCTATCGCAAAGATCACCGGAAAGTTCCGTAAAACCATCATCCGGGACATCTCCTTCGGGATCGGCTCTGGTCTCATCCTCGGCTACGTCTTCTGGGAATTTGAGCACAAGCCCAAATTCGCCAAAATCGACGCTTACTACAAGAACTTGGCGGAGCAGGGGCCCAACGCGAAGCAGCCGGAGCTGTGAAAGGACCCGGGAGGACGTGGGATGGAGGTTGGTGGGCGCCAATGCAATTTCGAGCCAAACGGTTTTGCCAAGAAGATGGAAACTGATTTTCGTGTTGCGGCTTTTCTTTGCATCCTGTTGCCTTCCATCGTGTGGGGATCCGGATGGCGTTGCAATCTTCAATCTTCAACCTCTCCACCGTTCGTTTCGATGCCAATGCTGGACCCGGACTATGCTTTTGAATTCACGGCGGGAATTATGGGCTTGGCGGGCGAATCGTTGTCCCCTCTCTCTGGACGGACGGACAGCCATGTGTTCATTGACAGATTGATCATCCTTACTGTTCTGGGAGTTCGGGATGGGTGGTGGTCGACTTGAGATGCTTGTAATGGCATGGACATTAAAGCTGTGGGACAGCGTCAGTTTAGGATAGATACGCGTGTTATCCAATGCATGACTTTCGCTCCGCATTTCTGCTCAAAACGTTTGTGCCTCTGTTGCATCCACAACGCAACCACAAACCTTCACACTGCATCTGTGCCTAAAGTGGCAATCGTTCTCTATGTATTTTTCTAAGGCTGATGCACCGGAGGAAATATCGTCATCAAATCTGTAAATCCATCCCAGGTTCCCGAAGCTGCGCCCAACTTGTCCGCCCAGGGACATTCCATATTGCAACTCAACGGAGTAACACTACCACAAAACTTATTCAAAGCTTCCATGTCCGTCCCCGCATCCTCAGATGTACCAACCCCGGTCGGCGGCTTGAATGTTGGCTGCCACCGAAACAAAAGCGGGCCTGACGAGGGAGTGGGACCCGGGGTCGCCTCATCGGGTGTTACGGGGGCGGAGGGTACGGGTTTGTAGAGCGATGTGTAGCGACCGCGTGACATACGCGTCAGATGGACAGACGGCGTTTGGGGTACAAGTGGGATGTTGACGTTGAAGAGATCAACCTGACACGGGGGAGGGTGAGAAAAATGAATTACTCCGAATTGCGGAGCGGATACGTTGCATGATTGAACATCAACACCAACTCGCTTGTCTTGAGGCCAATTGGACCACAATTTGTGAACCACTTCTGCCGCGGTCTCGACGGCGCATCGCACGGCGGGTTCCGGAAATTCGCGAGAGTAGAATGCAATCGAGAGGGAGATTGCGCGTTTTGATAGGAGTGTGCCCTCTACAGAGAAAGGACTCGAAAATCATTGACATTTCGCTAGATCTTGGGGGAGTCAAACCAACCTAGCGCGGCTCCCACTGTGCCTGACGAAAACGACATGGCCGAACCTGAATTTCGACCGAAATTTGGACCTGGGACCAGTGCAAGATCAGAATTGGATTTGACAAGCGTCATCTTGCAGTAATTCCAATGAAATTCGTAACTCACCACTCAGAACAAGGTCGATTTCATCTGCGTTGAATAGATGGTTGAGGCCGATGTTGACACATGCTGATGGTGTCGCTTCAACGAGAGTCCATCGGCCTTCCTTGGCATCGGGCGCTCGCCCGTCCGATAACTGTGGATGATCTTCTACGTGACCAGTCTTCGGGTCGTAGAAATATACAGGCGCTTCTTCCCGTATGAGGAACCCCTATTCGTGTGTTATTCCGTTGGTGTTCGGAAACACGGTGAATAAATTACGTTCAGTGGGTTTATTTTCCCATCCAGTTTCACCTTTCCGATCCACGATTTTTGAGACGCGGGGAGGCATACTCTTTGTGGTGACGGGAACGTCAGGTGAAGATTTGATCGGCAGCACACATTTACATAAGAACGACAGAAACAGCTTCGATTCCATGACTCACTTGAGCTTCCAGCCGAATTTGTTCCTCAACTCTTCAATGAAAGGTCCAATGAAAGGAGATTCACTGCCAGGTGGTCCTGAATATGCATGTTCATATTCTCAAGCTCGGAACGATTTTGTTCGTTCACATTGATGGACACAGCCACACACCATCGTCGTTTGTGATCAAGACTGAGCGGGGAGGCGGCGCGTGAGCCATCGCGGGGTTGCGGTGCGTGTCTGTGTGTCGTGTATATTGGGATTGTACCCAAGCTTGAAAACGGTTTACCTTAGTGTTTAGTCACTTGGCCTGAATATCGTGCACCCATCCACGGAAGAAGCCGCTGAAGACGGAAATTCCACACTGCTTTGCACCTTTGTGCATTCAAATGGCGGACCTTGCTTGGCGCTCGCGAAACACAACCGGGATGAATGGTCACCCTGGCGCTCGAGAAACACAACGGACATGAATGGTCACGACTCAGTAACGGCGACTCTCATGGGTGACCGCTTTATCGGCGAATCTCTTGCGCTTGTGACCCTTTTCTCCATACTCCCTGGCCTGGAAGCTGTACAATTCTCGCACACCTCGGAAAACTCTGTACAGCACGTCTGATAGTCTCGGGGGCGTGGCAGTACTCCACTACGCAAGAGCACATATGAATGTTGATATCCAATCGAGATCTTGGGTCCTCAAGAGCCAACTACAAATGGACGGAAAAGTTCTCGGAATCGCCTTGTCAACATTTGTGGCAATGAGGGTCTCAGAAACGCCCTTGACTCATACCACTCTGTCATTCAATTTGCAGTTAAAGATGGCACGATTTCTTGTGAAGAGAAACTTATTGTAACCGACATAATGAAGTAAGTGATTTCCGATGCTTATTCTTCGGTGAGACTAACATTACATGCACAGGCACGAGCTCTCCATATCTTCTCACGTCGTTTTTAAAGGTGAATTTTTTACGAGACCGACGCACTTTTGGGACAACTTGACTGGTGGGTAACTGTGCCCTCTCCCCCCCCATTTTGCCTTACCATGTCCCTCAGATTTTTCATCTCTTCGCGAGACAATACACGGGGTCATTAGATTTGGAGAGACCTTTTGATAACGTCCAGCAACCCTCGCCGAGCCCCGATACAGATACGTGCTGGAAAGACCGAACCGGAACCTGTGTTATTCACTTCCGGCGGTGGAAGTCTGCCCAATCTCGAGGACTGTCTTCCTTTTTCCAAAGGATTTTTTGAGAGACGATGGGGCTTACGCTGGTACAAACCGCGACGCATGCTTTTAGATTGGTTGAGCACGGCACGGAAAGGATCTCATTTTTCGCACACATGGTATGGGCGCTAGTGTTTCCTCCCTGTGTGAACTCCGCCATTAAGTAAAAACACACCTTGTTCCAGTATCGTCTCAAGCCAAGTTGGAAAACTGGTCTGAGACTGTACACATCCTTCGAAATGAACGAATTCAACACGGAGATGACGCTGCTCTCTTCAACCACCGTCGACATCCCAAAGCAGTGCATTATTCATTGCCACGCCCTTAATTATTCCTACTACATCTTCCCCGCTCTTCCGATCGCAGCCAATCTCTCCAACGTCATTCTCGGCACTGGCGGCGTTCTTGAGAATGCCTCAGACGTGGACACGTTCGGCTGCCGCTTTGTGCTCGTTCCACGCGGCGATAAGCGATCTGAAACTGGACGGTTCGAGGGGGAGATAGACTGCGATCTCGGCGGTAGGAATGGATACATTTATCACATAATTCGGGTGGACGAGGAGTCAAGTCTCGGAGGAGATGAGATCCACATTTCGTTGGTTGCGTACTGCTCGCACTTGAATTCCGAGCTCATGGCGTCCCAGTTCCACCTCAAGCCCGACATGAAGATAACTGCAGACGACGGGGACCTGAGGCGGTTCCACATTCGTGTCAGGCGGGCGGATAGCTTGTCAGCTGGGAAAGTTTCCGTGACGAGTGAACTTTTGTGGTCTTGCCGTGGTGGCGCAACAGATCTGAATTGCGTATCACCGTGTGAGAGGTGAGTAGAAGCATATGTGGACATTTGAAACAAAGGCGTTGACCACTTCTGCGCCTCTTCAGATATTGCTATATGGTCTCCAACTACCGAGACCCACACGCTCTTCCTCCTGACATGGACGCTTTCGTCGCGACGTTACGTCACTCACGCATACACAAATTCGACCTCGTCGCGAGATTGATGGAAAACTTTATCACCGCTTGCACCGACAAACGTTCGAGCCCGGCGCTTATCTCGTACGTGGACGTTCCTGGCATGATCCTTCGGCAGCCCGTGTGCATGCCCTCGGAAACAGGACAGCACAGGATCGTGTGTTTGGGGTACCCCAGGGTGACGTATGACGAGACGAAACTTGTGGTCGCGGATGGACAGCTACAAGAGCTAACAGCTGTTGGATTGGAGAAGAAGGTTGGGTATTGTAACCATAACGGATGAACAGCATTCATTTCGGATTACAAGCATGCAGGCATTATGAACATCCGACGCAATCATCGGTTAGTTTGGCCTAGGAGCAAGTTCTTCTGTGTATTATGAAAATCCGTTGATGAAGTTTCAATTGGTGAAGTTGTGAAGTCATCATGTAGTCGTAAAGTGTTCGTCGTGATGATTTGGTTGCGACTTCTCACTTGGCGAGGTAGTTTTGCTCGCAAATGTACAGTCTACAGATGCATCGTTAGGGTGAATAGAGGCCCCCACAAAGCAATGTTTTATGTGGCCTGGTTGACGGACCAAAGCTTTGTTGGGGGGACAACAGTTGCTCCTCGTTCCCCCATCTCCCTTTCCGCGGATTTCAGCAGATTCGCAACAACACGTTTCTGCATCGCAATGGCACAATCAAATCTCTTCTCGCTCGCTGGGAAGAAGGGTCTTGTCGTTGGTATCGCGAACGACCAGTCCATCGCATGGGGTTGTGCGAAAGCATTCCATCAAATGGGCGCAGAGCTGGCCATCACGTACCTCAACGAGAAGGCTGATCGCTTCGTTCGACCGCTTGCGGAGGAAGTGAAGAGGTGCGTTTCCAACGACGAGGAAGTGTGTCCTTCGGATGGTCTGTAGAAATGGTACCCGTCCCGTTATGGCGGCCCTTGAAGCCCAACATTTTCTGTTACTAATGCCTTCACCGAACTCAATCCGAATTCATTTTTGGATTCTGTTGCACCCGACCCAACTTAAAGCTCCATCTATGTGCCCCTTGATCTTTTGAAAGAGGGCGAGCTCGAAGCCGTTTTTGCCCAAATAAAAGAGAAATGGGGAAGACTCGACTTCCTCGTTCACGCGGTCGCATTCGCAGCCAGGGAAGATTTGCACGGCCGCTTGGTCGACAGCTCTGCCAAAGGGTATGTTCACAACCCCTTGCGCTTTCTCATATCGCCAAGATGCCAACGACACATTTCGATCGTTCTGCAGCTTCTCTCTGGCAATGGACATTTCCTGCCACTCCTTTGTCCGCATGGCCAAACTCGCCGAACCCCTCATGGACAAGGGTGGATCTTTGGTTACATTAAGTAAGTTGTCCCAACACTCGTCACATCGTCACATTTCCGGGCTTAACTTACAATCGACCGCGGGCAACAGCGCACTACGGATCGCAGAAGGTGGTACTGAACTACGGCCTCATGGGCCCCGTCAAAGCCGCGCTGGAGTCCGTCACAAAGTACATGGCTGCGGAACTTGGCCAGAAGAAGATTCGCGTCAACGCTATCTCCGCCGGCGCCATCGCGACCCGTGCCGCGAGTGGTATCTCAGGGTTCTCGGACCTGCAGAAGAACTACGCTGAGAAGAGCCCATACCCGGAACTCTCGAGCCAGGACGATGTTGGCGCATTGGCGGCGTATCTCGTCAGCGATGTCGCGAAGACAGTGACCGGTGGGATCCACTACGTCGATGCTGGGTAAGTTGCGCGACCCCGTCCCCGTGAAGCATGCTTTTGATCCGTAGCGACTAACGTTTGCACACTTGCGCACCGTAGTTTCAACGTGGTTGCTCCGTAAACTCGAAAGCATTATAACAAGCATGACGTTTCGTTATCGCAAACCAAAATAAATACCCACCGCGGCGCCATTCAACAGGAGAAAAGTAAAGAAAAATTAAAGAAAATTGAACTCGTTCGACTTCAGTCGACACCACACCCGCCAACCATGACGCATAACGGACGGGAATGATTTGTTCCATCGACAAGCGGTGATGATCTTCATTCATTCCTCGAGCAAGGCGACGACGTGTTGTGTTCGTCGTGATGATTTTGTTAGCGACTTCTTACTTGCCAAGATCGTATTTATTCGCAAATGTCCAGTCCACAGATTTATCATTCGGGTGAATCGAGCATCCCTCAGCAATAATGTGTTGTGGCCTGGCCCTTGACCAAAGCTTCGGCCGGGACGAACAACCATTTCCGTCCCCCCAAAGCCCCTTCAGCAGATTCCAACAGATTCGCAACAACACGTTTCCGCATCGCAATGGCACAATCGAATCTTTTCTCGCTCGCTGGGAAGAAGGGTCTTGTCGTTGGTATCGCGAACGACCAGTCCATCGCATGGGGTTGTGCGAAAGCATTCCATCAAATGGGCGCAGAGCTGGCCATCACGTACCTCAACGAGAAAGCCGATCGCTTCGTTCGACCGCTTGCTGAGGAAGTGAAGAGGTATGTCTGAACGTCGAGAATGTGTGTCGTTCAAGGGTCTGCATAATGGAAATCGTCCCGTTATGTCGGCTTCCGGAATCCCAATATTTCTGTAACTAATGCCATCACTGAACTCTCTCCAAATTCATTATTCGACTTTTTTCACTCCCCGTCCCCGATTCAAAGCTCCATCTATGTACCCCTTGATCTTTTGAAAGAGGGCGAGCTCGAAGCCGTTTTTGCCCAAATAAAAGAGAAATGGGGAAGACTCGACTTCCTCGTTCACGCGGTCGCTTTCGCGGCCAAGGAGGACCTGCACGGCCGTGTCGTCGACAGCTCTGCGAAAGGGTATGTGAACGACGACCGGGTGAAGGGCAACCCTTCGTGGCTTTTCATATCGCCGAGGTGCCAAAGACACATTACAAATTTTTCGGCAGCTTCTCTCTGGCTATGGACATCTCCTGCCACTCCTTCGTCCGCATGGCCAAACTCGCCGAACCCCTTATGGACAAGGGTGGATCTTTGCTTACACTGAGTAAGTCCTCAACACTCGCCACATTTCCGTGCTTTTCTCATAACCAACCGTGCGAAACAGCTTACTACGGATCGCAGAAGGTGGTACTGAACTACGGCATCATGGGCCCCGTCAAAGCCGCGCTGGAGTCCGTCACAAAGTACATGGCTGCGGAACTTGGCCAGAAGAAGATTCGCGTCAACGCTATCTCCGCCGGCGCCATCGCGACCCGTGCCGCGAGTGGTATCTCAGGGTTCTCGGACCTGCAGAAGAACTACGCTGAGAAGAGCCCATACCCGGAACT
>KQ965734.1:325325-507319 GCA_001574975.1 Gonapodya prolifera JEL478
TCCGCCGGCGCCATCGCGACCCGTGCCGCGAGTGGTATCTCAGGGTTCTCGGACCTGCAGAAGAACTACGCTGAGAAGAGCCCATACCCGGAACTTGCGAGCCAGGATAATGTCGGCGCATTGGCGGCGTACCTCGTCAGCGATGTTGCAAAGACGGTGACCGGTGGGATCCATTACGTCGATGCTGGGTAAGTTGCGCGCCCACTTCCATGAGAAGCATCCCTCACATTTGCACATTTACGCGTTCAGTTTCAACGTGGTTGCTCCGTAAACTTGTAAACACTATATCAAGCATGTTTTGTCATCACTAAACCAAAATACATTCCCGTCGCGGTCCCATTCAACAGGAGAAAGGAAAACAAAAATTAATTATATATATAGTCCACGGTTACTCATTATTGTCGTCGGATCCTTGCCCACTAAAGAGAGCGAAACTGCGGTCTCCGGGGCGAGCTCCGGCACTCTTCGACCGTAAGCTCTGAGGTGTAGCCTGTGTCGCTTCTTCACGGCTGGCTAGAACAGCTCGTCCAACTCGAGAGCGTGGTCGGGGCGCGACGTTATTAGGCTCCCCTTCCACAACCGTCGATGTGACGGGATTCGTGATAGACCGAAGAGCTTCAAGATCCCGTTCCATCTTCATGATGCGAATGCGGTACTTTTGGTTCGCGGTGGACAGATCGACAGTTTCCTATTGCGATTTCATGGCGACGTCACGCAAGCGATTGTCAGATGGAGGAGAAGTGAACATGTTGCCACATATTCTCACCTTTTTGAGTCTGAGATTCTCTTTCTTGATTTGATCCACATATTTAATCTTTTGTCTCGTGTTCTGGTGACCCAGCAAGTGTGCGTTGATCTCATTGAGTTTACTCATCTCACGATCAGCCAGGGTATGCTTCTTCATGATGAGCTCCAATTGGTCCCGCATGTTCTCCTCCAGTTCCATGCGCTGTTCTTCTGACTGTCGAACCTGAGCGTTGAGCTCGTCAATCTCCGTGTAAAGTTCGGCGTTTTGTGCTTCCAGTTGCTCCGCCATTCTTAAGGTGGCTTTAGCTTCGGCAATCTTTCTCTCGGCGTCCACCACAACCTGCGCATTATTATCAATTTGTTGTCGGAGCTTCGCAATCTGATCGCGTAGAGGAGCTGCGGTT
Organism: Gonapodya prolifera JEL478; assembly: GCA_001574975.1. Lineage (NCBI taxonomy): Eukaryota > Fungi > Monoblepharomycota > Monoblepharidomycetes > Monoblepharidales > Gonapodyaceae > Gonapodya > Gonapodya prolifera. The sequence continues at coordinate 326,477 of KQ965734.1, forward strand.
TCAATCTCTTTCTCGGCAGCAGCAAGACGAGCTTTGAACACGTCCAGAGTATCTCGCGCCTCTCGCAGGTCTTCCTTCTGTGTGGCCGATACGGAGATGAGCTGCTGATTTTCCCGCTCCACCTTTTGAAGTTGCTCCCAAATGCGAGTTCTTTCTTGGTTGTGAGAAAAGCGCTCCTGAACAATAATCGTCTCTAGCTCGGTCCTTTTCCCATCTGAATCCCCAAGAATTCGAAGGGCGTTTTCCAACTTATGCTTGCTGAGACTTTCCACGTACCCAATCTTCATGTAGGATACAAGATGAGATTACTTGATTTGGCAATACCCTGGCAGACGACGGAGCAGAACTCACCTGCGCAGCACTGGCGAGTCCACTTATTACAGCGACTGTGGAGTCAGCATCAGAGATTGCCATCCTCAAGTCTCCGAACACTGCTGTATCCTCGTCAACACAAGAACTTGTGGAAGAGGCTATTTCCATTTCATCGAGCCTCATGGATAGTTCCTTCAGCTTATGTTCAGCAACAATCCTCGTTTCCACTTCCTGCTCGAAGTTGCTCTTCCAGATGGCAGCTTCCTCGTTGGCGTGAACTACAGCTTTTTGAAGTTCTGTGACAACATCCAACGCAGCACTGAGTTCCTCTTGCAATGTTTTCGCAAGATTCTCAGTCCTCCCTAGAGCTTTCTTGTCTAGCCCCGCCACGAGCTCCATTGACTCAATGACACTACGCTGGATGGAAAAGTTGCGGTACGTCATGCGGGCCTCAACGAGTTGCTCTTTGAGGTCCTGCGCTTCTGTAGATCGCTTTGCAAGCTGAATGACCAGAACATCTTTCTCGCTCTGTAAGGTATCCCTGTCATCACATGCTTCCGCATGAGCAACAGCCAATTCACTGTGTTGCTCCATCATCCGAGCCACCCTTTCTTCGTGTGTGGCACGATCCCGTTCCATCCGCTGGATAAGTCGCTCAATTTCGCTTTTGAGCTCCGTCACTTCCCTGTCCGAAGACGCTTTTAGATCGGCTAAACCGTTGGCGACGGATTCGTGTTTCCGGCGGAGAAAAGCAAGCTCCGCCTCCACTTCTTCCTTGTTTCGCTGCTCCTGCTCGAGAGATGCGTCAAGGGTCTCGACCTGCCCAATAAGTGCCGACACCTCAGCACGGAGGGATGTGCTCTCCGAACGTTCTTTATCAAGGTGCTCATTGGCGACGTTGAGAGCAGCACGAGTATCGTCCAATTCGATGGTGAGATCCGTGATCCTAGAGCCCAACTCCAGTTGGGTGGATGCCGAGTCCTTTTCCAATTTCTCGACCTGAGTCTTCAAGTCCGAATTGCCACGCGACTGCTTCTCAATCTCCCCATTAAGTTCCACGAGCCGCTCTTCAGCGCGACTGAGCTGCGCTGCCAGGTCAGAAATTCTACTCTCGGCGCTTCTCTGCGATTGCTCTGCATCTTTCTCTGCACTGTCCAAAAGATTCCTCAGTTCGTATATAGTCCGTTCTCTCTCGGCTAGCTTTCCCTCCATCTCATTTCTCAAAGTCCGGGTTGCATCCACAAGCCTCTGAATCTCTGCAACCTTTCCCGCAACCACACCATCCAGCTGAGCTATTCGAGAGTCCATTTCCATTCTCAAAGCACTGAGCTGCTCTTCACGTTCCTCTATTGCGTTAGCACCATCTTCACGAAGAGAAGCGAGGGTTACACGAAGCTCCTCAATTCGCCTCGCATCGCGAGTAGAGGCATCTTCGGCTACTTTCTGTGCGTCAGCAAGGGCCTTTGCACTTTTTGTGATTTCCAAGTGGGCGTCGGACAGCGCGTCCTGTAATCGTGCAACCTCTGCATCCAAGGTAGACTGGAGTCTCAAAATTTTATCGTCTCTGTCAAGCCCGTCGCTCCTGGCCCTCTCCAGTTCCCTTTCAAGCTTTCTGATTTCTTTGGATCGCGCTTCCTCCAACTCTTTCCTCTTCTGAGCCCCATCCGCCACCTGTGCTTCGAGGGCATCAATTAATCGCTTCAATTCCCCCTCTCGTCGTGACGCTTCTGTCTCCCTCTCCTTCAACATGGATTCCAGCTCGTCAATCGCTCTCTTCATGTCGTCTTCCACGGCTTCTTTCGCCCTCTCGAGAGCTTCCAGTTCCGCCTCCCTCTCAGCCAACTCCCTAACAAGCTTGGATCCCTCCTCCCCAGCGGCAGCCTCCTCCCTAGTTCGAGCGTCCTTTTCCAGTTGCAGCTGTTTCTCGAGCCCGGTGATGGTCCCCTTGAGGCCTGCAACCTCAGTGGCCGTCGCAACTTTCAATTGGTTGATTTCCTGAGCCGATACTTTCTTGGATCGCGTGAGTTCAGCTTCTACCTGAGAGTACCGGCCACGCATCACCGCCAGCTGTTCCCTCAGCGCCACAATCTCGGCTTGACTCTGCGTAATCTGACCAGCGAGCTCAGCTTCAGTTTGACTTGCCAGTTCCGCTTCCGCAGCCCCAGCCGCCTCTGCCTCCACAAGACGAATTCTCAAATCCTCGACAGAGTGTTCAAAGTCCATTTTCATAGTGGCCCACTCTCGTTGGGCCTTATCTCGATCCTCCCTGGTCTCTTTGATCTCCTGGGCGAGTTTTGCAGCTTGTCCTGCCAGATCATCCACTTTCCGCTCGAGTTCCTCAACCTCGGCTGCTGCAGTTGCCTCTGACTCTCTCAAAGCTGCCTCAGCTTCCTCAATCCGCAAATTCGCGTCAGCACGCTCTTTCCGCAACTTTTCCAACTCCTTCCCCAGCCTGTCCACCTCTTTCGTCAATGTCAGCTCCCTCGTCTTATCCTCTTCGCTTGCCTTCACTGCTTTCGCCATTTCCTGTCGCAACGCTGCAAGCTTCGCTTCCGCTTCCACCTTGACCTTTTCAGCAGCCAACGTCTTGGACTTCTCTATCTCGATTTGCTCCGCAACTTTCCTCTTCTCGGACTCGAGGAGCTCCTTCTGCCGCTTCACAGCGTCCCCATCAATTGCGCGGGCACGGTGATCATCTCGCTCAGCCTCTGTCCGAGAAAGGAGTTGCTTCAGGGCGAGGTTCTTCCTGTCCAGATCTTCGGCCTTCTTTGCAAGGTGCGTTGTTCGGGAGAGTTTCTCTTGGAGAGAGGCCGAGAGACGCTCCGATTTTTCGAGCTGGTGGCAATGGGTCCAGAAAATGTCATTCGGGTACATATCTGGGCGTCCGTAAAGTTACCACACACTCACCGCTCCTCTGAGCCCTCCAACCGTCTCCCTGAGCTCACCCACTTCTCTCTCTCGGACAGCCACATCCGATTCAAGCGCAGTGCGTTCCTTGTTAGCGGCAGCGGCGGCAGACTCTAAGCGGGAGAGCGTAACCTGGAGATGGGATAACTGCAAGGTTTCAGTCGAAGAGAAAGGAAGACGACGCAGGCCATAGCAGATTTGACGTGTCAAAAAGAAGCCAAAGACTTTTAGACAGTTACAATAACCACACCATCTTATCAAACACTCACTTCCTTTTGATGACTCAGGCTCTGCTGTTCGATCTGTATCTGCAGTCGCTCGAGCTGATCACAAGGAGACGTTTCGTCGGTGATTAAATGGAAAAAACAAGCGATCACAGGAAAAATAAACCACCCGTGTCAAGATTCGTCGCTCGAATGATTGGGGCTTCCAACACCTTCAATAATACACATGTCTCGGAAAGAGCTGGAAACAATGTTCCTCCGTGCTCAAAGTCAAGTGAAATGTTCTTTCTCCGTGTTTTCGCTCCTTTCCATCTCCAAAACATGCACTTATTCTGATGCCTCACCTCTTTTCTGTGCTTTGCGATTTCATCTTTCTCCCTCGCACCGATGAGAGATCGTCTGCCGAGCAATGAGGCATTGAGCGCCGCCGTGGATGGGATTGCATTCTCCTTATCGGCCGATGGGTCAGAGGAGTCTTCTAAAGAGGTGTTGAGGAGTGCGGCGCGGTGATTAGCAGCAGGCAACGGCAATTTGAAAGGGGTGTTTCACGGCTAGCGCACCTTTAGGGTCCACAAAACGTCTAGACTTTCCGAGAAATCCATAGTGCTTCGCCGGGTCGTCGTTGAGTAGAGTCGAAGATGGGACGTTGTAAGAACCAGGCGCTGGAGTAGACCCGAGAACTGAACATTGACCGATTAGCAGAGGCAGAGACATGATACGGTATAAGATAAGAAAGCACACCAGGCCACGAAATGGAACGGCGTATTGAACTTTGGAGTTGGAGCGTTCGGGAACAGGCATTGACCCACCTTGCTTGGATTCAAATCTTCTGGCTTGCGGAAACGACATTCTTGGTGTTGATGTGTGGTGGAGAGTCGTCGATGGTGGTGTACTGTTCGTTTTCTCGGCGGCCGAATGAGTGGGGAGACCCTCTTAGGTCGGGTTTGGTGGGTAGCTTCCCGGTATTACGTCCAATTCCGCACGAAGGGCGCGAGATCGTGCGTTTTCCCCAAGATCGGCGCGGAGACTTCTTTGTTTCGTGTGATGTTGGGAATTGTTCGCGGCGGTAACAGGCGCCCTTGCGTACAGTGCCACCGTTACTTGTGCGGTTTTTCCCCAAGAGTGCTCTCGAAAGCTGGCCAATTTTAATTGGGAACAAAATCCATTAGTTTAATACTCCCATGCTTTGCGTGGTGATGTAAATGCATCTGACATGCAGACTCTCGGTATCTCATCAAATTTTCTGTGTTCCTCCTTGAACTGTCGGAAGAGAATACGCTGAAAGGACATGCCATTCTTCGCAACAGCAAAGTAGAGCATTGAAGCTCAGCTAAAAGGCGTTTAGCCGCGAAACAGTTCGCTCACACTCACTCTTGGGAATTCGACACTTTCTGCCGCGCGACATGGCCGGGCAGTCGCTGACACTTGGAGCGGTTTACAGAACGTGTGAGGCTCGCCGTCCTCGCGGTGGTTCTCGTCCAGAGCTGACCACTCCAATTCCGTGCAGCCCCGTACCATCAGCTCCAATCCATCAATGCTTCGATTAATCCAAAGTATGCGCCGAAAGAGGTGCGTGCAAGCGGCTTTGCCCCATTTGGATGTTGCCGCGATCGTGATGTTGATATTGATAAATTGGTTCACTTGACCCATTCCTCATCGTCCTTGCCCTTCTTTTCACTTTCGTTGCCACTTCATGAACAATTCTCATGTCTTGTTTTGGCTCGCTGATGGTCGACGTTCCCATTCGGCTCTACACTCCTTGCAAATCGTTCGTCCGTTTCGAATCTTCAAGATCATGCCCCAGCCCCTTGCTTTCATAGACCCAAACGCACTTTCGCGTACAAGCTATTCGTTTGACATTCAGAGGAACGCGTTGCGAGATGTCGAGGAATACCGACGAGGACGGGAAAATCTTAAGCAGCGCGTTCGAGCATTCGCAGAAGCAAGAGAGGCCAAACTCGCAGGGACTTCCCCCTCGAGCCACGCGGAATCCCATCCTACTCCCTCGCCAGCCCAGCAATCCCCCCCCAACGTTTCTCTCTCCCCACCACTCGCCCAGTCACCTCGACTACCGTCATCCTCCCCTGTCCCGCCGGCCCTTCCTCCGCGACGCGAGAACGCCGGAACACCTCTACCGGGAACACTGGATGCGGATCGGATTGGAGGAGGACCTGGTACTCCAGGGGGTAGTGAGTGGTCCCCTCGCTCTTTCGAAGATCGCATGCAATTGACGTGTCTGTGGGGTTCTTAACGAACGGATTGCGACTGGTATCTTCTCCGCCCTGAATGAAAATTCGTCTTTCCACTCCACGTGCGCCGGGTGCCCTCTCCACTTAAACAGCACCACCTGCACCGTCACCCAGACCAATCCGAACCCTTCTCCCAGAATCTCATCCAATCCCCACCCTGAATCCCTCCCAATCTCCAGCCCCATCCACGTCTCCACCGCTTCCCCCACCTGTCCCACGGGGACGTGGTCCGTCTTTTTCTCCACCGCCAACCGGGTCGCCGAATATGGGAGGTCAAAGCGCCTCAGGCGTCCCTTTATACCCTCGCCCTGCTCCACCTAACGGTCCCGCGGCTCTCGCTGCATTCGACACGCTCCCGCCGACAGACCCGTGGGACAGAGTTGTGGGAACGCAGGACGCCTTGAGGGAGGTGTGGGAGGGTATGGGGAACTCGGGAGGCAACGCAATGGGAGGAAGCGGAATGGGATTCAATGGCTCGGGTGTAAACGGCATGTCGTCCGCAGGTGGAAGCTCCTACGAGTACCCGCACACAAATCCTTACCCGTCACCGTGGCGCCCACACGGAGGAGTCGCCATGCCTGGCATGGTTCCACCTGGTGGCAATATTGGAGGTCCATCTGGTAGAGGGGGTGGAATGCAGGGTGATTATGGGCAGCCTGGACAATTTCAGGGATACGGGAGGGGATATTGAAATGTGAAAGCACTGAAGGCTCAGCGCGGTAACGCCCACGTATTACAGTATACCTTTGCATTATACATTGTAGATGGTGAGATCAAATGATGGAACATAATTAGCGCTTAGGATTGGAGAGTCCGTTTCTCGCGCATTGGTCTGGGAGCGCCGATGAATTAAATTCTATATTGACGTAATGCAACGTCGCGGCTCCAAGCAAGACTGCTCGTGGGAACACAACAGGATCTGGAACCTTGATCGACAAAGGCACCATCCTTCTTCTCTCCCTCCACACACTTCGCGTTCATTTCACAGCCCATTCGCCCCAGAGATCTTCATGCCTTCAGCCAAACTCTCCCCATCTACAGCTCCAATCCCCCCGCAGCCATTCTTTCTGTCAGCAAAATATCGCACTCACTTTCCTCACCTGGATCCAAACCGCATTCAGGCGGAGACCCCGACACAGCCAACCTTGCCCCTGGCTTCAACACGCCCACCACCACCAGACAATTCTGCTCTTCCAGCACCTGCAGCTGTTGCGGTAGCTGAGAGGGCGGAGAGGCCCGAAAAGGAGAAGAATGAAAGTGACGGGAAAGAGCAAGCTGTCGGAACAGGCACCGGAGAGGATGGACCTACAAAAAGCGCAGCGTACTTGAGAGTACTGGCGGAAAGGGAGGTGGGTCGAATGTTCATCTGGAGTTTTAAAAGTAGGGCTTCTGATCAAACCATTTACGTTCCAACAGGCGGCTCTGCGAGCCCGGCGCGAGAGGCCGCCTGGACCGAGAGACTACTGGCAGGGCGCCGCCGCGGAAGCTGGGGCAGGAATGGCCAAGAAGGCGGTAGAAAGGATGAGGGACGCTCGGCGGCGCGACACAAAGCGGAGGTGAGGATAGATTGTGTGGGTGAGTCAAAACGAGCTAACTGATAGTGAAAATGGGTGACAAGGGAGGAAGAGATCCTTTTCTTGGTGGAGGGACAAGTTTCGAGGTGCGCCTTAATTTTACTTGAACATGGAGCAAGGTGACGTAACGCTTTTTTGCTCCCAACTTCCCTTTTTTGCACAATAGTTTCGACGCGCTTAAGCTCAAGGAGCTTCTCACTCCCACATGTGAAAACAGTGGTTGCAAAGTCGCGCAATCACTGACACGGCAGGAGAGGATCCGAGTAGAAGAGCTATTGGAGAAATGAAGACATGGGCAACATTTTTAGACATCCGAGGTGCTGGCCGATATTTATCATTTTTATTGCTGTGATGTCGCATCAGCTGCCAGGCCAAATTGAAATTTGCACTGATTTGCACGGGGTGTTGACCTCCAATGTCTCGAAAACAATTAACTTATGATTGAAGAAGTACAGTAATAACTAGAATACCAGATCAGTGGGTGCGTAACATACCGTATACCGTGTGACCCCGTCGACATTACATTAGTGATATTGATTAAGTACCCGACTTCTATCTCTCCCTATTAATAGATATACCTGAAGCTGAGTGCCTTGTCACCGAGCGCGGGGGCTTCATCCCGCAGGTACCGCGCCTTCTCCTTTTCCTCCAGTTTGGACCACTGCGCCTCTCGGACGCGGTTCAAATACGCAAGCTGAAGGCGACGCAGTAAGACAATGACGAGCGCGGCACCGAGAAGACCGATGGACGTGCCGAGGGCGCGACGGAAGCCGGGTTTGTCGTCTTTGTCGCGTCGGTGGGGATGCAGATTAGCGAAGGGAACAAATTCATCAGAGAAAATGAATTCTCACCGTCTCGGTACAGCCAAACACCCATCGCCCCAGAAATGTTGACGGACATGATGTACATGGAAAAGATGATGGCGCGTTTTCCGGTGGGGGCGACGTTGGCTGCTTGCCAGCTCGCGTTGACCGCATGCCAAGGAAGGAAGAAGCCAACAGTCCAGATGAGCGAGAAGTAGGCGCCCGCTTGCGATGTCGAAGCGGGAATGGCGAGGTTCAGGGCGTAACCCAGGATGAGACCAGACATGCCGAAAACGATAACCTGGTGACGCAATGAGTGAGTGTTGTGCACACTTTGAGATGGATAGCGGGAAAAGTTTGACGGACCTTCCACTTTGTCTGAAGCCGATCTGCAACGTATCCGGTCACAAGCTGGTTGATTAGGTGGAGGACTATCGAGGTTGCCAGGTTAAAAGCGGCGTGTCGAGCAGAACAACAAAATATACGTACCTTGCCCGGGAATGGTCAAAACGTTAGACAGAAGCGCATCATATCCGAACGATTGAATGATGAGCGGCGAGTACAAGCTGAAGCCCGATGTGACGAAAGTGTTTATGAAGGCAAAGATCAAGTTGGGCCAGACGTTCCAGTCACTGAGAGCCGCCCAGACATCACGGAGTGGGACAAAGTGTCGCTCCTTGATGGCCTTTGTGGGGTCGTCGCGGAGCACCCGGGTAACGGCAACTTGGCGTTCCCGCTCGGAGAGACGGCGGTTTTCTTGCGGAATTTCGTGAAGGAGCCAGAAGCCTAAAATTCCAGCGAGGACTGTTGCAGAACCTCTGAAGGAAGGGTTTGCACCGTCAATGCAAGTACAACTGACCCCCAAGTCCACAGAACTCACTCAAGAGCGAATAACCACTGCCACCCCTTGAGGGCAGCAACACCGTCCATCCGAAGGATTCCAAAAGCAAGGAGACCACTGAACGAGGAAGAAAGGTTGTTGCACGCCCAGAAGAACGAGAGCCGGGTTGCGAGTTCCCCCCTCTTGTAGTAGAAGGACAGGTACAAGACAACTCCAGGAATCCATCCAGCCTCAAATGCTCCGATAAGGAAGCGAGTGGCGAGGAAAGAACTGGGATCGCTGACAAACATTTGGAACGTGGAAACGAGTCCCCAGCCAATCATCAAAGTTGGAAGCCAGCGCTGCAGTAAGCAAGAAAAATTCGCCAGAGGGACAAAAATGCTTTCGCTTCAATATTGCGCTCACGTGTGCCCCGACTCTTTGGATAACCTGACATAACCATGACAAAGTTGAACGTGAGCGTTTGCCAGGCAAACCAGAAGAAAGGAAAACAACGATGTACCATGTTCGACGGAATTTCGAAAATGCAAAAACCAACGAGCAGCATGGTTGAACCCAAGTTTATCGTGTCAAGAGTCCCGTGAATCGAGCCGACAAAGTTGTTGGTGAGGGCATTGCTGATGTTGAAGCGATCGAGGTTCTTGGGAAAGACGTGTTACAACAGATCCGCTTTCAAGAAGCCACAGTATTGCTCACCAGGAAAACAAAGAGGAAAATAATGGCCGGCATTACAGTGGTGTCGAACTTTCGCACGAGCTATCGGAGAAAAAGGAGATGTGGAAAGACTTTCATATCGGTCTCAATAGGGAATATCACCTTTTTCTCCTCCTCTTCTGTCCAGGTCAGGTCAGGCTTCCATCCCGGTGTGTCGGGGTCTTCAAGAGAGAGATCCAACTCGATGCAAGAAGCACTACCACATGGAAAACACCCGAACTCACCAATCTGCTTCACCAGATGTTCAAGGGTGTCCTCCACCTCGGGAGCGAGGTTGTCAGTAGCAAGGAACTCTTTGTTTTCGGACATTTAGGCAGATTTCACCGGATGACGGCGAGGCTCTGAAATAATATGGGCAGCCTTGCAGTGTTTTTAAATGAATCTCGGTGAATCATAGCGTGATATCGATTATTGCGATAGTTTAGATTTCGCACGGTATGCATCCCTGCCAAGACTGTTGCCCTTTCGTCCACTCAGAGTAGGACACAACGAACGCCCCCGACAAGAACATAAAAAAATAGAGCTGCGCTCGTACAGACAAGTTGCAGAATCTGGTACCCATTGAAGGGGCTGAAAAGCGATCCCTGAGAAAATTGCTGGCGAGAATTCTTCGAAAAGGGACGATCTCATTGCGTCAATATTCCTTCAAGCCAATTTCGGAGAATTGATACAGTTAAGCTCATACCCTTTCCGCCCGCCGTCCCGCTCCGAAATGAGTGGAATCCATCAGATATTATTTGAAGACCAACAGCTGATGATTTGCTGATGGAGTGCACTTGTTTGCAATGACAGTGAAGCCTCTCTTTTCGCAGAGGCTTGTCTCAAGTGTATGCATTCCATTTATGAATCAGGAAGATCTCCCTTCCCCTTCGGCAAGGTTGCGTGAACAGATATTATTCGCTGCATTCCATTTATGAATCAGGAAGATCTCCCTTCCCCTTCGGCAAGGTTGCGTGAACAGATATTATTCGCGGTCATTAGGAAGTGACATACATATTCCATTAAAATGTGTACTAAAGGCTCCTGAAGGCAGCTGCTCCGCTCAAAACCATCTCTCCCAATCACCAAATGTATCTGAAGCTCAACGCCCTGTCGCCGAGCTTAGGCGCATCTTCTTTCAAGTATCGGGCCTTCTCCTTCTCGTCCAACTTTGACCACTTGCGCTCCCTCAACCGGTTCAAGAAGCCCAACTGGATTCTTCGCAGGATGACAATGGTGATAGCGACTGCAAGGAGTCCAATGGATGTTCCCAGCGCACGACGGAAGCCAGGCTTGTCATCTGTATCAGAGAGAGGGTGAATGAGCAACGCAACATAGATCAGAAAAGGCGAATGCTCACCGTCTCGGTAGATCCAGACACCGAAGGCACTGGAGATGTTGACGGAGATGATGTACATGGAGAAGATGATGGCACGTTTTCCATTTGGGGCAACGTTGGCTGCTTGCCAGCTCGCGTTCACAGCATGCCAAGGAAGGAAGAAGCCGACAGTCCAGATGAGCGAGAAGTAGGCGCCCGCTTGTGATTTCGAGGCGGGGATAGCAAGGTTCAGGACGTATCCAAGGAGAAGACCGGTCATGCCAAAAACGATAATCTGCAAGAGCACACATCAGTTTGATGCCTTGCGTCAAGAGGTTCCTTGGTCGCTCAAACGTACCGTCCATTTAGTCTTGTACCGGTCTGCAACGTAACCTTGAATAAGTTGGTTGAAAAGGTGGAAAACTGATGACAATCAGCTAGTTAGCACCAAGAAAAACATTCCAACGTGAAAAGGCTGACATACCTTGTCCTGGGATTGTAAGAACGTTTGAGAGGAGTGCATCAAATCCGAAAGATTGAATGATGAGCGGCGAGTACAAGCTGAACCCGGCGGTAACGAATTGGTTGATGAAAGCGAAGATCAAGTTGGGCCAAACGTTCCAGTCGCTGATAGCAGCCCAGACATCGCGGAGGGGCACGAATTGTTTCTCCTTGATAGCCTTCGTCGGGTCGTCCTTGATGATGCGAGTCACTGCGAGCTTACGTTCCCGCTCAGAGAGGCGCAGGTTGTATTGCGGAACTTCCTGGAGAAGCCAGAACGCAGATATTCCTGCAAGAACTGTGGCCGCGCCCCTATGAACGAGATTGAACTTCAACTCAGTGTTTCAACTCAACGAAAGATGCACAAAACTCACTCGAGTCCGAACAGCCATTGCCACCCGTGGAGGCCGGCAATGCCGTCCATCCGAAGGATTCCGAACGCCAGAAGACCACTGAACGAGGACGCGAGGTTGTTGCATGCCCAGAAATATGCCAAGCGGGTCGCGAGTTCCCCCCTCTTGTAATAGAAAGACAGGTACAGGACGACTCCGGGAATCCATCCAGCCTCGAAAGCTCCGATCAGGAAACGGGTGGCGAGGAAACCGTTGGGTTCGCTAATGAACATTTGGAAAGTGGACACGAGTCCCCAGCCAATCATCAAGAATGGTAACCAGCGCTTTCAACACGGAGGAAGTTCACTGTTGGATATGAGGCTTGCGACGAGACAGGGACCTGAATTACTCACGTGGGCGCCAACTTTTTGAATAACCTGACAAACCATTGAATAGAACGTTAGCGTTTGGCATTCAAACCAGCAAAAGGCGATAGAACGACGCACCATGTTCGACGGAATTTCGAAAACGCAAAAACCAACCAGTAGCATGGTTGAACCCAAGTTTATTGTGTCAAGAGTCGCGTGTATGCTTTTTGAACAACGAGTGCACGAAAATTACTTTCTAGCTCGAAAGTTCGGGAGCCTCAAGATGTACTTACGTAGCCGTAAAGTTGTTGGTAAGGGCGTTACTGATGTTGAATCGGTCAAGGTTCTAGTGCATTCCGACAGTTAAGAACCGTGAGAACGTTGAAAAGCGTGACGTTTGGACTCACCAAGAAGATGAACAGAAAAATGATGACTGGCATGACGGTGAAGTCAAACTTTCGAACGAGCTGTTTCTCTTCCTCCTCGGTCCAAACAAGGCTGGGTTCCCATCCCGGCGTGTCGGGATCTACAACAACCACATGAATAATGATCGAAGGGATTGATCGAGTCCAAACTCCATTCTCACCAACGAGTGATAGCTGATTCTCGTAAGCATCATCTTCAGCTGGCGCGAGGTTGTCCGTCGCGAGAAACACCTTCTTTTCAGCTTCGACCATGTTGAGATTGACTCAGGGGCGATGCCAAGAACGAGACCGCGTAAGTTGAATGGAATCGGGAGAGTGATTGTCGAGTTTTTCTTGCATTTCCGGTCGCCTTTTAGAGTGGTCGATTGCCAATTTCGCAATATAAGATTACCCGGCAATTGAGCCGGATCCTTCAACGTTCTGACGCAATAATCGATCGGTGGGGAAATTCTCCGACAAGAAAAAGGCGAATCTCGACCCCGAAGCAAGCGAAAGATTGGTCACGAGAAGACGGTGAGGAGAAGGAAACAACTGAATGCATCTCACCCCATCGCCCCGCATTTTGCACCTTCCCCTTCGCGGAAACGATGAGAGGTTATAAAAGAAGTGCGTTGCAGCTGTGTGACTTAACAAATGGGTATCCACTGACTATCCACATGTCTATAAACATTTGTAGAAAAGCATCTTTCTTTTGCTTGGGAAGAAACCGGTGCTCTCCAGACTAAACCATCTCTCCCGGGGCCGGACTTGGATTCGCCGTTCGTCTCAGGCTCCGACTGGCAACAATCAGCTTCAATCGACGAGCATACCGCGAGATAGTGTAAGGATCGGTCGAAACATCTGGCGTCGACGATTCCGGTGAGTCCACGGTCTCTGCCAGTTTCATGAGATCTACGGCAGGGTGCTTGCAGAGGGGGCAAGCCACATTCCGAGTTGTAAGCCAAGGGTCGAGGCACGAAGCGTGGAATTCGTGCGTGCAAGAGAGCTTGCGAAGAACGTCACTCCCCACGTATCTTTCCAAGCATATGGGGCAGCTCGGCAGTGACATGGAGGAAGCAACAGATGGGGCGATTGAGGGGCGACGTTGTTTCGCGGTTTCTTCTGGTGGAGTCTGAGTGGTGTCAGAGCAATCACTTGCAAGATCGCAATGCTCTTCGAAAACGCGGGTTGGTATGGATTTTAGCATCTTTTCGGTGCGATATAGAGAGAGTTTAGTCGTTAAGAAACTGCGGCACGCTTCTTTCAATTCTTACGAGTTCTGTAAGGACAGTTGGTTGCTTTTCCCCATTCGCCACGCCTTCGGGTGAAATTGGGCGTGGATGCAAGCTGTCAAAGGTTTGATTCGCTAAGGAGGGGTGTCTAACAAAACAATCACGTTTAAAACTCACTGTGTCCACAAAGCCCGCACAATCCCCGCAAAAATGACGCCTAGGCGGCACGAATCGTCGAAAATCGCGGAAAATTTTAGGGAAATCCACGTTGTGGAAGGGCTGTTGCTGACTAACAGCGACTCACCACCCAAACACGCGCACAGGAACATCAACAGACTTTGCGACATGACGGCATCCTTTGATATGACAACCGTCGTTGCGCTGCCGTCAGCAGCCGCACCATTCACTTGGAAACCGTACGCGTCGTCGGACATTATCGGCAGGGATTTCAGAAAATCGGTGAATCGCGGGGAAAAATCGATATATGCTGACTGGAGCGCAGTTTTCTGTATGCGCTGGATGAATTTATCGACGGATCGTGGAGTTTGCAAGTGTGGGGAAATTTTGTTGCTCCAGGGTCAACCAGACTGTGCCACACAAGGGGGCGGGAAGCAACGTTCCATTTTGTGTTTCCTTTCCTCATTTTTTCCCTTTTATGTACAGAAGAGAATATATAAACTTCATAATTAAGCTAATTTCACCCTGTAAGTGTCCAGTTGTACCGTGTATGTGTTGTATCCAGGAATCGACCAGCGACTTTTTAGTGTCTGTAGTGAGATGCGTCCAGCGCTCGTGTATGCAATAGTGCAGTGTGCTTAGAAAGACAGTGTACTCCAAGGAGACAGAGACGTCCGGCGTCTCTCCTCGCTTCTTCCCCGCTCGATTTGCAAACAACACGAGCGACCAGCTTCCAGAAAACACAAACCCTCAGTCCAAAGAAAGGAAAACACCACACCGCCTTCCAGCTCTCCCTTTCGTATCGCCCATCATTCTGCGCCACAACACATGCTGCGTCACTACCAGCCCTCCACTGCAAACCCTGGCTCAATCCCGACAGGACTTGTCCCTCCGCTGAGCCACCTCGGCGAGGAAGGATCTCCGGGAAAGCACGCCACCCTTCCCGCAGACCTGGCCCGTCTTACTCTGGCTTCCGCAGCCGTCCATGGACCTGGTGAGTAAGGTGCTGACGCCGAGTCCGGATCAGCGCTGCGAGGGCCTCCACACTGAGACACCGAATCCGACGGAGCGGGACTCGGTGTGGCGATGGGGCTGACGTCTTCGCGGGGGAATGGGGAACGGGGGTATGATCGAGAGGCGTTTGAGCGGAGAAGTTGGTACGCCGGGGCTCCCACACGAGGTGCGGCAGCGGGGGGGAGGAGGTAGCGCGATGATTGTGGATGGGGAGAGTTCCCGGGGGATGGAAGGGTGGAGTTTAGGGTCGCGGCGGAAAGTGGCGAGGACCTTTGCTGGTGCCTTTGTTGTGCGATGCGAGGTTTGATATGCATCAGGCACTCTCGAAACATTGTAAAACACCCACCTCGTCCAATCTGTCGTGATGATCGTGAACACGGGTTTGTCGCTTGCCGGCGGGGACGATCCAAACACCTCTTCCCACCGCTCGCTATCCTTATCTTTGGTCGCCCTGTCACCCCCGACGGCTGGAGTCGCCAGAGGCGCCGTCTTCTCGCCAACCGCAGTGGACCCACTTCCGACACTGGAAACCGCCGTTGCGCCAGTTCCGCTCCATCCCACACTTGCCGCGGAGAGCCTTCGCGAACCCATGATGGAGCTGGGGAACGACAAGTAGGTGGTGGACGTCACGGGCTTGGACGGCGCGCTGAGGCGGTGCGGTCTGGATGACGACGTCGCCCCGGCCGAGTCGGCGGCGGTGGCCGTCACGGCTGCCCTTCGAGCCTGCTCGAGGCGTGCCATGTCGGTCACGACCGTCAGGTTTGGCCGCGGCTTGTTGGAGCGGTTTCCGGGTCGACGTGTGGGCATGGAGCGGTTACGGAACAGATCGGCGGGCTCCTTGGGAGCTTCGTCGGGGTCTTCGGGGAATGAACGGGATGGAGTGATGGTAGGTCGGGTCACCTGGACGACGCACGAGGGTTGTATGCATCAAATGAGAGTTCTATG
Organism: Gonapodya prolifera JEL478; assembly: GCA_001574975.1. Lineage (NCBI taxonomy): Eukaryota > Fungi > Monoblepharomycota > Monoblepharidomycetes > Monoblepharidales > Gonapodyaceae > Gonapodya > Gonapodya prolifera. The sequence continues at coordinate 342,371 of KQ965734.1, forward strand.
CATAAACAATCTCAGTTTTAGGGCAGGCGTACCTGATTGGACCACGCCGTGTGACCAGCGGCCCTCGGAAGGTTCAAGGACAAAGCTCGACCAATGTTTGCACCACTAAGCTTTCCGCGCCCGATGTCCTCCGGCTCGACCAGCGATACGGAGGTGGACGATTCCAGTCTTGGCCATGCACCAAATTCCGATGGCTCGCAGACGGGTGCGCAGGACGAAACAAGTCGACTCAGCGGTGTTCGGTCGGAGCTGACAAGACCAACTCCTTCCACGAAAAGGCCGCGAGATGTAACGGATTCTTCAGTGGGCGTTACGGCAGCTCCTCTGGACGCAGCCCAGAACGGGGGCAGGGGCGGAGATGCCGGTTTGAGATGAGCACGACGGGACGAATGTTGAAGTGAGGAGGACAATGACGGATCCGCCAGAGACTGGCCGGCAGTCTCAGCAGAAGCCGCAGTTTGGTCGGATGAGGAGAAGGTCAGGAATGCGGAGAACATGGAGACAAGGGATGGGAGGGCGCCTCCTCTGGAGGTCTCGGGAGGCGGCGGTGCAGCTGTGGCGTTCTCAGTTGCTTCTGGGTGGGCTTGCGAGCGTCTCTGTTCGGCAAGGTCTGAAGCTAGCGAAAGAGCGCTCTGATCGGAGATGGAGGAGGGGGGTGTTGATGGCGTCAGAACAAGGCCGAGGGATCCGGGGGCGCCGCGCTCGGACGGGGTCATGTTATGACGCAGGGTCGCCATGGTGTGTGAAGCGATGATTGTGCAGCAGCGAGTGGATTCTCCAGGTGGCTGGGGGACGATGGCTTGTAGGGTTGGCGTGGCAGGGTTTTTTTGCGAGAGAGGGGAAATCAGCACCCGATGAGCGCGCGACGGTCAGCCGATGGCACGCGGGGCAGCAGCGCAATCTCGCGCACTCACCAATCCGAGATTTCGCTGCGCGCGTGGGTTGCGTTGGGGGTAACGGAGGTGGACGGAAAGGTGGAGGGAGGGAGGCACTGCGGTCTGGTGTTGTTGTTTTGTGACTTCGTGAGGATCCAACGGACTGAGGGCGCTCTTTTTTTCTCGTGCGACGTGGTCATCAGAAAACTTAATATACCAGGTACATTCGTGCGGGGGAGTTCGCTGCATTTTTTACAGAGTTGCACGGGCCTCAACACGACGGTGAGGTGAACCCGCCGCTACAGAACAACAATAAACAGAACGAACCCGAAAGGTCTCAACCGCACATCTGAATCAAAACATTGGCCGTCATGGCTTTCACACTACTATTCAAGACCGGGCACATTTTTTATCCAAAACAAAAGCCGTCCGACCTGCTTCGAGATGCATGCCGTTGGCAACGGATTCATTATTTTCGCACGGCAACGTAGCTAGCTGCCGTCCTTAGGAACTCCGCTTTGCAGTTAGTTCACACGGGTTGGACGAGACGAACGTTTCCACGTGCTAAACAATGGCATAGAAGCGTTCACCCCACTCAACGCATTCCCAGCAATACAATACTCTCTCCACCACCTTCACGTGCTTTAAAAAGTCTAAGCGTGTTCCAAGCAACCCCATCTGCCGCAAAAACACTCGGCAATATCTCCCCCACCACCACTTCTGTCCCTTCCCCACCAGCCATTCCCACCCCCACAGCCTCGCACAAGCCACTACTTGACCCTCGCATTCCCAGGGCGCGAATGAGGGGGTGAGTGGCAGTGCGCCGTCCTTTCTTCCCCCCACATCCACCGGCCCTTCCTGCCTGACCGGCCGCCCCCAAAACACAAGCCACCGCCGCCCTACGACAGTGTCGTAAGAGTTTCGTGTGGGTGGTGGCAAGTTGAGCGCGGCTGTGTCCGACAGGTAGGGTACCGGGTTGTCCAGGGAAGGTGGGGAAACGAGTTGGTGTGAGCGAGACGTGCGTGTTGGAGGGCCGGTGGAATTTGCTTCCGTGGAAAAAAAGGCCAACCGTTCATTCACTCTCGGCACTCTCGGCACTTTCTATTTATACAAATGATTTTCATCGCACAAAATTATAACTCAATCTCGATACCATTTCCATGGACCACTTCAATATCCCTCCCGTACCATGCAACTCGAAAAGCACACACGTCTATAATTAAAAGCAATCCCCCCACACAAACTGCCTACGGGCTGTACGCCGGCGCAGCGCCCGCGGGTGTGTACGGAGGTAAGGGGCCTTGTTCTTGTCCCACCACGATACCCGCTGGAACGGTGCAAGAGGCACAAAAGTGTGAGAGCCGTGTCACGGAAACATCAGAGCGCCCCCCTATACCCCTAGCACGAACCAGACACAAGACTCTGCTGCCTAGCCAAGTCAAGGGGGTCCACTTGCGCGTCTGAGCGGAGCGACTCGGCGACGGCGGCTTTGATGGCGACCTTTTGAGATAGCGGGGTGCAATGGAGCGGTGGGGCGGTCCAGCACGGTGAGAAGACAGGAGCGGAGAAGGAAGCAAAAGCAACCCTCACCTCTTCAGCCTTCCTGGCCTTCCGCTCCCACTTCATCTGCTGCCACACGAAATGGAAGTACCTGTTTTCCACCAACCGGTCGTTATCGACCACGTCGCGGTGTCGGCGCGTCCAACCGGCAGCGTGTGCTCACCCTAGTACGGCGTCCTGGTTGTCAGCATGTCAGCGTGTCAGCGTGGCACCTTCACAAGAGCAACAAGATGAAATAAAAACGCACCTGCCCGAACACAACGTCCATGATGGAATATTTCCGGTCGGGGTTGTTGACCTGCAGAGCGCGTTCACGTCAGAACAAGACCCATCCCCCACCCAACATCGCACCCTCGCCGGCATCGCGCTTCGAATCATACAACGCGACGATAGCGAAAAACTCGCGCCGCGGCCGCCGGTGACGCGTTTCCCAGCGTCAGGACCAAATCCAAAATCCACCGGCACCTGCTTCCGCCAGGCATTATTCCACCACGCAGTCGCTCTTCCCGCCTTCCCCGCCTTCCTTCCCGTTCTCATTCACCACCCGGTTTCCCAGCACATCCATCGCCTCCCCTGGCATCCCGTGCGCCGTCTGCATCCACTCCCAGCGCCTGTGCGCCGTGTGCCCCACACAGTTCCGATGCTCCGATCGACCACCCACGTTGGCACTCCGCAGCCGGTCCGGATCCTGCAGCGCCAGGAGCTGGATTTCTTTCAGTTGCTTCGGGGTCGGGGACGCGGGGGTGGCCATTGGTGCGGATGGGGGGATTGGTCGACGAGCTGGGAGAGCGATTTAGAGTTGTGCAGCCGACACTCGTGTCCCCCCCCCCGTTTTCGGCCCATTAATTCGGCGCCACATGTAACATTTATTTATGTAATGGAAGTAAATTGGAGGAAGAAAAGAGCGCGTGATGAGGGGACGGCGGTTTTTTGAGTGCGGCGTAGCTGGGGATTGTCGATTGTATACAACAAAGACACAACGGATGGCCGGAGTGCACCGGCAATTTCACACTCTGGCTCTTTCGAGCATGGTGTAGCGTTGCGGGAAGCGAATGGTGGGCAGGACACGAGGGACGAAGTGCATCCGCGTACTCATCATCTGGTCCACTTCCATTTTCCGCCTACGGGAAATAAATCATGGGAGGAAATCAGTGCATTACTAGCAAATGGTTGGTTTCGAGCGTGGTGTAGCGTTTCGAGAAGTGAATGATGGGCAGGACACGACGTATGGAGCGCGCACGGACACTCATGCTCTGACCCAGCGTCTCTGGAGACTCGTTGCGCAAATAATCGTGCTGTCCATTTTGATGATCTATTTTGATGACGGGCACCCGCTATTGCCCTTTACCCACCTGTGCACCATGAATGGGGACAGATGGGGACGTGGCAACACTCGAGGACTGTTGAGCAGTCGGTGGAGTGGGTGGGCTTGAACTTTGAGCTCGGGAAAGTAGAGCGGCCGTCGGGGTATTGGGGTAACGGATGGATTGGGGGTGTCCGGGTCTTGTTGACCCGTTGACTGCATTACTTTTGGAAAGGATCAGCGTTTTTTTGTTATAAATTTACAGTCAGGAAGTACAGAGTAAAGAAGTAAGATTAATTTCGATTTCCAAAAACGGATTGCACACCGGTGTGGCTATTGTTTGGTTTTGTTTTGGGGGCGCACTTCCCGTTTGTAACAAAATGTACCGGCAGTTTCGTTCCGAGGACAAAGCAGTAGGGAGTACACGCAATGTATACGGGGGAAGACACTGCGGAAAGAGAGCAGTTGAATGCGATTGATTACAGATATTTGGAGGGTAATAATAAATGAGACGCTAGCTGATTTTGCCGGGAGGCGCAAGTGCGTTGAGTCCGATGAGTAGGGACTGCGTCCCTTGATTCGGAAGACTGCGAATTCTGGGCGTGGAGTGCTGGGAATGTGCCGGGATGAGGGGAAAACAGACTCGCGAGCCTGGCTGTGGGGTGTGGGTGGGGGGGAATAGGCGTGGGAGGTGCAGAAAGCGCGATGGAATGCGTGGTCACGTGGTGCGTGTAAACACATTCAGGCTGAATTATTCGCTGACCCGCCTTTCTTTGCGACCTGCGAGACGCCACTCGAGTGCACGCCATCCCGGATACGCACAGCGAGCAGAGCGCAGGTGAGCAGACGCAGGGCACGGCGACGCGGAGGAGACACGGCTGCGGGAGGGGGAAGAGAAGTGGAGGGGAAAATGGGGACACTTTCCAAAAGGGGGTGAGAATGGGTTGGATGGAGAGGGGGACGCGGACGGGGACGGGACGCGCACGGGGGAGAGAGCGGGGAGAGGAAAGGGCGGATGGAGCAGTGGGAGGAAGGGAGAGTGCGGGAGCAGAGCGGAAGGCGGGTTTGACAGTGACAGGAAGGGACGGGTAGGATGCGGATGGAGACATCCGGACAAGGCCGGAGAAAGGAGGACAGCGGGAGAAAGAAGAGGGGACTTGAGTCATGGGAGAGTGCAAGGGTGTGTGTGTGTGTGCAGCCGGGAGTGTCCGTGTCTGAGTACAACGCGCGACTCAGTCCGTATACATGATTCGGATGGGGATGGGTAGACCCCCAAAGTGCAGGAGAAAGAAAGACAGTGGGAGAGAGAGGGGAGGAAAGAGGGGCTGAGAGCGGGAGGGTGTGTGGGGGTAAAAGTGCTTGCATGGACAGTGGGCAGTTGATGACACAAAAACTCGGTCTGACAATATCTGCACCCGTAACCCATCCACGACACCCAACTGCACCCACTCCCACACTCCCACCCCTCCTCGCACTTCCTCAAACTCCTCTGTTCACCACTGCCCCCCACATGCACCACCCCGAAATCCACATCCACACCACGACTTCACATTACCTCTTCCCAGCTGCGATGCCCTCTCCCCACCCCCAACCGTCGTCCACCTCCCCGCCCTCATCCCCCGTATCCCCCTCGCAACCAGACTTTCTGGTCCTCTCGCCCAAACTGACCCCGCAGCTGTCGCGCCTGTCGCTCAACCTCCCCCCCGTGGACAGGTCGATCTCGCACTCGCCCTCGCCCGTCACAAGGCGACCGGCAGTGCCCCACCCGAACAGCTCCTCCCTCCCGTCGCCGCAACTGCACACGTCCTCGTCCTCGTCCGCACTCGCGCCCTCGCCGTCCACACAGGCGCTCATCAACCTGGCCCACTCGGCCTCGGCAGCTGCCATGGCCTCACACCCGCACCCGCCGCAATCCCCGCTCACCTCTCACGCGCAGCCGCCCCACTCGCCACTTGACGTGCAATCCCCGCCCTCGCCCACCACGCACCCCAACTCCCCTCTGCACACCTTCGCCATCGCCCCCCCCTCGCCGACCGCATCCCCCGAACCCCGCCTCTCCCACTCATCCTCGGCGCTGCTCCTCTCCCCGCGCCTCTCCGTCTCCACCGCCGTCTCATACTCCTCCGAGGGTGACTTTGCCCTCGACCACTCCTCCAGCCGCCCCGACGCACCGGGCGGCGGCAACGGAGGCACCAACGAGGGCTCGTTCCTCCCGCCACCCGCGCTCCTGTCCCCACCTTCTCCAACCTCGGACTCTGCGTCCTACCACGGCGCCCACCTGCACGGCCACCCCTCCCCGCATCGATCGTCCCCGAACGCGCGCCCGCGGGACATGCACGACTTTCTCCTGCTCCTCGTCTCGCTCGGGTCCGTCGCGCTTGTGTTTGCGGGACCCAAGCTGTTCCCGAGGGTTTATGTGGCGTTCATGTTGGGCTTTTTTTGCTTGTTCATTTCGATCTCGGCGACGCATGTGTTTAAGTGGTACAGGACCGCGTGGCTGGTGATGAGGACCGTGGCGAAGGGGACGGATGATGAGAGGCTTATGCAGGTGGGTTTCGGGTGTTGGTGTTGCGTCGAGGGGGGATGGTTGGGTTGTTGGTGTTCGGAGTGGGGTGGGGTGGACTTCTAATCAAACGACGGACTTTTGTCTCTTCTCAATTCCCTACTCTCAATACTCACCCGTCGTCTTTCCCCTCCTCCCTCCTTACGCACTCACTTCTTGCCCTCCACGCACAGTCCTCCCCCGGCGCGTACACGCACATCTTCGTCATGCCAAACTACTGCGAACCCATCGAGCTGCTCCGAAAGACGATTAGCAGGCTCTCGCAGGTGAGATGAGATGAACTTTGCGTTCTCCGTTTGCCGCCGTCGTCCTCACCCCCACACCCCCCCGCGCGCCCCGAACCTCCACCCACAGCACCACCTCGCGCCCACGAACTACATCCTCCTTCTTGCCATGGAAGCCTCCGAGTCTGGCCACGCCGTCAAGTCGGCGCGCCTCGTGGACGAGTTCCGCGGGTGCTTCAAGGAGGTCGTCGTCACGGCACATCCGCAGGGAGTTAGGGGCGAGCAGAGGGGGAAGGCCAGTAATGGTGAATCTGAGTCGTGCCGGGGAGTTGGTGTGTGTGGGTTGGTTCTGACGTGTTTGTTGCTCCCCCCCACGCCCGACAGTCAACTGGGCTGTACGGTCGCTGGCTCGGTACCTGCGTGCCCGGTACGGCCATCACTCGCTCAAACAGTACGTCGTCACCGTGACTGACGCCGACGCACAGATCCCCGAGTTGTACGGTGAGTCCAATGTGTCCTCGTTTCCCTTTCCAACAGCCTCAGTCACCTTTCCACCTTCTCCCACCGCAAAACACAGTGCACCACCTCGAACTCGCCCTCAGCACCGCCGACGACCCCTACGCGCTCGTGTACGCGCCGCCCATGTTCTTCTCGCGCAACTGCGCCGACGTCCCCGGCGCAGTGCGCATCACGGACGCACTGTGGAGTTGCATGGTGGCCCAGAATTTGGGCAATTGGAGGGGAATCGCGTTCCCGTGCGCGATTTACAGTTTGAGTTTGGTGAGTTTTTGGTTTGGGGTGATGCTTGGAGAAGGGGTCACAAATTCAATTGCGCACACAACAATCTCACTGTAATTGTTCCACACCGCAATAACAGCTCCTCGCTGATCGCATCAACTACTGGGATACATCCCCCGACGGTATCGCCGAAGACTTCCACACTATGCTGCGCGCCTTCCTTCGAACCGACGGACGCGCACGGTGCCAGCTCATCCCCGTTCCCATCAATTTGACCAACGTGCAAGCCACCACAGAACGGTCTGTGCGCGGGTACGTCTCCAACATGCGCGCCCGGTTCTCCCAGGCCGTCCGGCATATGTACGGCGGGTGCGACGTCGGGTACGCCATCAGGGAGATGCAGGCCCTCACGGGTGGACCCTTTGCGACGCTGTGGCGCCTGGTGACCCGGCGCGAGCGCGCCATCGACGCGGCGGACAAGGTGCTGCTCATGTTCCACGTCCTCGAGGCCCACATCCTGGGCAACTGCACGGGCTGGCTCATGATGCTGTGGCTCCCCGTATGGGAGGCGTTTGGCGGCGTGGGAAAGCTCATTGGCGACGATGAGGTCGTGTGGGTCCGCTTGGTCCTCGCCACGCAGATCCTCTCTGCGTGTGCTACCGTCCCCACTTTCCTCAACTTGTTCTTGTACGAGCACTACCACCGCGTGGTTGATCGCAAACTGTATGGAAGGGAGAGGTCCACTCGCACCCTGTGGAACCTCACCGACTACGCATGGGCACCCATCTCTGCTGTCTTGTATATGACACTTCCGGCCACCATCGCGTCCATCCGTAGAGTCTGGGAGCACGGCGGTGAGGCCGCGTACATTGTCGGAGAGAAGGTCGTCGCTGAGACTGGTGGTGCTCGCGACGACGTTCCTATCGTGGATGCTGTTTCCGTCGTTGTTGTCCAGGGAGCCGCCCCGACCGCAGACGACGCGACGGCTGCAGATGTGGAGGCAGTCCTTGGCTACGCGGTCGGGAACCACAGGGATGTGGACGGGCCGCTCAAGGAGGGCACCTTGGTGGATATCATGTCCGACACCCCGCCCGTGGACGGTGTGGGCGTGGTGGCGGCAGAGCCGAGGAAGTCCGAGGCCCCATCTCGATCGAGCATTTCGGGGCTGTTGAATCAGATCTTGCATCCAGCAGCCACGAGGATTCCGGCGCTCATCAAGAAGGTCGAGGTTGACGCCGGGTGGGAAGGTGTCGTGCCTGCAGCGTGGAGCATGGCAAGCCACAAGGTGGAAGAGAAATCTGCATAAATGGGCGTTTACGAAAAAATACGGGAGAGATGTGACAGTTTGTGTCACCGAAAGGACTCTGTGGTTTTGTTTCATTACGTGCCGGTGTTGTCCGGAGTCTCTGCTTTCTTTTACTCTCGGAGACGGGAGGGTGTACGTACGCATAGACGGACTCGGGGGTCGAGGCACCATTAGACGTTTCGTTCCCCCGGATTCGACTCCGTTTGTTCATGCTTCTTTTCTTTTACATTTAAGACCCATTACTTCATTTTGTCGCTGTGGGTTTTGCTCTTTCTCCCTTTTTCTACGCAATCCCTTTTGTCTCTTTCTTTGTGGCGAGGAAACGGGACTCGCCGAAAACGAACATTTGCGTCGTTGAAAGTTAGGTTGCAGCGGTTAAGAAGGGCTAAGCGGAGTGGCAACACCAGGGCGATTCTTCCGCTACAAAGACATTATTTTATATAGACATGTACACGTGTGGAATACTGAGAAGACCCTCATGCTCGGAGCAAGCCACGGGCACCCTTTATGCCTAAAATGGGGGCAAACAACGTACTGACAAAATTTTCCATTCGACAATTTGGGTGTGAAAAAAGAGCAAATATCGCTCGTTTCAACCAGGAAGTTAGTTGCCAAGAACAGAAGAATCATTTTTGTATTGTTGCCAAGAACAGCTCTCTTGATGGCGCCATTTTATGGACATCAAGCGGTCGACATAAATACAAGTCAACCGAATCGTGTACGATAGAACCAGAGAGAACTCCGGTTTCAATTAATTGGACGTGTACTTGTGTGATGTCATAAACGGTCATAAGGGTCCTTCTGCATTTTCGGCATATCAAGAGCAACAAGAGTGAGGTCAACTGTAGTAAAATGCTGGAAGTGCTACTCGCTTTGTGTTACAGTCGTTCTGGACGGAGAGAGAATTCGTCTGAGTCACCCTGGCGAAAACAGGGAAGCCAACCCGAACCTTCTGTGTGCTTCCGCCGGCGCCTGAGACCGACTTCCGCATCCGCTCGTTAAGAAAGGCAACCATGCGCTCCATGCAAACGAGCCTTCTGATGGCCCAGAGCGCTATACGCCCTGCCAAGACTCCTCTATCGTCGCCTCCCGGTCTTCCGCTGCCAACAATCATTACCCCGCCGCGTCAGGTGCTGCCTACGGTTCCAAAAGCTCCCCCTCCCACCCCCAAACGCAAAAAGAATCCCCCTCCATCAAAGCTATTCATGGAACGGGAGAGGAAGGATTCGGGCATGTCGTTCTGTGGCGAAGATGGAATCTCCAACGAAGATGCCCCGGTGATGGGGTTTCCAGGAGGCGTAATCATCCCAAATGATCCACTTCATCAAGACTATGAGCCTGGCGATTCATATGAAAGGGTGGAGCGCTGGAATAACGGGCTTGATGAAGGGCTGACGAAAGCTATCGACTCCGTTGCCGCAGGATGGACACCAGGACTCTGTCGCGTCTTGTTTTAAGCGAAGGACATTCGTGGACCTGCACCATTATTTGCAACACTATCTCCCCTTTGAACCGAACACATGCCCCGCACGAGGGCACTTTAGAAAGCGACAAAGAGTCACCAAAGGATAGATAGAGGGCACGTCGCAGTCTTATATTTCCAGATAACGGCTTAAATATTCTTCTGAAAATAAAAGTTGCCCAGACAACTACGTACAATATTGCCTGAAATCTGGTCACCGTCCGAGGGATCAAGCTATTATTCATGTGTTATTCATCCGCTCACATTGAGCTCCCTCAAGAGAGCTAATAGAGCAGAAAACATGTTGAAACAATACACTACTTTGTTTTTACTCCCTTTAACCTTCCAGCCAGAGTGAATTGCACGCCTGACTGCTCATCAAGGCTGTATTACTCCCTGTCCCAACCCCTTCGTCAACCGATAAGCCCCAAAGTACCCGTTCTTCCAGGAACTGGGTTTCGCTCTCGCCTGTGTGGATCTTCTGTGAAGTGCCACAAAGCGCAAAATTATCATCCCAAGGAAGTGGTTGCCTGACGGCGGAACTTTCAGGCGTAAGTAACTTTGAGAACGGTTGAGGAACGGGCCTTCATCGGAAAAGCAAACGCGGCATATGTCGGTCGAAGCTGGCCTCCGGGTTCCCCAATTCGTTCCGGCGCCCACCAGTCAATGCATTCCGATCAAGAGCTCCCCGCAACTTCATACCCCGCCGCCCCCGCCGCAGTGCCATGCTCCACTCCTCAACACACCATCTGCGCCATTGAGACGACCAAAAGTCTACTACGCACCTCTGATGTCCCATCCAACGTTTGAACATGCCCGGGTGGACTCGGGCTTCGAGGATGATTCGATTGCTGAAGGCGGTCCCAAGGACCGTCCGGCGGGGGACAATCGCGTATAAATGCAATCGAAGCGGCGCCTCAAGGGTGGAAGAACGTGAACAACTCTTCACAGTCCAGTAGAAACGCGGGAAACCCCGAGTGGGTCAAACCGGCCATTCGGCAGGAACTCTGCAGAGTGCTGGTTAGATGGGACGAAAGCGAGGAGCTACTGGAGGAAACTGGCGTGTAGAGGAGGGATGGAGTGAAGGACTCTTCTTTTTGGTTTATTACAGGATTGGTCAGATCTCAACTTCACGGTTTCCCGAATGAGGCCGAACGCTCATCGACACTATTATTAGGGGGATATGGTCCGGACTCGCGCTATTCCCCCATAGTACCCTACAGTTTCATTCGAATTTACATCCGCGTTTGTATTTTATTAGAATCTCATTGCTTCTCCAAACTGAAATGCCAACACCAGCGACGATAGCTTGACCACTGAAAAAAATCGTTCTGAAGTTCAAATGTAAAAGAATAGGGTAGTATGTGTTCAGTTCGTGTGGTTTCTTTGGTCCCCTTGCCCACAATTACCCTCGGAACTGCGGTGATTCCGGCGAGATGGCACAGGACGACGTGGAGGAGGTATACAGCGTGCTTACTCGAGTTCTTGACCCCAGCATTGCCGAGGTACGTTGTGTCGAAACACAAACGGCCGCTTCTGTTCTTCCTCACCAACTTTTGGGACAATCGCTTGGACAACTCATTCCTCCGATCCCGGCCTCCGCATTCGCAATGTTTTGGCGTCGCCCATGCCGCCAATCTAGCTCGGTGACTCTCTCCGTTCACTGGTAAAACCTCGAGAATCGCGCTCTCTCAAGGCCCGACGCCTGCTCGCCCAGAGTCTCTTTTCCCATACCGCGAAGATTGTTGGTGCCTTTCCGGACCTGCAGAATGACTTGTTCGATCTTCTTGCGGTGAATTCGCCCGTGATTCCGACTTCCCTCGTTGCTGCCCCGATCTTACTAATTTATGAATAGAATCTCTGCCTGGACGAAGATAACCAGGTACGTTATGTAATTGGGAGTGGTGACGATACGTCCGTGACACCATTTTCGATAATGTAGACACAAGTATTCGCTCTGAGAGCGCTCTTGGCACTCGCAAAGGATCGTTCGCTCGTTCAGAATGTAGCTTGGACCTGCATCGTGCTACCGAATCAAATCCAGGAGACTGGTGAGTTGTTCTTGTCAACTTTGATGTTCCACGGTTCATATCAACCTTGGTCGTTCTTGGTACTAAGGTACCACCCTTCCCAACGACCCTTCTCTTTCCTCTGTTCTCACCGCCTGTCTTCAAACAAGCTCCAAAGAAGCCCTTGCGGCCGCGCTTTCTCTCCTAGAAGGTTCGGATGCGGAATACGAACAAGGCGCAAGATGGATGGCGGAGGAGATGAAACCAGCTCTGGAAAAGGCTGGCGTGGAACTTAGCGAAGAGGCAGAGGCTCTTGTTGTCGAACGAGTGAGCCAAGTGAGTCCGCTGTTGTGACGCGTGGTCGTCGCAACACGATGCGCCGGGATAGAATATGAAACGGCGTTTGAAGAACGCCAATCCGCAAACTCGATAATTTAAGCTCGCGATGTTTTATTGTTGGAGCTTTTGGGATGTTGGTTGCCTTGAGATGTGCTGACCTGCCCAACTGATGTCTCCCGCGCCAGCTACTTTCCTCCACCACTCCCACACTCGACGATCACCTCCTTCTTTCACGAGTCCTCCTATCTCTCAAAGTGTCTCACAAGATCGACTACGCAACACGTATCGCGGAGGGATACTGGAAGTACTTACCCGAAGACCTTTCTACGGTCCCCGAAGAAGATTGGACGGGTGTGCTGGGTGTTCTAAAAGCAATTGCGGGATTTTGCAAGGTAAGTTTTAAAGTGTCCTACCCTCGATGTAAAGACAATGCTGACCCAAACGTCTCAGCCCCCTCGTTCTATTTCCCCCAATCGCCTTCTTGCATACCTTTCAGCGCAGGCGTTGGATCCTACCCGACTGTCGGCACTTCCGGAGAAACACCGAACCTCGGTGCTCCGGGTAGCAGCGGAGAGCGTTAGGTACAATGCCGACTTTGAGACCGTAAAGCAGTTGTGGGACGGAAGCAAAAGTCTTCTTTCAGTGAGTGATCATGGCGCTGTAGTGTGGATGGAGGCTCATTGTTCATGTTGTTGAAAGACATTGGTACCCGATGCCACGACTGGAGAGAAAGTAAACTGGTCCCGTTTAGAGCCAGTTCTTTACTTGGCCTTCCGGAGCGCGGTGCAAGGAGGTGTGGGAGATGTGGACCCTCAGACAAAGACAAGGTGAGTCAAGGTTGAATGGAAGGCATTTCTCACACCTCCAATTCTAACTGAGAATTTAATCAAGGGTAACGCGGATCTACACTGAAAGTGTCACAGAAAAGCAGACTTACAAGCAAAAGTTGGCCGCTTGGAAGGAACCCACCGACAAAACTGCTCCAGGCACAATGACTGTAAGTCTCCCACCTTAACGATAGAGAGCGCTAAGCGACGATTCCATTGACAACCGGCGATAGCAATCTTCTCTCACAAAACTTGTTCGCTTGTTTGAAAACTGTTACGACATGGCACGAGAGTTGCTCAAGCCCACATCCGCACGGGTCAACATTCCATCAATGAAGTTGAGTTGGACGCTCGGCCAAGAGCAAGAGAAGATTGCTTTCGAAAAGGTAACAGGGTTTGAAAGCAAAGAAGGGGGGAAACCTGTAGAAGCAAATGGAACAGCGTGAGTTGGTTGATGAAGCTGATGGATTTCTGAAACTTTGATCGTGATAATCACCAATACAGAAAACGAAAAGCACCGGGAGCACCAACAGAAGGCGGTGTGAAGAAGCAGAGACCTGCAGGACCTCCCGGACCTCTCCGACCGATGGGCCCACGGGGTGGCAGAGGAGGTGGGTTCGTGTTCCGAGGACGCGGCGGTCCGAGGGGCGGTAGGGGCGGTAGGGGTGGAATGGGACGAGGCGGAATGGTGGGTGGTGGACCGGGCAGAGGGGGAATGGTCGGTGGTTGGGCAGCACGAGGCCGTGGTGGTTGGCGTGGCGGATGGTAATGAACGTAATGTGGGTAGGACTTCAATGAACTCTTCCTGGATACTCTTGCAGGTCCCCAAAGAGGAGAGTACAACATGTATTCCCATAACACGAAAGTTTTCACTTCTGGACTGAATTTCAATCTCTCAACAAAGCAAACCCCTCTGTGTTCACGCAAAGCGATTCCTTCAGTACGTTAGTTTCTCCAGTCTTAATGATGGAGAACGCTTGCGGTCAGCTGCAGGCGAGGGCGTGAAAATATGCATTCTCACTCACCTAACAGAGTTTGGCGGCGAAGCAAAGTTCGTGTAGACCTCGTCTGTTGTAGACGAGCCGAGGACGACACCTCCACAATTGACATCGGAGTAGAAGGTGACTTTTGTGTTTGCAGTAATCTGGTAGGATTGAGTTGGGTTGTAAATGCCACTGTTGTGGCAGAAGAGAGAAAAGGGCACATGGGCAAAAGGTGTTGAAAAACGTCAGGGTACGGTGATCTCACAAACAGCCGTTGTTTCCTCCAGTTTCACTTCTGTAAGGTCCATAATACGGCTGGGCAAATAGGCTTATCGCTGGCGAATAAGCTACACCTTCGATACCGTGGGCGTGTGACCTGTGTGTCGCAAGAAGTGCCAGGAACGCGGAAACAATCACAAAGAGGCATGACATGGCAAGAGTGAGCAATTGAATCTCTGGATTGTTATATATTTGACCAGTGGGGCGGTGTACTGGCGGTGTTCTGGGTGACTTCGGCCTGACTTCGGCCACCCCACACCCGAAGTACAGCCACGACGCGGTCCCCTTACACCGCCTCATAAACGATGACCGTGTCATCCCTGGCAGCGGTTATGACTTTTGTCGAGTCATAAGAGAAATGAGCTGCAAAGACTGAGCCACTGTGATCATCAAGTGTCTGTTGAGTGGAAGCAAGCAGAGAAGATGCGTAAAAGGATAAGGTAATGGAACATTTTTGGTGGCAAGAATGTGTATTCACCTGCAAACAATGACCTCCAGCAACATCCCATAAGCGAATTGTACCTTCATTTCCAGATGTTAGGAGCATTTCGCCAGATGGAGAGAAGGTCACCTGTGAGGAAAACATTCACTGCACTAACGCAGGTTGATAATTTACTGCAGTGATGCCCACCCGACATATCTCGTTGTTTGTGCCCTGCAAGGTGTGCAACAAGCGAAGCGTCTTTCCGTCGTATATCCGGGCGACACCATCAGACCCGGCTGCGGCAATATATGCACCATCGATAGATGCTACGACCGAAAGAACGTCCCCGGAACAGTCTCTTTAGGCAAAAGAAGGGCAATGAATTATGATTCCTACATATCCAACCATACAACTGCTCACCTGCTCATTCCTATCTCCGCACCAGATACGGCGTCCCACAGTCGCACTGTGCCATCTGTCCCACCGGCCACCACAGTCCGAGACTCTCCGACCCAAGATGCCCCCGTGACTGACGCTTCATCGTCCAGTCCCCAATCCCACACTTCTTCCGCCGGGTTTCGAAGATCCCACACCCTCACATGACCGTCCATACCGGCTGTAATGATCGAGCCATTTTTATCGCGCGTCGTTTCTCGTTCTGCAAACGACGGCTCAAACTCCACGACGGGTACACCATCCTCGTGCGCGTCCAGCCGGGCAACTTGGAGACCCGTTCGAACATCCCAAACCAAGGCCGCACCGTCCATTCCACCGGTCGCTATTTTGGTGCTCTTTGCGTCGAAGCACCCCGCCACAACCTCTCCTTGATGGCCCACGAGAGCATAGAGAGACTTCCCTGTAGCCCCATCCCATAGTCGCGCAGTGCGATCGAGCGAGCACGTGAGAAGCTTGTCTGAAAAGGGAAGGTTGTAAGTAAGGTGGTACACGAGAGATTCGTGCTGGTTCAAGGTCAAGAGCGGGGGTGGTGGAGAGGTTGACTGAGAAGGTGTTGAGAGCAATGTCGAGGTGGAGTAGAGTCGCACCGAGCGGTCGTACGAGGCGCTTGCAATACTGTGAGAACGTCAACGTTATAATTTTGGCATCACGCTCGATCGGAAAACAAAAGCACTTGACATACCGATCACCCGCTTTATTCAAGCAGCAGTTTGTGAGCGTCATTTCATGCGGCTTGAATTTCACTCCAAGCTTGTAAGTAAAGCCACGTGACTCCGCATGTATTGATCGTATGCCTGCATAAAGAAAGACAAGGTGCATGCGTCTGAGCTCAGAGAAACCTTCGCGTCCTCAAGCCGCCATTCACGCGTGCTCACGTTGCGCTATTTGGATGACTCGTGTGCGGTGCTGTTTCAGCCTTGGCTCTGATACAATCGCGTTCTTCACAACATTCTCCAGAGGTATTCTCCTGGTGTTGCGCGGATGGACGTGAAAAGAGTCATGCCCCCACTTGTTTATTTTCAAGGCCTCCTTTAAAATCCTTTCAAGTAAACCTCACGTTTTCGGGGCGTCCAATAAAGGGATCTGTTTTGTCGACGTGACTCCGTCTTTGGTGAGCTCCAGGAAAAGCGCTTGAAAAGCCATCGCAAAAGGACGTTTGGAGATCAGAAAAAGGAAATTTTGACGTGAGAGCGTGTTCGGACGCTTACCGGGGGGGAAATGTCGGACGAGATACCGCGAGAGTTTCCCGCTCGATGGCGTCGACGATTTATCGTTATGAGACGTAAAAGATTGTGGATAACGGGATGTAGCCAAGGCGGTGGGGCGAGAATCGCGTTTCATTGGCAGTGCGATGAGGAGCCGGCCGCGATGAGACTGAGGACTCATCTCTTAGAGCAACCCATCTTTTCTTCACAATCATCTTTACCACCTTACGTAACCAAAATACAAATCTCATCTACGCTCAAAACGCCTCGCATCCGGTGAATAAAGCCTCTTCGGCTGCTCATACCGTCCTCCGTCGTCCCTCCTCCTGTCGCCATACCCATCCCTCGGTCGCTCGTCCCGCCTGTTCCGGTCATCTCGCCGTCCGTCGCCTCTACCGTACTCCTCCCTCCTTCCATCTCGGTCCTCGTGCCGCCTATCGGGTCGTGCCCTGTCCACCTCCCGACGCAACCTGTCCCGGTCGTCGTCCCTCCTCTCCGGCCTATCTCTCTGCCTGGTCGCATCTCGCCGATCGTCCTCCGAGTCTGAGTCGTGCCGACGCCGCCAAGGTGGTGAGTCCCGCCGTCTGGGCGATGCCGAATCTCGCCGAGGAGACTTGCGCGCGTCTGGAGACCTCTCGTCTCGATGCCACTTCGCATCTCGTCGCACGTCCTCCTCAGAGTCGGAGTCGTGTCGCCGCCGGCGTGGTGGTGAGTCCCGACGCTCGGACGATGAACGGTCTTTTCGGTAGTGGCTCGGAGATCGTTCCCGTGACCCGTCCCGTACTTTCTCACGCTCCCGCGCTTCCTTCTTCTCCTTCTTTCTGTGTTTCTTTTCCTCCTTCTCCCTCTTCCTTCTTCGCTTCCGCTCGGACTTGGTTTCAGAAGTTGAACTCTCATTTCCTTCCTCCTTGTCCCTCGCACTTGGTTTCCTCCTCCCGCCATTTGTGGCCTCGCCGACGGGAACGTAATCTCCTGTCCCGGCGTTCGCGGAACTGGACGCATTAGCGTCGGTATTTCGTCCGGGCACATGTTCGACCACTTGCTTGCCCAGATTGATGTCCAAATTCCTCAACCTGAAGAGGCAAGAGAGAGCGTGGTATTAACTCCTCGACTCTGCTCTTGGAGGGCATAATCGAACAACTCACCTTCCAAACCCAATCCCTTTCACCTTGGTCGCCTCCTGCTGTTTCACCAGCTCTGCGTCCATCGGATCCGCCTCGCCCTCCGCCTTGACAACCTTTTCCAACTCCGCCTTGGAGATATTAGCGATCTTGGTAGGGTCCAGATGCTTCTTGGGTCCCTTGTACCCACTGCCCGCGCGCATCCCAACGTCGTCACAAAAGTCGTCAGTCGAGATGAAAAGTAGCTTGAAAGCAGCAGTGAATCACTCACAGCGCTTCCGCCAACGCCTCGGCCTCGGCCTCCTTGAACTTCCGCAGCTCGTCGGCTTCAATCTGCGACCGCGTCATGACCGCCGTCGACGACTCTTCTTTGGCGTACCATGTAAGGTCTGGAATTCAAAGTCGGCCCGGTACCGTAGTGATTGGGGATGGGGGGTTATGTAAAGGGGTGTTCATACTCTCTAATTTGATTCACCCGGCCATCAAAACCCACCTCTGTTCCTCTGCCATCTGCCGACTGGAGCTAGCAAAGAATGTCCCAGGTAGTTTTCTCGGTATTTGTCGTCCTGCGTCGAGCGGGTTTGGGAGAACGGTGATCGAACCTGCTTCGAGGTGACAGTGCACAGACTGGCGAGCTCACCTTGACGTCTTCCCACTTGAACTGGTCTTGTCCTCCGCGAGTGCCGCCACGCGTTGGGTGGAAGATGGCCATTAGACGTGTTGCGGATTCAACCTTCCCTTGACTGCAAGGGCGACCACAGTCTGCCGCCACTCATTGAAAATAACTATCTCTTCCCTCTCAACGCACAAGTACATGTGCAGAAAACTAGTCAGGAGATGCGGGCAGCCCATGAGTACGTGGGTGAGGACGAGCGCCAATATATTTGGATCCAATAATATATATATGGCGCTCGCAGTTTTAGCGGAGCTGAAAGTATATGTCATTCATCAAGATCACATCTTATCAAAGATCCGCATCTCCGATCTCCTACAGAAGGGTCAATCTGATGACTTAGTTTTTGTTAGGAGACCGCCATTTTTCGAGTGACAACGATCACAAGACTGCAAGGTGCAGATTTGTTGTGGCATTGCAATAAATGGATTCTTGGGGAACGTATGGCATCCAACGCACCCCAGCACAAAGGAAGTGACTGATACATAAAACATCCCCCTTCGCCTCACCCCACCACCATCAGCATCACCATTTCCACCATGCCACTCCACCGCACGCACGCACACCACCATCTTCACATCGGTCTCCTGATCGTCACTTTGCTGACACCCCTTGCCACCTGCTGGTTCCGCTCGGCCTCTCCTTCGCCCCCTTTTAGCAACACCCCCATCCCTTCCTTCCACCTCGACCAGCCCGCAGACGATGGCATAGATCTCACTCTTGCTCTATCTCCGACCTTCGATGACGACACCGACGAAAACCTCGTGGAACGGGCACTTTCCCGTCTCAACACACTGGAACTCCGTAAGGATGATGGGTGCTTCCACAGAGTCACAATAGCCATGAGAGCCGCCTGTGCTAGTGCTGAGCAGGACCATGATGAGGTGGGCTGTCTGTTAACTCAGGGGAAGATCCCCTAAAGCTCGGAGTGCGACTGACGTCATCACACGTTTTCGTCAGTCTCGCAAAGTCTCTCGTAGGTCCTTCCCACCTCATATTTCTTTCTCTCTCTATCTTACTAGTTGGTCCTAGTGGCCATCGCTTTCACATCGTGCGAAATGTCAACCGGCGGAGTCATTATGCCATCCCCCTGCACGGACACTCGGAACCCATCGCGGAAGTGCGTGCAAGCACTTGCAAGGACACCGCAGATGTGGACAACGTATAGCGGGTGAGTGTGTCGTTTTGGTGTGGCGGTAGTTGGGGGGGAGGGGGGGCAGTAGACTGATTTTGAGCTTTGCAGATACCTTCGTGATGTAGTTCAAATGTGAGACGACAGAGTGGGACAACTGACGACAAGATAGTGGGCTCATCTAACGTTGGTACTTTCCGTGCAATCAGCTGCGCCGCACTCCGACACCCCGTTGAACGAGGTTCGTATCTATCATCTCCAATCCTCTCCCCACATTCACAACACCTGTCCCACCCGACGTAGCCCTCCTCGCCCAACTTCACGCCAACCTAACCCTCCTAACCCTCTCCACACGTGCCCTCCTCCGCTCGCACCACGCCCGCCTGCGCGTCCTCGTTCGTGACGAGGCGACCCGGGTCGAAGATGCCGTAAAGGGCGTCGCGAGAGTCCAGCAGGCGACACGAGACGCGGTTGAGAGCGTCCGTAGGGAGACCGAACGTGCGGCGGGGGATGTGCGACGGGGGTTTGAGGAGTCGGGGCAGGTACGTGTTGTTTGAGGGGGGTGAAGTTTTTTATTTCACCGTGCCGCGGTGTTCACACCCCCATCATGCAGTCCCTCACAGCCCTCACATCCCGCCTCGCTTCCGCAACCGACCTGATCCATGCGCTTTCCGACGCGCAGACGCGGGTTGCCCAAGCGGTGGACAAGGCCGGTAGGGCGGCGGAGGCGTACGCGGAGAGGGCCGAGAAGAAGGCGGGGGAGGTAGACGAGGTGAGATGGCGTGGCGGCGGGGGAGGGGAGGGGCTGCTTCGTTGGGCTGGGGAAATCGAGGGTGGAGAGGAACGTTAGCTGATCCCCGCAAAAAGACCTTGACAGCCCTGCACGCCCGCGCGGCGACGACGAGCGACGAGATTTCCAAGTGGGCTTCTGAGCAAGGCGCGCTCGTGAGGGACATTTTGGTGAGTTTTTGCGGTTGTGGGTCGTAAACCCTACCCTGTCCGTCGATTCCGCCTTTCCCAACCTTCTTCCCGCCCCCCCTCCACGCCCACCACGATCAGGATTCCGCCCGCGCTACGCACGCGGCCCACACCGCCGCCGTGGCTGACCTGGACGCGCTGTGGAAGGCCCAGATCGAGGCGCAGAAGCGGGCCGCCGAGGACGCGCGCAAGGCCGAGGTTGGTCCTTCTTTTTCCTCACTTGGTTGGAGTTTTGTGTGACATGAGCCTTTTGCCGAACCATCCACTCCATCCCGTGCCCCCCCCCCCTCCCCTCCCCGGACAAAAAACACAGGCCCACCACGCCGCCCTCGCAACCCACTGGACAGACCTCTCTCTTCGCGCGCGCGAGGATTTCGCGGCGCTGCGTGACGCCATGGCGGGGGAGGCCGAGGCCCTCGTTGGGGCCGCGAGGGAGGCACGGAGGGCGAAAGAGGGGTGGGGGTGGGGGTGGGGATGGGGTGTGTGGGAGTTGATGGGTGGTGGTGGTGGTGAGTAGGGTGGCGGGTTTAGGGGGGGGAAATGGTGGGAATGAAGCTCATGGTGGTTTGGTTTTTTTGGGGGGGTTTAGGACCCTCGTGGACTGCAGTAACGGTGGCGGCGGGTTTGGCGGTTGTGGGAGTTTTGGGCGGGGCTGAGGGTGGAACGGGTGGAAAGTGGGGGGGGTGCGGTGAGTTTTTGGCAAGGCGGGACGGGACGGGAATGGTGGACGCGTGGCTGATCTTGTGCAAAACCTCCGATTTTTCGATTTCGACCGGCTTCTGACCAACCCTGCGACTTTCGCCCGACGTCTGGTCACGACATGAAATCTGCACGCTTTTCCTCACTTCGTGATGTCGAACCAACTTGCACTTTCTCACCCCTCCTCGCTCATGTCCTCATCTCCAACTCTCGGCAACTGTACTGCTGAACCTCATTTCGTGATCTTCAACCTCCATTCGTGATCTTCAATCAACCTTTACTCTCTTCTCACCTCGCTCACGTTCTTACCTCCAACCCTCGGCAACTGAATTGCTCGTCGCTCGACCTCACTTCGTGACCTTCGACCGATCTACATACTCTCCTCGCGACCTGATCTCCAACCCCACCCCCCCACCCACCCACCACCTTCAACAGCAGCCTTCCTCCTGACCCTCGGCACACAAGTCTACCAAACACCCACCCTCTTCACACTCTACTCATCTCTCGGACCCGCCTTTGCGTCCGGTATCGCAGCGTGGATTTCCGTATCGTGCGCAAATGCTGCACGGGCTGCACGAGGTGTTTGGGGTGAAGCGAGGGAGTGGGAGTGGGATAGGAGGGTGTCGCGGATCGAAGCGAGGCTGCAGAGGGTTGTGGAGGTCGTGGAGCGGATGGAGGCGAGGCGGCGGAAGAGGGATGATGGTGGTGGTGGTGGTGGCGAGGGAGAGAGAGGGGAGGGACCAGGAGCAGGAGCAAGGGCAGGTGGGGGAGAGGAGGAAGTGCCTGGAGATGGGGACTCGAGGAGAGTGGGAAAGGCGAGGGCGAGGCGGGGGAGACGGGAATGATGTACAGCACTGGGAGGAAAGAGTTTGAGTACGTGGTGTTTGGCAAGTGATGTAACAGGCATCTATTTGAGACTGGTTTACAATGGAACCGACTGCGTTTTCGATATATTTGCGTGGAAAGTAAGAACAACATGATGAGGCAAATTCCAAATGAGAATAGATGGACCGTGCATATCTTCGCTTTCATACGGCTGCTTTGGCCACAGTCCTTCCTTCCTCTGCGTCTGTCCACGATGACCGAGTCGACCGCACGCGCAGGCGCAGCAGCAGCAGGAGGTGGCGGTGGCAGAGGTGGCGCAGGCGGACGCGCGGTGCTGGGAAAGCGCGAGCGGGCGGGCGACGACGACGGCGACACAGGGGCGAGAGAGCGCGGAGATGAGGGGGAGGGCGAGCAGAGGGTGGAGACGATTCTCAGGGTCAAGAGGAAGAAGAGCGAGATGGCAATGGACAGGCTCGGTGGGTGCGAGGGGGGAGGGAGTGGGGGGAGGGGTGGAAGAAGGGTGAAGAAGTGTGGAAAGTGGCGGTGAGGCGTGGGAACGAAGCGGGCAGCGTACAGATGCAATGAGGGAGAGCACTTTACGTGCGGCGTGTGCTGTCTAACGTCTGCGTTACTCTCTTCACCTGTCTTCACGTGTCTTACTCTGCAATCATTCCACCTCGCTCTTCTCTGTTCTCTCCCCACCTCCTTCTCCTACACTCCCTCCCCTGCCACCCACCACTACCACTCACCCCACTTCCCCACATCCCCACACCAAGTCTTCTCCCCCCTCCCCGCCCTCTCCGCTGCGCCCTCCCACTTCAAGCTCTTCCACACCCTCCCCGCCTCCTCGCCCCTCCTGCACCCAACTGCCGCCCGCCACCTCTCCGACTCCCTTCCCCGGCGCCCGTCCTCCCTTTCTTCCTCCTCGTCCTCGTCCCACACCACTCTACCCGCTGCCCAGCTCCTCCCGCCAACACCTTCCTCGGACACGCTCAAGGCTTCACGCGTCCAGAAGCGCATCGACGCGTCGAAGGAGGCAAGGTACAGAGCCGTCAGGAGGAACAGGCTGCTTGTTGACGATGGCGATGGCGATGGCGATGACGGTGACGCGAGGGAAGAGGACGAGCTGGACGGGAACGGCGAGAGTCGAGGACGTGGCGTGAATGGGGTGAATGGCGCGGATGGCGCGGATGGTGCGAATGCCGAGAGTCGCAAAAGTGGGGTGAATGGCGCGAATGGGCTGAATCCGGTGAATGGCGCGAATGGGGTGAATGGCGAGAGTCGCGTGAATGGGTCCAGTCTCCCAAGTGAAACTGTGGGAACCGGGTCCGGCACTGCTGCCGGCAGTGTCACTGCCAAAGCCAAACCAAGCACACCAAAACCCAAGCCCAAGACGGCCTTCATCGACATTGTCGATATCGTCCGCGAGGCCAGACCTGCACCGTCCTCTCTCGCGTCCAGCACTGCTACCGGCACGGGTGCCGCCGCTGGAAATGGCACTCACGGCACTCACGGCACTCACGCCTCCTCGTCCCGCGCATCCCGTCCGGCCCGCCCACCTCGCCCAAGTATCGACGGCGGTTCAGTCCCGCGTCTTCCCGACGGGCCCGGTCCAGGTCCTGGTGGCGCAAGACGTGAGGATTCGGACGACGAGGATGAGGATACGGATGAGGATGGGCAGCGTGAGTTGCGTGGCGCGAGTGTGGTGAGAGTGGGGGTGGGGTTCGCCAGGTCAGGGAGCGGTTGACGATAAGTCGTGCGAGAGAGAGAGGGAGAGAGGGAGAGGTTGGGTGTGTGCGTGGTTGGGGCAGGATCGGGCGGAAGTCGCGTGAGAGGTGTCGTGCTCATGCGGGCGAGAGCGAGGACAAGGCGGTTTTGTGCGAGGAGGATCCTGTTGATGCCACGTAAGGGTGGTCATGTGCATGTGCATGTGTGGATCTGGACGTGGACGTGTACGTGAACGGTAACCAGGTCCTGACGGGACCGGAGACTGCTCTGGAGAGTATGCGAGTCGTGCCCGGGTCGAGGTCCGTTGCGAAAGTGGGTCGATGCGCCGTTCGTGGCGACCACGTCGGGCAACGCGTGTGCTTGGACTCATACAGGGTATCCGTGTCGTTGGGTACGAGCACGATGACGGCCTCCCGACTGGCATGATGTGCACGCGAGCCTGCCCGCGCGTGGTGCATATTCGAGCTCTGGTGCAAGGGTTGACTGCGGACTGCGGACTGGCGAGGTGGAGGAGGAGGTACTTCCAGAAACTCACCCTCACACCGTCCCCCACCCCCACCCCCACCCTCTCCGTGACAGCCCCCCGGGCTCCGGCCATGGACCCCATGTCGACCTACCTCGCCATGGTGGCCGACCACATGGCATCTCTTTCTCTCAACCCAACCTCCACCACCCGCACCTCGTCCGCCTCCGCCCATCCGCCCCGCCCTGGCCGCGCCATCCCGGACCCCATGCTGCGCTCGCCGCCCAAGATTGCGCGCGCGCGGGATCTGAAGCGCGAGGAGGAGGAGCGCCGTAGATTGGAGGAGGAGAAGAAGAGACAAGAGCAGCAGAAGCAGCAGCAGGAGCAGAAGCAGGAGGAGGAGGATGACGAGTATGTGGTGGATATCTACTGCGCCGTCGGTGTCACTGGGGCTCCCGGCGGCGCAGGAGCGGGAACGGAGGGTGCGGGTGCGGGTGGTGAGGCGGCGGATCGGGAAGGGTGGGGCACGTGGGCGGAAGTGTGAGTTTGCTCGTCTGGTGGTGGGAAAGGCTAGGGTGAACGCACCAAAGAGCCATGTGCTGACCTCCCCATCCACCCTGTGTCGGGACAGGTTATGGTCCGACGCGATCTTGGCGGGCGAGGTGTCGTCGAGCGATGAGGATGCAGAGGATGATGAGGACTCGAATGGTATGTGCGTGTGTGTGGGGGGGGGGATTAGGGGTGCGCTGGTTGTTGACGTACACGAACCCCTTAAACCCGACCGCGCCCCACCCTGCGCCGCGCCACCGCATTTAGCTGAATCGCACTACGCCAACTCGTACCCCGACGAAGACGCGTACCCGTCGTCGCTCGACGGGCTCGAAGACGACCGCGTTAGTGAGCATGACGGAGAGGAGGACGTGAGCCTGACCGGGTTGCGAGGTCCGCGGGCCATGCGGCGCGTCGTGAACGGGTTGAGAGAGATTGGGCTTGGTCGGGCTGTAGGAGGGGTGGGTGGAGAGGGGGAAGATGGGGTGGACGGGGTGGACGGGGTGGATGGGGACGATGGAGATGATGAGGATGAGGATGACGAGGATGATATGGATGGGGAGGATGAGGATGAGGATGATGAGGATGATGGGATGAGTGACGGGTGGTATTGAAGGTTTCAACTGTAGTGTGATGAGAGGTGGGTCGGGTCGTGTGTGGTTAGGTTGTGTGAGAAGAAAGCCGTGTAATTAATTGCCATTTTGTTTAGATATACACTGAGTTGTTATTAGGGACCTTGCGCAAAATATCATTCGGCACTTTTCACTGATGTCAAACAATTTGCCAAGACGCAGGGTGAGAAATTTGGGAATGAGGATGAATTCGAATATGTTTTAATTAATAGTTTAGAGTATACTGGATGAAGCTGCTGCTTTAATGGAGGAGAATAACTATTTTTTACATGAGTGAAGATAGCTGAAGGAAATTCTGCGCAAGGTCCCTATTGTTGTACCAGAAATATATGCTGTAGCAGGAGAACCGTGCACGACCGCAGAAGTGCACTGTCACTAAAAACAGATTACGCTGGGACAATATCTGACGGGCTCGTAACGTCGTTGCACACCGCGAGGTTCCACCCCACCGAAAGGACCACGCACTCCCAAGCGTCATTGTCCCTCAGGGGATGTCAGCCTCGTTAAACCAGGTTTGCACGCGCCCTAGGCATGTAACACATATTAAGATTTCGAACTAAGGAGAGAAGACTGGAAAGATTTGAGTCAGAGTGGAAAGTCACTTGAGTGGAAGGCAATAGAACTCACAAGACGTTGAAAATGGCAAAGGTGAAAACGGTAAAGGGTTCTTCCGGCTGAAGTGGCCAGGGCAAAGGGATCGGTCGCGACCTTGGATGAAAAGGGCGTTCGCGTAGAGGAAACGGTAGAGGATATTTCTCACCATGTTGATGTCTTGGTTCCAGATCCGCTTGCACCCATGAGTCGCGCATGATCTAGACAACAAAGAAAATATTAATTTACTTGAAAAAAGATTAAGAAAGCATGTCATTGAAACTCACCGCACGCCCCAAAGCTTCTGTTTGGTCCCTTGCTCATTTGGGAAATACTAGTGGCACCGCGACACACCTGACTGGTCCTCAACTCAGTCACCAGGACCACCGTCACACCTGCCAAGATGAACATTCTCCAAATAAGCTTATTGGGGCTTGGAGGATGTCTGCGTCTTGACAGGTTGAAGACAGCGGCACCCCAGGCAATGACGCTCTTGGAAGGGTTCTTGCCACAAGTGAAGCAACGCACCATGAGGGCCAGTGCGTGCTGTTGGCCAGCTTTTAACTTAAAACAAAGTCTGGAAAGGAGACAGAATCAGGTTAGTGCTACACAACCTAGGTGAGCTACACAAGCCTGTAATCTGCAGGAACATGTATGTGTGATCAAATATACATAACAAGTTGCAATGTGCATGGAACTCACCTCCAGGAACATAATGCCAAACTTAGGGCATGTCCTGCAGGTGTGCACATCTAAACCTGCAGCCACAGTAGTGGCACAGCAGTATACCCAACACTCATACTACTTTATATATTCCACATTAGTGGATGTCAGTGTGACAGTTAGGTTGACATGTCATCAGACATGAAATGGGGACAACTTACTTCTTCCACCAGTGCTTCCAATAGAATTCCAACATTGTGCCCAGATGTTGGAGGAAGTATGCAAGGTACTGATTTTGGCACAGTGGGTCTGCAGTCTTGAACGACAGCATTCCCATGTTGATCTTTTGGATGGCATGGTCCTTGTCTATCCCCTTCTGTTGTAAGGTCCTGGAAGAATGAGAAATAATTATTTCCTTGTCATGTTTTACAAAGCAAGAAGTAGAGAGACTCACTGTGCACTGTTGAACTTGGCTTTGTCATGATACTTCCAAGTACTGAACTTGCTGAAACTCATTGGCAGCCACAAGTCATCACAAGGTTAGAGGTAAGGGCATGGGTTGTTTGAGTGGAAAGGAACCTTGACCAATGTGTGGACCATGACCTTGTTGCACCTGGGATCACACAAGCCCACATGACAGCCCCATAGGTCACGTAGATGAAGGGGACATTAGAGGTAGTTCTGCAGGGTCAGGGGTTTGCCACTAGCAATGGGTTTCCACATGGGAATGCAGAGACTGTACCTGTTGGTACGGATACTGCAATGGTAAGAAAACTTTGTTGGTGAGAATACACACACAAAAGCAAAGAACATGGCTTACCTAAGAGCAAACTTGTGGCTGTGGGTCTCAAACTGCTGAAAGTTGAAGAAATTGGTCCACATCTACATGGACAACTGCGCATTGATGGTGGCAGCAGTGGGGATAGGAGTTGGTTGGATATTTTGCCAGATGCCATTATGGGGATGAGGATGTCCAGCTGGAGTGCAGTGGCTCTTCATGGTTTTGGGCAG
Organism: Gonapodya prolifera JEL478; assembly: GCA_001574975.1. Classification (NCBI taxonomy): domain Eukaryota; kingdom Fungi; phylum Monoblepharomycota; class Monoblepharidomycetes; order Monoblepharidales; family Gonapodyaceae; genus Gonapodya; species Gonapodya prolifera. Next base: position 369,989 of record KQ965734.1, read on the forward strand.
GGCAATCACTTTGTAGAAGCTGTGCAAAGAGAAGTTGGGCATGCGGACTTGCATGTCAGCCATTGGAAGTACCACAAAGAACTTTCACATGCCCCTAACATCAAAGTGCTCATCCAGATGCATTTGGATGGCAAAAAGAGCTGGAATGAGTTCCTGCCAACGGGCTTGAGGATCTTGCGCAAGATGTCCCAGCCACCAAAGACCAACTTGATAAAGTTGTACTCCTTGTAAAGCTTGTGGTAGATGCTCTGGAAGAGGGTGACATGGTTGTGTACTTGGCATTTTCCAGGCATTCTTGATGTACCTCAAGACATGAGGTGTAAGTGAGAACAGTTTGCAGTCTGCAGAAGATGACCAAAAAAGTTATGTCAAAGATAAATGCAGGCTGCCATGTCACACAAACCTCACCTTTGAAAACAGAGTGGAAGGTGTGGCCACCAAAGAAGATCACCATCCTCTTGGTGAACACAATGCGTTGTTGCCCAGTGCTGCCATTCACCTGAGCAAAGACAACCCACACAAGCATGGAGCACAGACTGTGTATTTGCCCTGAGAATGTGCACCAACACATGGTCTCAATGTTGGTGGCAAGTTTGTTGCACATTGATGCCAAGATTGCTGTGAGACCTGGGAATGATTGGATGTGAGAAATTGCAAAGACAATGACACAATGAGATATCTCACAGTCCATGTTTACATAAGGCAGGTCCCCAGGGCATTGTGGGTAGTAGTGGAGGTTCATCCAGCAGTGGAGATCCACATTGAGTGACCTTTTGCTTGCAAGGATTGGGGGAATTTGATTTTCTTGTGACTGCAGTGAGACATTCTGCAGTCAGGTACAAACCAAGCTAAGGAATGAATCGGACTCAGATAAGGAGATGATTCATAGCAGAAGGTAAAGCACTCATGTCAACACCTTGAGGCAGAGCCAGGGTTGGTTTGTGGGCCTCTTTTGCAATACAAGTGGAATCAGTGGAGGATGGGGGCCTGGGCAGCTGGTCATGGTGGTTGAGGCAGAGGAACTCCTGGAGGTGGCAGGGGCCAGCCCCCAACAGGTGGGGCTATGGGAGCTTGGAACCCAACAGGGTCAGTAGGGGAAAGGATGGCACACAGGCGTTTGCGTTGTGCCAGAGATGTGTTAGTTGTGCTTGGTAATGCTGCCAGCATTGGGTCCAGAACGTGTGCCACTCATAGCACAGTGCACATTGCTGCTGAGCTTCAGTGGTGCAACATTTTGCTGTGATGTAGCCAATCTGGACACGCATACCCTTGGCAGCCATCAGAAGAATGAATTGTGAGCAACAATGACAAATTCCACACAAAATGGTCACACATCAACTCACCCTATCTGCCACATTGCAAAAGCCCACAACAAGGTACTAATGGCCTGGCCGTAGCCCTGTACTCAGCTTGGAACAGATAGTGAACAGGGCACCATTGGGGTGGTTGCTGCTGAATCTTACATTCTGCTGGAAGTAGGGGTCCCATCCAGTGTCTTCAGCTTGGGCTGCAAGGGTGTACATTCCTTGTCAGTAACAAGGCACAATGCTACACAACCTAGGTGAGCTGCACGAGCCTGTAAACTGCAGGAACGTGCAGCTCACCTAGGTTGTGTAGCATTATGCCAAACTTCCTTCCCTGTTTTTAGCTGACTGCAAGGTTCAGAAGCTAGGCAGGGACGTGATTTTTAGCAGGCACGCGCCCACTTACAATATCTATTGAGGCAACACGTTGCTTTCCAAATTGAATCACTCAGTGAGCAGCAATCTCTCCTGGTGTAATTTTGAAAATGGGATCGGCGACGCAGAACGAATCCGCATATTGCAATTCAAGAACAACCTCTTGTTGCATATTACAATCTCTAAAGCACCCTCGAATTTTTGTTTTGATTGGACTACTACTCGTTGAGTTATTCACAGAAGTGTCAGCAGATTTATATTCTCAGTATTCAGCTGATTGCAAGACGCAGAAGCTAGGCAGAGATGAGATCTTCAGCAGACACATACTTCCACGCAATGTCTATCACGATTGCATGCTTTTGTTGAATTTCCAACACTGAGTGAGCAGACATCATTGCCGGTGTAATTTTAGTCATGGGGTTGACGACGCAGAACGAAGTGCAATATCATGGTTTTAGCAGTGTTACTCTTTGCACATCATAATTAATGTTGCATCCTCGAAATTTTGCTTGATTTGAACTGCTTTTTGTGGAGTTATTCACACAATTTCAGCAAAATTGGTACTCTCAGTATTCAGCTTATTGCAAGACGCAGACGCTATTCTGGTATCCAAATTATTGCACACGAATACTTCATTACTATATCTATCAGAGACGCACATTGTTGCTACATTTGAATCGCTCAGTGAGCCGCTATCTTGATTGACAAGGTTTCAACCTCGGGAGCGGGGACACAGACCAAAACGTAACAACAAAGTGTTCTCAGCGAGATTCTATGCACAATATATGTGATTTTGCACCCTTAAAGTTTCATTTGAATTGGACTACTCATCGTGGAGTTATTCACGACTTTGTGTGCAACTCATATCAGCTCATATATTAGCAGCCTCTGCTGTCACAAGATCTTTCCAAATGGAATCAACCAGCAATTCACATACTCAAGCTATATCTATCACTCAGAATTGCTTGACAAATGCAGCTGTAGATGACATTTCAGCCCTCTTTGTCTGCACATTCATAAATCTGCACCCCAACCTATCCTTTCTTCTTACTGTTCCAACAGCAACTTTAAATTTTCATGATGCTATTGCTATGTTCAAATGGATCTTCAGACTGTATTAGTAACCTTGAGGAGATGGTACCACTTTGCACTCTCAGGTCTAGGAACTTGAGAGCTAGGACCAAGAACTCTGCCAGGCACATGCAGCTGTTTCTAAATTGGGACACTGTAATACTTTCTGTGTGGCTAAAGCTGACTGATGGGAGGAAGAAAGGAAGGGGAGGGTAAAGGAGGGGAGCACAATGTCACACTGACATCCACTAACGTGGAGTANATAGTGTAGTATGAGTGTTGGGTATTAGCTGCTGTGCCACTACTGTGGCCGCGGGTTTAGATGTGCACACCTGCAGGACGTGCCNTAAGTTTGGCATCACGTTCCTGCAGGTGAGTTCTACACACATTACGTCTTGCTATGTACATCTGATCATATATACACGTTCCTGCAGTTTACAGGCTCGTGCAGCTCACCTAGGTTGTGTAGCACACAATGTGAGATGTCATGCAATGCAATCTCACCTGGCTGGGGGGCTGGGCCTGCTGGTGCAGCAGGCCAGGCAGCAGTGGAGCAACTGGTCTGTGGCAGCTGCAGGTTAAGAGTTTGGAGCTGCTGGCTGTTGTGGTTGGTGGGAGGTAATATCTGAACAACAGGGAGTGATGCATTGGAGATGTGGGATTGAGACAAGGGGACATAGAGTACCATACCTTTAAGTGCTGAAGATGTACAGTCTGATGTGACACAGGCCATGGATTCAGAGGAGGAGAGGGGTGGCAAAGAAGAAGATGGAGAGGGTGGAGATAGCGGATGTGAGGGAGGTGGTGACAAATGAGATGGATTGTCTGCAAGAGACCAAAGGTTAGAACCAAGACATGCAGCTAAAAAGGGAAAAGAAGATACACACCTTCCAGCTCCTTCATTAACACCTCAAAGTTGTCAAACATAGTGTTGTCCTCAGAGCTGGGTCCCACATGCCAAACTCTAAAGATACCAATTGAGTGTTCCTGAATTTAAACTCTGCAATCCATCTGCAATCTGGGTCAGCTCACCATTATTGAAGGCGTCCCTGTGAAAATCCCCAGCTTCTTCAAATGCATTGGACGTGAGCGGGTCAATGAGAGGTACAGAGGGGTGCAAGGCTGAGTAATAAGGAAGAACATTATGAGGAACCTGTCACACTGACATCCACTAACGTGGAGTATATAATATAGTATGAGTGTTGGGTATTAATTCATCGTAGGGGTTGTCCGACAGTTAACACCCACTGGAAGGCAAATGTCACTTGTTATTGATGACTGCCAGTCTGAAAACCTTTTAGGGTACAGCTGGTCAGCATTTGCATGTTTTTGTCATTTGGGGTCACCGAACAAACGTACCAACTCTTGAAGGGTTGGAGACGATCCGGTTAGAAGGATTGGGGAGCTCAATGCCGTTTCAGTCACCGACACGTTCATCAGTGCTGTATCGGTCACCGACAAGTTGAAGGAGTCTCGCGACTGAAGGGATTGCGACTCAAATCGTTGAGATGGCCCCTTGAAAGGGACAAACACGCCAAGATCAAGACAATTGCTGTGCAGTTGTCCCAAAGAGATTACTAATTTTGTGGAGACGTGAGCAAAACGTTGAAACTTATATGGGGAACATTCCATGTGCAGAGATCAAATTTGTGCCCGAAGCCCAGCCATCCTTAAAGACCTGTGTCACAACAACCAGGTACCCATTGCTGAGGGCGATTTCGTCATTGTTTGAGGGCACAAACTGTTTGTTGTGTCCGACAGAGCATCACAGCCGTAAACAAGATGGTACCACGTCACGGTGAGAAAAGTACTCACTGGATGACTGACGGTGAACACAGGTTGATTTTAAGATGCAGCATGGTCTAGTTTTGAAGTCCGTGGGGTACCGCCGCTCGGAGGAAGAACCAATGTGACTGGTGTTGCAATAGAAAGAATGTGTGTGGTTTCCTTCAAACTTTGCTTGTTACAGGTGAGAGCAAGCAGTAACTCACATCTCTATCAACGAGAGTCTCTGGGGTGACACTGGTTGATGTATCAGGGAGCAGAGGCTTCTTGTTGAGCAGATCATTGTCCGTTTCATCATTTCGATGTTTCCCTGATCCTTCCACCACCGCTTCACTCCTTCGCCGCCTCTTCTTGATGTAAAATAGTGCAGCCATAAGTGCTACGACGATGGCAAGTCCTCCTATGACACCGCCTGCAATCGGCGCGACAGGAGGAGGAGGAAGAGGGCATTCTGGTCCAGTTTGAGGAACCATATTGGGTGAAATGAAGCACTTCAAGGTTAAGTTTCTTTTGCAAGAGTATAATCCTGGATTGTCCACGAGGGAGCAAAGAGTGTCCACTTGCTGCGGCATCTGGCCATCGATGTTTCCCGTGAGATTGCTGCTTCCAAGCTCCAGATAGCTCATGTAGGGTCGAAAAGATAGATCTGGGATGTTGCCGGTCAGGTAGTTGCCCTTTTGCGTAAGTTGGAGGAGGTCTGGCCGGTCCTGGAAGCTGGGTATCGTTCCGTTGATTCGATTCCTCGACACATCAATTAATAGAAGATTGGGAAGACCTGAAAATGACGGTAAAGGTCCTTCGAAGTCATTAATACCGATATGAAAGGACTATTCCGGGAAAAATTCGGCAAAATTGAAGGGAAAAGAGAACAGATCGGAACAGACGCCAGTGCAACCTGTCTCATACCTGCATTTCTTTCAAATTAGATATCAATGGTACTCTTCCGGATAGCTTATTGTTGTATATCCATAATAATCGTATCTCCGTGAGATCGAGTGCCGGGAGGGGACGCCTGAGGTTTTGCTGGTAAAGAAACGCTCCAACGATCCTCCCATTCTCGCAATTGAAAGATGTCGCTTGCGTGTTATTGTAGGTTAGCGAACAACATCGTCCGGGGTTCCATGGAAGGGTGATGTTGGAGTTTCGATAGATCGTCTCGAACACTGCACAATCGACGGCCTCAGTTTGGCCATTGGCGATGGGAAACAGCAGCAGTAGAGGCACCAATAGCAGAAGCATTAAAATCTGTTCCGTAAGGCTCGCAAGCGTTCTCGCCAAAGTTTGGAGCTTGAACCACACGTCGGTTGTGGGTCGGGTTGGACAATCGGGATCCCCGAACTGCAAAAAGACTCCTAAATGAGCTTCAGCGGTCCGTGTTTGTCCACGCCTATCCACGCTATCTTAGCTACGGAAAATTTTCTTTCAGGGTCAAAATGTCACTGGGACCGAGTGGTTGTCCACCACATTACGTACTCCAATTTCATGGACGACGGGTGTAACAGTGGTAAACTACGATAGACAAGACACTTCAACAGACGCTCGCTCGTTAATAATTCAGTACCTGCTTGCTAAGAAGGTCTTTGTGACAATGTGTGGCGAGCAGGGAGGTTATAGTGTTGTATTATTTATGTTGGGTTGCCGCGAGTAACGAGGCAGGGTCGACGCACACGAGTCAATTCATCGACCAGGAGATTATTCGGCAGTGTACCTGCACAAACGATGCTCTAAATGTCCCTCGGAGGGAAGGTGTCTTGCGTCTGCGGACAGTAGCGATCCGTGACGCCAGACTTCAACGACGCTGAGTTGTTGGAATGTGGTGACAGGCTTCGAGGACCGTGAATGGGCAGACTGACTGAGTGACTGCGGTCTTGGCCGCGGAAATGCGAAGCGGTTGCTTTCAAGCGAAACGATGGGTGGTTCTTGCCGCCGGCAAAGCAGTTTCGACGCGAAAGGAGTTTGTGACTCAAGTTTCCGCCGGAAAAGTGACAGCGCTTCGAAGGAACCGTCGAAAACAGGTGATGGGAGGACGTCGCGGAGGAAATCTTGTGTGGGATCCGGCGTTTTGACGACGTGATGGTGAGAGCTTGCATCAACGATTCTCTCGATTTTGGCTTGTTATTTGACGGGAAGAAGAGGCCGAGTTGGTGCTGCAGTGCGATGTTCTGAGCTGGATGGGTTCGTTGAACGCAATTGGCGGGCGAATCGTGGGTTGACGGTCCCCGCTCTGAGCGAAATTCATTGAGATTGTGACGTTGAATGGTGGAAAGGAGGTTTCGTTCGGCTAGTGGGGCTTCGAGTGTAAAAGTTGGGTCAGGGTTGCGTCTGGGAAGAACATAGGGTTTTGACCCGTTGGACCTTCCGACAGCGCTGTAATCTTGATGAAGAGTAAGAATTTATTCAATAAAGCGAAGCTTGTTGAAGGGTAGCTGCTGGTGGGTCCAGGCGGGATCATCAAGGGGGACACTGGTGGACGGCGGCCAGGAAGCGACCATCATTTTGGATCATAGAGTGTTGGTGCTTGTCGTTGACGGTGGTCTTGGACTTGAGCCGATGCAGTGATCCGCGCACCAAAACGAAACATAAGCTCATCGGGATCTGCTTCGGCCACCAGATCATCAACCAAGCGCTGGGCGGGTCTGTCTACAAGCCTGGTGCCATGCAACGTCAGAGTCGACCGCGACGTTGGATTTGGGGGAAGTTCAGTCGGAAACCCAAGGGCGGCCAAACGAACAAATCTGGGCAGCTTTGTTAAGGAAAACGGTAATTAATCAATGCATATGTTGTGAAGGTTCCATCGTTTTCGCACTGAGATTCGATTTGAGTTTCGGAGGTCTTGGCAACGGAAAAGCTGTCAGTGTGGGGATCCTAAAATTGAACCAGGAGGGACGGTTCACATCTGGTTCCGGTACCAACTCCCTGTGATCTGAAATCGCAGCGCAAATTTCTCTGCTGCAAGCGAAAGGGAGAACACATGGCGACTGCGGAAGCAAGGCAGATGGAGGAAAAGGCCAAGTTGGCGGAAAACGGAGAGTCGGCGGAGGTGTGTTCTTTTGTCCTCTCCTCCCCACCCTCCTGCGTCTGCCCGCCCCATCCCACACTGTATCTTCTCCCTAGACCCTGTCTCTCCCCAACGCCGCATCGAGCAAGGACACCGAAGCGCAGTCTCCGCCAATTGTCGAGCAAGCGCAGCTGTACTCGACGGGCAGACTCATCATCGTCATATTTTCCCTGGCGCTCTGTGTCTTGCTGTCTGCCTTGGATGTGACAAGTGGGTTTTCCGTACCCATGGAAGGCATAAGCTGTCAAACTGTGCTTACGGAATCAAATCAAAATTGTCACTTCCTATAGTCGTTTCCACTGCCCTCCCTTCCATCGGTAATTAAACAAGTCCTTGTCGGGGTGTTTTTGCGACTTACTCACTCCTCCATGTGTGTGGCACCACCGTCCTACCAACCATTTCCACCAGTCTCGGACCTGCACGGATTCGACCGCCTGTCATGGGTCGGCATCTCGTACCTTCTCACATCGTGAGTTTACTCACTCCTTATTGTGAGGGGGGGCATCGGGGACGGAATGACACGGAGCGTACCTGACGATGGACTACCCGAAAGTCAGGACTTTGTTCGACTCCAACGCAACTGCAAGGGTGCAAGAATGAAAACCGGAAGACTATGGAGTGCAGGCAGTTTGGGTTGTGTGGCGCGCATCGGGACGGAATGTGACGGATCCCACCTGACTGCCAATAGGCCGGACTGAACTTCTCCACCACCCACCCCACCACCCACCCTCTGCGCCTTACCCGACCTCACGTCCCACTTAGAACCGCCCTGCAACCCGTATACGGCAAAGTATCAGACATCTTTGGCCGCCGGCCCGTCCTCTTCTTCTGCATCGCCACCTTCCTCTTGGGGTCCACCCTGTGCGGCGTTTCGCAGAGCATGGACATGTTGATTGCGAGTCGGGCATTGCAAGGCGTCGGAGGTGCGTTCAAGAATAAGGCAAAGTGAAGCGAGCCCGAGGCCTTGGCGCGGAGATACCGGTGGATTGGAATAGTTATGGAAGCTGATCGAGGCGTTCGCCGGGTGACTACCGCACGTGGAGCAGAATACTCATGGAATTCTCAGGAACGGAGGGTTCTAGGTCACTTACCGAGGCCCTCATCTCCCTCCAGGCGGCGGGCTCATCTCACTTATCATGATCATCATCTCTGAGATCGTCAGCATGAAGGAGAGGGGGAAGTACCAGGGGATGATTGGGGCATCTTGGGGACTCGCGTCGGTCGTCGGGCCGCTGCTGGGTGGTGTCTTCACTGATAAGACCTCGTGGCGCTGGGCGTTTTTCGTGTACGTGGCCAGCCTTGTGTGCCGCATAGGTTTCGCCCGTCTAATCATGCTCTCGACGGACAGCAACCTTCCCGTCGGCGCCATTGCCTCGTGCTTCATATTTGTGTTCCTCAAGTTGCCTCAACCGAAAGGTAAACAACCACCTCATGCCCCCAATGTCGTTCCTATGCCTCACCGTTTTTCCGCACCGGACGCTCTCACTTCACAGACAACTTCAGAGATAAAATTACTCGGATAGACTTTGCGGGAATCGCCTCCATCGTAATGGGCAGTGTGTTCCTCCTCCTGGGCCTCGAATGGGGCGGAAACCAATACCCTTGGTCGTCCCCACTCGTGATCTCGTTCTTGGTCGTCGGGGTACTCATGTACGGCATATTCGTGTACGTCGAGCTCAAGGTGGCAAAGGAGCCCATCATTCGTGGGTGTCATTGCCTCCTCATGTGTGTCACTGGAGTGAAAGTGACATTCGCCCCCATCTGTGAAGCAATGTCCATGTTCCGCCGACGAAACTTCTGGGCTGCCATGATCTTCTGCTTTGTAAGCGGGTTCATCTTGCTTGGGTGCAGCTACTTCCTCCCGCTTTGGTTCCAGTACATTCGAGGCACATGTATGTTTCCCGTCACGTCCAATATCGCGCCTCCACTCTCATATTTCCCCTATCGCTCCTTATGAATGAACTGCGTTTTTCAGCCGCTACTGCCTCAGGTCTGTCCATCCTTCCCTTTATGCTCGGCACAGTCATCTTCTCTGTCGTGTCCGGTATTTTGGTCACCAAAACTGGCCAATACGTTCCCTTCATCCGCTTCGGCGCCGTTCTTCTCGTTGTCGCCGCGTCTCTCATTGCCACGTGGGACCTTCCCACAGCAAACTGGGTCGAGATCGTCGAGATGCTCGTGCTGGGGATCGGAATGGGGTGTGCGCTGCAGACGGTGCTCATTGCAATTCAAGCAGCTGTCCCGCCAGAATTTATCGCCCCGTCGACGGCTGCGATGGTGTTTGCAAGGAGTATGGGAGGCGTATTCGCATTGGCGATGTTTGGCACCATTTTGGTGAGTTTTGGGATAGGGTTTTCGGTGCGCCGATGGAGGATTGCAGCTTGATGTGTCGAAAACGAAAATTTTCAGAACAATGTGGCCATTAATGAAATCACCTCCGCCTTGGGGCCTGACACGCCCTATACGGGCAGCCAGCAATCCGTCAGCACACTTGACAATGCACCTGCAAATGTTCGCGCGGTGGTGATTCAGGCGTACCGGTAAGTGGCGTCGCTTTTTGCACCTGAGGAGGAGCTGCTGACCTTGATCCCTGTACCTCGCAGAGATGGCATCCATTACGTGTGGGTGGGGCTCGCCCCGCTGTTGGGAATTGGCCTGATAGCCACACTGGCGTTGCAACACATACCGTTGCGCACAAAGATTGATATCAGCCTGGAGAACGAAAAGGAGGGTAAACGTGGAACTGTTGCGAAGGGGAGGGGCGACGAAGAAGTCGCGGTTGCCGAAAAGGAGAAGGAAAAGATGGAGGGAAGCGCGGATACTCTTGAAAGTCACTAAATGCTTAAAACATACCAATGCATGGTTGTCATATTTTTGGAAAGCACTTATTCGTAATATGATTCTTCGTGTAGCACCGGTGCCAAGGCCAAACAAAGCCGAGCCTAAAGCAGCAGATTAATCTGACACCGTCCCTCGAGCATACCAGCCTATTTTTTGTTCCAATTATTCTAGTCGTGGATACATTAAATCAGAATTTACTTGTAGTTATCCTCAAGCTCCCTAAACATCGATAGCAAAGACTCAACCGTCTTCTCACCCAGATTCTCACCGTCGCGTCCCCTGACACTGACCGTTCCCTTCTCGACCTCCTTCTTGCCCACGACCAATGCGAAATTATATTGCGCCACTTGAGCAGAGCGCACTTTCTTTCCTACGGTCGAATCCGAAGCATCCAAGTCGACGTGGTGACCCCGTCCACTGCTAGTAATACCGTGCCTGAGAGCCTTGACCACGGATTCCGCGTGTGCCACGGTTCGTGCGTCATTTCCAACAGTCGCCACGACGGCTTGGCGGGGAGAAAGCCAGAAAGGCCACTTCCCCCCATAATGTTCGCAAAGGATGGCCATCATTCTCTCCACAGAGCCCAGCACGGCGCGATGGACGATCACCGGAACCTCACGACCACCATCTTCATTCGCATAGTGCAAGCCGAACCGCAAGGGAAGTTGAAAGTCCAGCTGCACGGTTGCGGTTTGGTGGCGACGTCCGAGGGCGTCCGTGACGTGCACGTCAATCTTGGGGCCGTAAAAGGCTCCGTCGGCGGGATTCATCGTCCAGGGTTTCCCGGCGCGGTTGAGCGCTTCGCTCAAGTCCCACTCGGCTTCGTCCCACTGTTCCCGGGTGCCCATACTTTTGGCAGGCCGCGTGGACAGGACAAAGTCGTATTGGGAGAATCCGAGCTTATCGTACGTGGACGAAATAAGAGCGAGAGTGGCTGAGATCTCGGTGAGAATTTGCGACGGGCGGCAAAAAATGTGTGCGTCGTCCTGGTGGAATGCCCGGACACGTGTCAGACCTGTGAGGGCGCCAGACGCTTCGTTCCTGAAAAAATAATTAAGGGCCGAAGTCTCATATTGTGTCAGATCACGAAACGTTTTGACACCACGAACCTATGGAGCGGGCTGAACTCAGCCAAACGAATCGGAAGTTCCCGATAGCTCCGCGCTTGATTAGCGAATACCAAGCAGTGTCCTGGGCAATTCATCGGTTTTAGACCTTGAACGCCTTCCGCTGGAGTTGCACTTGCCCCGTGGACGTGTGCGTGGGCGTGGGAATCATCGTGTCCGTGTTGGCACTGAACATGTGAAGTGTCACTCTCTCCCGCTCCACTGACCACAAACATGTCCTCTCGATAATTCTCCCAGTGCCCACTCGTTTCCCATATCTCCTTCCCGAACACAAGCGGCGTCACCACTTCGTCGTAGTTCCCCGTGGCATACTCGTCCCGCATGAGTGTTTTCAAGCGCTCCACTATGCGGACTCCACGCGGAAGCATGAAGGGTATTCCAGGAGACGACTTGTGGAACATGAACAGCTCTTGCTGCTTCCCCACAACGCGGTGGTCGCGCTCCCTCGCCTTTCGCACGAGGTCCGCACGCGCGACAGCGTGGGCTTGGTCGACAAAGGATATCCCCGACACACGCGCCAACGGCTGAGCCGACTCGACCCCCTCTGGCGCTTCAGGGTCTGTCAGGGCCGGTTCCCATCGTGCGCCAGAAACGGATTCGAGTTCGATTCCGCCAGACACCTGAATGCTGTTGTGAATGTGTGGGCCGCGACACAGATCGATGAACTCCCCTGTTTTATAGAGCGTGATAGCGTCTTCGGGGCCTGTGTTGGTCGCGATGAAGTACAGCTTGAACGGGTTGTAGGCGAACATTCGTGCTGCAATGTTGCGGGGCACGGACATTCGTTCAAAGGGGAGCTTTCGCCCTGCGAGGTCGCGGGCGAGCTGGACAAGATGGTCGAGGTCACCGGACGACTCTCGGACAGAGAAGAGGTCCGACGTGTTGGCGAAGAGCATGTTACGTATGCGGCTGGCGATGTCGGAGGAAGAGAGCCACGTCTCGGTCTCGATGGTGGTGTCCAGTCGACTTAACGAAGCGTGGATGTTAAGAGGAAGAGTGCGTTTGAGAACAGCCGTGTAGTGGAAGCCTGCTGAAAGCAATAGAATGGAATCCACGCCGCTGGGGTTCGAGAAGGCTTCGGAAGGAAAGGGTCGGGAGCCAGAGGTGAGAAGGACTTCGTCCCCGTATTTTAATTCCATGGCCGCCCCGAGCAAATGCGACGTTGAGTGCCACAAGGCTCCGTGTACGAATGGGTCAGGTTTCCAGCCAGACAGCTGATCTCTGGCAGGGTCCGATGCCGGGGAAGGCTTGCCGCGAATCTCTAGTACTCCTTGCTCCGTGATGGGGCTTTGCAGGCACACCGGTTTCTCGTTGAACAGAGCAATGTAAGGGTCGATGTTTGGAAACAGGTTGGGAAAGCCTGTAACGAGAAGGTAATGCCGGTTCAAAAAACACGCGTTAAACAATTGCACTTTCACTTACGCTTCAGAATATCTAGAGCGGTCATTCCGGCTGTGACTGTCCGTACTGCCCCGGATGGCAGGAAATGCAGGTCCACGTTTCCCATTGCATCCCTCGATTTATCCTCCCGCTTCACATCGCGTTGACGCTCGGCCTCATCTTTCCATAGCCGCAGCCGATGGTCACGGTAGAGGGATGGTGAAACTGAAAGCACCCAACGATGCAACCGGAGTTGGGAAGAGGAACACGCAAATGGTTAGTACACCAGTATTACAATGCGCAAGATGTCTGAACGTGTCTCTGGGTTTCTTACCAGACATTCACTCACTGGACGACATTGGTCGCGATTGGTGTGGCCATGCAATCGCCTCACACATGTGGACAAATATATTTCGTTTGTGCCTCGATTGGCACGCCACAGTCGCAGAGAATCCCCGCATCTGGAACCCTGGCCGTTGGTGGGAGTGAGTGAGTGGGGGGGGGGTGTTGGTGAAGAGACCCAGATCCGCAATTTACCCGAGCCAGCAACCTCCTCACCAACGCGTCATTCGCCGCCCGTTCCCTCTGCCGCTCTTCCTGCTGCGAGATTGCTGCCAACAGCGTAGATTTCCTGCCCATCTTACATCTGCCACTCCGATTTACCCCGCCTGGACTCAGATTCGGTCCTTCCTCCTCGCCTTCAGTTCCCACTCTTTGAGATTCAAACGATGTCTGGGGAGGTAGCAAATCCCCTGCGAAAGGTCCGTGTGCTTGGTCGCCGTGTGGAAAGCTCTTATTGTGCCGCGTCACCTTGCTCACATTCGTTCACGCACTTCACAATTTCATTGTCGTGCATTGCTTCCGGACTTTGAATACGCAACGCGGTACACGGCCTTATAGTTTAAGCTCGTATTTCTGGGGGAACAGAGTGGTACGTGCCGTGTGTTTCCTCCACGTTGGTAACACACTGGTGAACACAAAACACTATCCATCATCGCACTATCGGGCGTGCTACGTCCACACCGCCTTTGCTACCATACCTCTTTTTGACCCAATCGTCCCGCCACAGTCGGCAAAACGTCCCTAATCACTCGGTTCATGTATGACACCTTCGACAACACCTACCAAGCCACCATTGGCATCGACTTTTTGTCAAAAACCATGTATCTTGAGGACCGGACCGTGCGACTTCAGCTCTGGGATACTGCGGGACAGGTTTGGAATCTGTTCTGTTCCTCGACTGTTCTTGCCTGTTTCTCATAGAATGAATATCCCGGGACAGGAGCGATTTCGGAGCTTGATTCCAAGCTACATCCGAGACTCGTCGGTGGCGGTGGTGGTCTATGTGAGTTGAATACATATACCCACCATGCGAAGCCGATGGCCAACATGTGCCCAATCTTAAACGGCACTTGCTGTTCTTACTCTTCAAAAAGGATATCACAAGTAAGCATTTATTCTGAACTTCCGCATCGAAAGTTTGGCGATTGAACCATTATTGGTTGTTCATCGGGGCTCCATCCTGTCAGACCGGGCATCTTTCCAAAGCACCACCAAATGGATCGACGACGTCCGAGCCGAGCGGGGGAACGACGTCATAATCGTGCTCGTAGGAAACAAGACCGACCTGAGCGAGAAACGGTGTGTTGCTGCTGCCTCACTTTGCTTTGTCCTCCAACATGGAAGTGGACCTGTCCTTGTCCTGTCAATGGCATTGCAAATCGCCCATCGCCCATCGCCAGCCAAATTCCCACCGACGAAGCTGAGCGGCGGGCCCGCGAAGCGGGTGTGCTCTTCATCGAGACCTCGGCCAAGGCAGGGTACAACGTCAAACCCCTGTTTCGCAAAATCGCCCAGGCGTTGCCAGGTGGTGACGGGGCACAACAAGGCCAGGTTGCGACCGACAACAAAGGACGTGAGTTGTGGTTCTTTTTTTGTTAGCGTTCGGTTTGTAAACAGATTTTGTTAATATGCTTTCATGGGGCGACGCATGGGTTGGTTTCTGCAGAGGTCGTGGAGGTGAAGTTGAACCAAACAGCTGACGCTCAACCGGCGTGTGCATGCTAGATTGTGGAGTAGTGTGGGGTAAGAATGCGGATTGTGTGAACTTGTAATTCTGCTATTGGTTGTGAAAGCCATATGTGTACTGTGGCAGGAGGGGATTTTGAGTAAAGCGCAACAATTATATTCCCAATTACAATGGTTGATAGACCACGTGATGAGACTTCTTTGTTCATCATTGTTATGCTAGATTATTACATGACAAGTCAATTGTAAATTCCCCCCGAAAACCGCTTGGTATCAAAATAGGTGGTGTGAATTTGCTTGCCACTAAACCACCGCCCATCGAGACTTTCTTTCGCCTTTTCCGCACCTGTGATCCGTCACGTTATTGAGTTGTTAAGTAATCACCGAAAACAAACAACGAACGAACCAGCAACGCCATCAAAATGGACGAAAACTCTCACTCGTGGCGGTGTCAGATTCTTGTCAACATGCACGACCACCTGCCGCACTTTCCCAAACTTGCCACATTCCTCCGCCATGTCATCCTTGAGATCCTCGTCCACATCGTCGACACCCAGGTTTGAAATCAGAACGACTTCCGTCACAGGAGCACCAGTGTCGCGAGCTGCGAGCTTTCGCATGATGTCCATCCTCTGACTCGCTTTGATGCCCGACATGTTTTCCTCGTTGGCGAGAGACTCGTCCCGGGCGGCATTGACCGCTGCAGTGATGGACGACGGCAATGCAATTGATGGAAACGATGAGTTGGTTGCAACAGCAGGAGATGATGTGCCAAGTTTCGCTTTGGATTCAGGGATATCAGTCCACTCTTGCACAACGATTGAAACAATATGCGGATACACACCGATGCTGGTATTGATAGACTGAGCCGCGACCAAAACAGCAGGCGGCAGAGAAATCTTTTGGGGATTGACCAGGGGCACCTTGTCAAGGCCCTTCATACCTTCGGGAAACGGTCCTCCAACCAAGCACTTGCAGATTCGAAGTTGCAAACCGCCAAGTTCGAAGCCATTCATCGCTTGAATTGCACTCGCAGCCGACGCCTCGTCCTCGAACTCAATGTACCTGTTCGCAGGATCGAGAGGAGATTAACAATGATCGGATTGCATAGGTCCAGGCACGTTCTGGGTCTTCGCCGCGATCGTTCGGACATTTCCTCCAAGGATTTCCGTGAGTAAGATATAAAGGAAATGGGAGGGAAGCAGGAAAAACGGAAAACGGAAAAGTGTTCAAGCCACGTCATTGCACGGGTCAACAAATCCAACCGCAAGGCAGTTACTGCAACGAAGTGAGGCCCACCAGAGCGGCATGATCTGCCACATCCCACCAGTCAAAGAGCACGTCAATGTTCAACGGGTTCATCCAAGTGACAGCATTCCCATGCCGAGAAGTGAGCAAACCGGAAAGACCGGAAGGGGGCGAAAGAGAGAAGGGTGCAGAAAAACGAGGAAGGAAACGAAGCAAGAAGTATCCATGAGTCGGTATTGCTCTCTCGATATGTGCTCGTGCGTCGTCATCCTCCATCATCACTCGACCCAGAATCGTGCCCTGACAGTACGCAAAACGAAAATGGCTCTCACCCGCATCCTTTGTGCTTCCTTGTTAATGGATCCGGCTGAATAAAAGGGAGCAGTGAGTGCATGAATTCTTGGCGAACTCGATGAGAACTCACAAGCAGTGCACAGGCTTTTACGGTGCCAAAAGAGGTGAATATTTCCGCCAAGTCCGTCTCCCCAACGTGTTCGTTGATGTTTGCGACGTAGAGCCGCTCTGGTGGAGGAGGAGGGAGGGACTCTGCAACCGACGGGTTGTAGTTATTGGGCCGACCGACCTTGAGCGTTCTAAAGGGCAACAAGAAAGTGCACAATGAGCATACGTTGACAACAAGGTGAGACCAATGTTCTTCACCTTCCTCCGAGGTTGAACCCATTCATTACATCCAGAGCCATTTGTGCCGCCTCAGGTACGTCATACTCCACAAAACAGAAACCCTTGTGCCGTCCTGTAGCTGGCTCAATCGTCATGGACGCGGCGCGGACCCATCCAAACTGCGAAAAGACCGTTTTAATGTGGTGCTCGTTGACCTCGAAGGACACTGAGCCGACGTAGATCCGCGAGATGATGGCAATAGACCGGGCTTCGGCGGCGGCTTGGGCAGGGTTGACGAATGAGGCGGTGCCGGAGGGGAAGGCGGCGAACTCGGAGCCGTGAGGCGGAGAAGACGCAGGGGGTGTACCACCCGGCGTCCCCGAGGCAGCAGAAGGGGCTTGAGCGAGCAACTGTCGCAACGAAAACCTGGCGGTAAGGAGGACGGCAGCAAACGTGGCAAGTACGGTGTTGCTCACCTGGACGGTCTGTTCCTTGGCAAATTGCTTCGCCTGGTCCAGTTTCGTTCTCTGCTCCTCTGTCAACATGCTCAAAGGAACTTGACGAGCCCATGCCGCGTTTGACGAAGATGATGTCTGCAATGAGGGAGACGGGGACCCTGGCAAAGAGAGGGTCACTAAACGGGCTTCCACGAGCGAAAATGAAGCACTGTCGACTTACGAGCACGAGTTGAAGAATCGTCCTTTCGTCGTCGTTTACGGCGGTCGTCATCAGACGAAACGCTGTCGCGCCGACGACGGTCACGGGACCTGCAAAAAAATCGGACAGATGCTCGGTCACACGATCAAAAATCAGCAGCGCACCTGCTCCGCGTCTTGCTTCGCCGTCTTCGCTCGTCCCGGTCTCGTTGGGAGCGGCGCCGGTCTCGACTTCGAGAGCGAGTGCGTGATCGGGTCCGGCTGCGGAGTTTGTTTATTAACGATACGTGACGGGGAGATCATTGGGAGCGAGGGAGAGGCCCAATCACTCACCTGCGACGTCTTTGGGTGCGATCACAGAGCACGGTGCAACAGTGCCAGATGAAGATGAAGCATGTGTTAACTTCATCAGCCTGCAAAATCCTCACCGGTCACGATCTCTATCTCTTTCACGGTCTCTGTCACGTTGCCTGCGGTCAACAAGTGTCAGTGCGATCATTTGATCCAGTGAGTAACTCTCCCCACCTCTCCAGCGACCTGTCCCTAACTCTGTCCCTGTCTCCTTTTCGCTTTTCACGCAAGCGGTCTCGCTCTCGTGACCTTGAGCGGTCGCGTTCTTTAACGCGGTCCTTATCGCGGTGTCGTTCGCTGCTTCCACGTTGTTAAACAAAATCATGAAAGAACGACCACGCAATCATTCTCACACGTCCTTCTCGCGCTTCTTTTCTTTATCACGCTCTTTAGAGCCTTCTCGCTTTTCATCGCGGTCTCTCGTCTTGCGGTCCTTGTCGTCCGTGTCGCGTGAGCTTTTCTCCTTGACCTTTTCCCCTTCCCGTGACCTTGTTCGTTTTTCTTTGTCACTGCGTTTCTCTCGTCTTCCGTCCTCCCTCTCCTTGTCTCTATCTTTCCTGTCTTTCTGCTTCCCGCCGTTTTCCTCGCTCCCCCCTGACCGAGATTCTTTGCCCCTGTTTGACCGTTCCTCCTCTTTCAAGTCATCTTTGGTCTTCTTTTCATCGATTCTGTCCATTTCCATCTTTGTCGGTCCCTCAACGCTGTGACTGTCCTCGTCCATGGGATCTGTCGCCAATGAGCCCCTCTTTGACCTCTGCTTGCCGTTAGCCACTTCTTCGTCATGCATTCTGTCATGTCCGTTTGGGCTGCTCATTCTTTGAGTTGGAAATTGAAGAGTATGTATAAATGTGTATGATGCCTGACTGCGGTCAGCACCACTCTTCACTTTGAATGGGTGCAGGAAGGAGGACAATACCATCGACTTTACATCTCCGGAGTGATGTCTGATAAGAATCGCGTCACCCCTCAGTCATCTGGCACATCCAGGCCATCCACTGTCGCTGCACCAGCACGATCACGTCCCTCTACGTCCACGTCTTCTTCCACCTCCACCGCTTCCTCAATATCGTCCCTGCTTGCGTCACTCCAGGCGGCACGCTCAAATACTACTTCTCGTGCCCCAAGCTCGTCTGCCCCGTCCACCTCGGGGACTCCAACTGGATCGGCAGGATCGTCCGCCGCACCCACAACGGCAGTTGCGCCTGCCAACCCACTTCGCGAAAGTCTCAGGAAAACGACGACCTTTGGTGGAGACGAATGCATCATCTTACACATCGGTAGGTGGGAATCGAAACAATTGAATTCGAAAGCCAGGAAACACATTTCTTTTTGATGACCCGGTTTACTTCAGGGACTCTCCATGCGAGAGTGGGCTTTGCTGGAGAGTCAAAGCCTCGCCACGTCTTCCCGATCACTGCTCCTAGTTTTGCAAAGTTTGAGGGAAACATTGAAGGTTCTCCCAGTGGACGCAAAGTGAGCATATCATCCCATTCAGTCGGATGCGTGAGTCGGAATTTTTTCTGAATGAAACCTCCGAGCGACATCGGCAATTGCCCTCCCGAGTGAGGGCAGTTGGGCAACACACATGTTGTGAAACAGTGATGCACGGAATCTGACTTCTCCCCGCGTCTCAGGCCTCCCCCCTCTTCCCCACCTCTCCGCCTACACCCGCCCGCCACGCCCTGCTGGTTCGCCGCATCTCCACCTTGTTCCGAGAAATATGTCTACAGAGACTGCTGATCGACCCCAAGGGCAAGCGGGTCATAATTGTGGAGGGCTCAGCGTGGTCTGTGGGAATTCGGAGGGCGTTTGCGGAGGCCATTTTGGGAGGCGGACAGGTGAGGATGTCTGGGATTGCTCACCACTGATTGTGATACTATGGTTTCTCACCGGGTATCTCCAGGCCGCGTCTGTCTCTCTTATCCCACATGCCATCGTATCTCTCCTACCCTACGGCTTAGCCGCCGGCCTGGTCATCCACCTCGGCTCCCGGGAATCATGTATCACCACAGTCTACGACCGGCGGATTCTTTGGAGCCAATGTCGCTGGCACTCTCACGCAGGCTCAGATGTACGAGAACGATTGCGAGAGGGAATCAAGCGGTGGGGACGGGTGGTGGCTCTGGGCGAAGGGGGCGACGGAGCCGAGGAAAGAGCGTCGCTGGAAAGGGAAGTGGGGGACGAGGACGTGGCAGGACTGGATGACCAGTGGACGGACGATTGTGTAGCGCGATGCTGCTTTGTGGGAGCGCTACCTGAGTGGAAGCGCCGGCATTTTAACACGAACGGGCGGACTGCGACCGACATACCTCCATACCCATCGACCGCCCGCGATATGCTAGTTCCCGTACCCTTACCGACAGAGAACGGTGGAGAAACGTTCGTTCGAATTCCCGGTTTCGTCCGGGAGCGTGCTGCGGAGTGCCTCTTCGAATCAGCGGAGAATGGCGATCCAGCATATTGGCCCGACTACGCTGTGCTACCGGCACCTGTGGCCAAGAATGCTGGGTGGGAGGCAAGGCGGAGCGCATGGTACGGTGGTGTGGCTGTCGAAGTCGCAGAGGTGTTGCTTGCGGTGAGGATATGCACCTGAGATTCGGGACATCGCCTTGTAGTAATTGTTGGCGTTTAGCTTCCCGTTGACGTACGGTCTGTTCTTGCTTCGAAAATTGTTGTCACTGGAGGACTCTCTCATTTGCCTGGGATCAAGGGCCGCATCCTCGAGGAAGTTCGATGGACGCTGGAACAAGACCCCAAGTTCGCGGAAATCTCTCCTGTGTCTAAAATGCTGGGATGTGTGCATGGACCGTGGGACGGGGGTCTTGTTGCCTGGGTGGGCGGTGAGCTTGACATATTTGGCATTCGTTCCTCTCCATTCACTGACGGGAACTCATTGATTCAGCTTCGCTTGCGGGCATTGTAAGAGCTCCCTCTGTGTGTGAAGTGCACAAAGATAAATGGGAAGATGGTTTTCCTGATGTATATTGAATTCAATTCCGTTCTTGTACATTCATTATTGCCTGTCGGTCACCGAAGCCATGTCATTCAAAGACATTCTTTCATCGGAATACCAGGCAGAAGGTACACGTTGCCATGTTTCCGCGACGGCGACATAGTCGATCATGTCATGTGTAGCAAACCGTTTGCATCACTTCCTCGGGGATGCTGGTCTTCCCCGCCACGCCTTGTCGCGCAATGCTGCGATTCATCTAAGAGCTATATCGGGGATCGCAGCAGCGGCCGGTTGCGCTGATGGCCAGGCTTCACGGTACGGAATCTGCGAAAGGCATTCACGATGTTTGGGATTGATTTGGGACAGTGATCGGCATTTTACAGACTAACCATGGCGCTTCACAACCTCACGATGCAACAAATGGATTTGGAGGAGGAGAGGGCCCGATGGGAGCATGAAGGGGTGAGAGTCGGTCGACTTGTCGGTGATGCCCATCAGATGTTGACGAGGTTCGAAAGGTGAGTTTTCCCTTTCTAACTCGGTAATTTGGACAAACGGAGAGCGTTTGTGTGGTGTTTCACATTTTGCTCGGTTGGAATGTTGTGCTGCAGTTGTGACGCCTCCAGTTCTGACACCCTTCTTCCTGCTTAGTTTGGTTGCCAAGCTTCAAGCAAACGAATCGGCCGAGCAGAGAAAGATACACGAGTGGCGAAGAAATGCGCAAATGCTGGTCCACAAGGGAAGGGAATACACGGAGCGCATTGAGGCCCTTGAAAACGTGAGTCTTCTCACTCGAAAGGTGTCATCGAAACTTCTGACCATGTAAATTAACATGTGCCCAAGGTTGTCGACGAGACGGGGTTGCAACCTCTTCGGTCCAAATCGTTAGATGAATTAAAAATGTCGGTCCACGAACTGGAAGAGACGGTCCTCACTGAAGAAAAAAGATTAGAGAGCTTCAGACGACTACCTCCTGTACGTTCCACGTCATTTTCTCGAGCAGATATGTCGACTCTAACAGCCATCGCATCCTCCGCCCTTGCGATCTTTGATCGCTTCTCGGCGCAAAATCAATCTCACTCCTACCTTGCGACTCTCAGGATATGATGTTGGCGAGATTGGAGGTCGGGAGGAAAAAACAAGAGCTGGTACGTGAACGCTTACCAAGACGTCGTAAAATGAAAATCCAATCGTGAAAATTACCACAGGAGGATTTCTTGAAAAAGAGGGAGGAAGTTCTATCCACCTTTGTATGAACCATGATGGTTTGTTTATCATATTACAATGTTAACTACACTTGAACTAAGCTCCCAGCCCTCCCTTCAAAATACTTCCAACCCGATGGGAAATACGGGTTCTATCAACCGCGAAAGTGCCTCACTTCCATTCGCCTATGCGAAACCGACCGATTCCTCACAAAATGGGGAAAGGGAGCACCAACCGGCCCAAGTTGTGAGAGCTCCTCGATTGAACCAGACACAGCCGCTCGACGAGCGACCTACTACTCCCCGCCGATCAAGTTTGGACGCTACGTCCACGGATGAAGTGGCGATGGAGGGCAATGATACGAAGGGTCTGAAAGTCATAACTCTGGCCCAACTCAATTCAACCACAACCGTCGGCCTTTGCTCACAAGGATTAGCGAAGTTATCCCCAAATGTGGGACTCTTATACAATACTACCACGTTGCAATTGTGAGTGCGGCAGTGCAAAAGCTTTTGTGTTCCCGCATTCTATCCGTCCCATCTCCATCGCCACATCCGTCCGTGATCTCGCACGCAACACTTGCCTTGTCACCAGATGCTGCAACGAACTCACCCATATTCCACCAGAAATCGGGCATCTCCAGAATTTACAAATATTTTCCATTTCTCGAAACCAAATTCGGAGCCTTCCCGACACCATTGGATTACTCTCTAAGCTTGTGGAACTTCGGGCTTCAGAGAACGAGCTCGAATCCATCCCTTCGAGCATCGGTCGACTCACGAAACTGACGACACTATCACTTGACAACAACCGGATTGCGTGTCTACCCTTTGAAATTGGTGATGCGAAAGCCTTAATCAATTTGGACCTTTCTCAGAACCCCATCACTGTTCTGCCCGCCGAGATTGGAAGATTGAAATTTCTGCGGAAGTTTCGATTAGATGATTGCCCGTTGGCGTCGTCGTTTCAGTATCGCTTGGAAAACAGTGTCCCCACGCTGAAGGAGCTTGCCGCAAGAGTTATTGTCCGGCGCCAGGTTCCAATCGTGTCCCACCTCCAGGATGAGTTGCAAGAGTATCTGACAGGAGCTCACCGGTGTTCATTTTGTGGAGGACCTTATTTTGAGAGCTTTGCGAAGCGAGGGAAATTTATCGAGAAAGCAGACTATCGGGTACCACTGGAGTATCGACTTTGCGTCCCCCACTGGAACACTGAAGAAGAACGGTACGTTGTTCAAAGAGAGTTTTTGCGATATGGGAGAAAATCTTTGCGATGTTGATTGTCGCTTTTCAATTTCTAATCCATTTCGACAGGATTTCTCTTCTTTTCCGCCCTCTCCCTGAAACCGCGCCCCAAAAAACCCCCCAGCCTGGAGCGACACCTGCAGGAACTCCACCAGGATCACCAAAACCTGGGAAAGGGCGACAATATGCAGTCAACCAGGTTCCTATCTCCCATTTTAAGCGAGGTCCGAGCTTGCCAGACCTTCCATTGCCCTCAAATACAGGAAGAATGACCGAGAGGAGCAGAAGCGGACCTTTACTGATGGGACGACGGGTCTAGCTAATGCGAGAATTTTGATTGCTGCATTTTCTTCTGTTATTTTTCTTCGTTCAGTTGGACGTTTTTCATCGTCATAAATGAATTGTACATATTCTGCAATCCGTACGTGCTTTATTTTTTTTCTTACAATATCCACTCCCAAAAGAAGGATGGGAAGAAAAGGAAAGGGTTAAGTTTTTGCTTTACTACATTGTCATGGATATTTGTTCAGATTTCCCATCACAATAAT
This sequence comes from Gonapodya prolifera JEL478, assembly GCA_001574975.1. Taxonomy (NCBI): domain Eukaryota; kingdom Fungi; phylum Monoblepharomycota; class Monoblepharidomycetes; order Monoblepharidales; family Gonapodyaceae; genus Gonapodya; species Gonapodya prolifera. The sequence goes on from KQ965734.1 coordinate 393,785, forward strand.
GTCGTCCTATCAGTCGTGGTCCAGCAGCGCGCCTTCTTACGGTGGCTCGAAAGGCTCAAATGGGTCGTCATATCCGTGCGTGGTGGCTCTCTTCCATTTGCTCCATTTCTTCCGTTTTTGCTCCGCAGCTCACCGCCACCGTTTTTACTCTCAGGTCAAATGGCTATGGAGGAAGTAGCTACTCCAATGGTGGAGGAGGGGGATACTCATCTGGCGGTGGTGGTTACGGCGGCGGTGGAGGTGGCGGTTACTCTTACGGAGGTGGAGGTGGAGGTGGAGGCGGCGACCGAATGGCGAGCCTCGGCTCAAGTCTCAAGCGTATTGACTGGGACCTCTCCAAGCTGCCAAAGTAGGCTCTCGAAGGTTATGTTGCTCCACCTACCTTTCGCTTATTTCATGTGCTTACCGCAGATTCGAGAAGAACTTCTACAGAGAAGCCACGTCTGTTGCAACCCGTTCTGAGCGGGATGTCGAGGATTATCGAAACAAGCATCAAATCAACGTCTTCGGTCAGAGCATTCCAAAGCCAGTCGTGGATTTCGATGAAGCAGGATTCCCAAGTAAGTCGCACATACCCTTTTTAGAATACCTTCAACTAAACCACAGATGTCGTTAGCCTATGTTCTGAAAGAGTTAAAAACGCTGGGATTCCATTCCCCCACACCCATTCAGGCGCAAGGCTGGCCAATGGCCTTGAGTGGTCGAGATGTCGTTGGAATTGGTAAGCGACCGAAGTTTTTAGTCCTAAAAGTTCTTAGACATTGATTACACGTGAATTTCAGCTGAGACCGGATCAGGCAAGACTCTGGCGTATGTTCTGCCGTCTATAGTCCACATCAACGCTCAGCCATACTTGAACCCTGGGGACGGACCGATTGTGCTTGTTCTCGCACCAACACGAGAACTCGCGGTTCAAATCAAGGGAGAATGCGACAAATTCGGCGCCTCTTCAAAGATCAAGAACTGCTGTGTTTACGGCGGTGTCCCAAAAGGGCCTCAAATAAGGGAGCTTTCCCGAGGTGTAGAGATTGTCATCGCGACGGTTCGTAGCCTCTGATATCTCGTTCTTCATTGTGCTTATTGGCATTTTCTTTTAGCCCGGTCGTCTCATTGATATGCTGGAATCAGGCAAAACGAACCTCCGAAGGGTTACCTACCTCGTTCTTGACGAAGCAGATCGAATGCTAGACATGGGTTTCGAACCACAGCTTCGCAAAATTGTCGACCAAATTCGACCGGACCGCCAAACGTTGATGTGGTCTGCAACTTGGCCGAAAGAGGTCCAGACTTTGGCGCGCGACTATCTCAAAGAGTATATCCAAGTTAACATTGGTTCCCTTGAACTTGCGGCGAGCCACAATGTGACGCAGATCATGGAGTTCTGTACTGAGTTCGAAAAGCGAGACAGACTGATGCAGAAATTAGAAGGCATCATGCGTGAAGGAGAACAAAGGACAATTATTTTCATCCAGACGAAGAGAACTGCGGACGACATTACCAGGTTCTTGCGGAACGATGGGTAAGTAGACATTCACTATTCAATACGTTGAATAGTACTAAATTTCTTTTGTTTACTTTTATTTAGATGGCCTGCACTTGGTGAGTGACTGTCCCAAGAGACCAGTTCCCAGTTCTTCCGACGCTCCGAGTGCGAAGGTCGCCCCAGACTCTTCGCATGAATGGACGGGAGAACTGACCGACTCTGGTTTCTTGTGGCTCTTCCCCACTCCCCTCCTTTTGCCCGAACTTCCTCCCTCCTTGTCGCACCATCTGGACGCGCTTCCTTGCTGCTCGCCGCTGTAACGAAACTTCCGCACCATTCCATGGGATGATTTCGTATCAATGCGGGCGCCCGTTTGGCGCAACCAGGGCTGGCTGCAACGTCTCGGGGGAGGATAGTTTGTGCCACATGAGTGTAGCACAACTCCAACTGTTCCTATCTGGTTGTTCCCACTTCCCATACTTTAGCGATCCACGGTGACAAACAGCAAAGCGAACGAGACTGGGTCATGGAAGAGTTCAGGTCAGGGAGGAGTCCTGTCTGCGAGTATCAAATTTCTCATATTTTTTTTTTCGAAGTAACGTACTGATTCTTCTTTGTCACAGTGGTCGCAACCGATGTTGCCAGTCGAGGTTTGGACATAAAGGATGTCAAGTTCGTAATCAACTTTGATTTCCCTCCGAACGTCGAAGATTACGTTCACCGAATCGGTCGAACGGGTCGAGCAAAGTCAGTCAATCCCGTTATAGTGTTTGTTTCGGTGGAGTTTTCTCAACATGTTATTTTCCAGGACGAAAGGGACAGCCTTCACTTTCTTAACGCCGGAGAACGCCAAGAATGCCAAAGATCTTATCAAACTTTTGGAAGAGGCGAAACAGGAAATAGATCCAAAGCTCCAAGAAATGGCGAGATACGGATGTGAGTTAATCACTGCAGGTGACTATTTGTTCTCGTTAAACAATTCTTGCCTGTTTGCAGATAGCAGCGGTGGAAACAGTCGCTACGGTCGTCGCGGAGGTGGAGGTGGTGGAGGTGGTTACGGTGGTGGGGGTTCGAGGGGATATGGTGGTGGTGGTGGCTCCGGGGGCAACCGCTACAATCCTTACTGAGATTGAAGTACTTCAAATTTGCATTGATGTTTTTAGAAAGGAATATAATCTTCATTTAGACTCAAGAGAATGACTTCGGAATATGTAGTTGAAAGTTTTACTCCAGCGAACGATCGACGGAAAATGAGTCGACATTCAAAGAACCCCACTGGCTTTGTGGGTGGAGCGCACCGACTGGAATCTCAGGTCCCTCAAGTTGGCGGACTCTTCGTGAAAAGGAAGGAGGGACTAGGATCGTCGGTTGGAGATGGTGTTGAGGTGAGTGATTGACGGACAGAAGTACGGGCCTTTCCATCAGCTGAACTGAATTCTTTCCACGTTCTTTCTTGACCTTGCTTCGATCAATGGGATCTTGGGCTTGTCTCGTTGTCGAATCTGCCAATGTGCTAGCGTCCAGTCTTTCAGCCGCAAGCTGGCGCGTCATTACTGGGCCTTGATAAACTTGCAGAACTGAAGCGCCGTGAGAGAGATGAGGCCGCTGCCCTCTCCGGTAATGCCACCAAGCGAGTGAAGCTCGACTCCACCGACATCAGCCAACAGGAGGGTGTATCTTCCCCTCAGGATGGCGAGCAACCGTTCGGGAGCACCTTCAAGAAGCCGTTTCTTCCCGCGCACCGTGCTCAGCATCTCCTACCCCGCCGCCCCGAGACTCCATCTGATCCTGGCGGTGTATCGGAACCAGCACGAGAGCGAATGTGGGAACATCGCAAAATTGCGGGCGGTACTGTCGGACTTTCCACTGGACTTTCCGCTGAAGGACGTTTTGGCCAGGGCGGCCTGATTGTCGCGTCGAAGAAAGGGTCTACGAACGGTCATGATGCCAGTGCTCCCGATGGTTTATCTCAGCCCGGTGGAGGCCTTGCTTCGTCATCACTTGCTCCAGGTGGCAAATTGCCACGAGTGATTTCGCTAGGCCGAAGTGAATGGGAGGAGACCCCGTTATTATCGTCAGGGGTTGCGACTGGAAGCGTTGGTGCTACAGTGCAGGGGGGGACGTCGGCTTGGGCTCGAACAGATGGTGGCGCGACTCCTCGTAGAGGTGAGTGCTGTCATTACTGGACATTAGTGACGTTTTCACGATCACACGACTCCGAATGCTAGATATCTCGGAGTCGTCGCTATCACAATCTAATCCTCGCTCTACATGGGCTGCGGCTACCCCTTACACCCTTCCTTCTCGAAGCCGTCGCGGTGTTTTTAACTTTTCCCCGGCGAATGACCGCGGACGGTCACCATCTCCGCAGGGAGATCGCGCTGCATCTCCGTCGTATGAGGCAGATCAGCTTGCCTTGGATCGAGAATGGTACAATGCCGAGGAAGGTGGCTCGGTCATGGATGAGGGACATGATCCATTTGGCGGCGATGCAGGGACGTGGAAGCAACGGGAAGAGGAAGCCGTGAAAGCACAAACGGCAAGTTCCCTCTTTGTTTTTTCGCGATTCAACACCCGCATCTGAACTATTCTTTTACACAGAGAAAGGTCACTGCTCGACAGGCTCAATATAATATGGACAATGACCTCTGGGAGACCAAGCAACTGCTAACCTCGGGTGTTGTCCAAAGAACGTCAGCCACACCGCAGGCTGACCTTGACGAATCCGAAGATCGCGTCCATCTCTTGATTCGAGATTTACGTCCACCATTTTTAGATGGAAAGATCGTGTACACCAAGCAACTCGAACCGGTGAATCCACTTAGGGATCCAACCGGCGACATGGCTAAATTTGCTCGTCAGGGGAGTCGAGTTGTATCAGAAAGACGAATGCAGGCTGAACGTGCGAAGGCGGCAAAGGGGGTGGCGGAGTTGGCCGGGACAGGTCTTGGCAACATTATGGGGGTGAAGAAGGAGACCGATGCTGCGGAACAAGGAAAGCAGCCAAGTGCCCCAGCCAAGGACGGACCAACGGGTGAAGATCCGGCGTACAAGGGTGAAGCAAAGTTCTCGGAGCATCTGAAAGCGAAATCAGACGCCGTATCTGCGTTTGCACGCTCAAAAACGATCACTGAACAGCGCCAGTATCTACCTGTGTTTGCTGTCCGTGAGGAACTGTTGCAAGTTATCCGAGAGCATCAAATTATTGTTGTTGTGGGGGAAACGGGTTCCGGCAAAACGACACAATTGACGCAGTACCTCCACGAGGACGGATATACACGGTTCGGAATGGTTGGCTGCACTCAACCGCGTCGAGTTGCCGCTATGAGTGTTGCAAAGCGTGTGTCGGAGGAAATTGGGAGTCCCCTCGGAGAAGAGGTCGGGTACGCCATTCGATTCGAAGATTGTACTAGTGAACGAACAGTCATCAAGTACATGACCGATGGTGTCTTGGTTCGCGAAAGTCTCCGGGAGGCGGATTTGGACCAGTATTCTGCGATTATTATGGACGAGGCTCATGAACGATCTTTGCATACGGACGTGCTGATGGGTCTTCTAAAACAAGGTAAGCTCGAGTTTGAGGTTTGCATTGCTCCTGTCGTACACCCTACTAAAGTCATATAATTTCTTGCCAGTCGTTGCTCGAAGGCGGGATATGAAGCTCATTGTGACGTCTGCGACAATGAACGCAGAGAAATTTTCTGAATTCTTCGGAAACGTTCCGATATTTTATATTCCAGGACGAACCTTCCCAGTTGATATCATGTTCTCAAAGACACCAGTCGAGGATTATGTCGAAGGTGCTGTCAAGCAAGCTCTCACCATTCACGTGTCGCATCCGCCAGGTGACATATTGATCTTCATGACTGGACAAGAAGATATCGAATGCACATGTGCCGTTCTAGCAGAACGCTTGCAGCAAATGAGGAGTGAAGGAGATGTGCCACCACTCGCTATTCTACCGATTTATTCACAGCTTCCAGCAGATCTACAGGCGAAAATTTTTGAAAGGGCGGAAAATGGAGCACGTAAAGTCATTGTTGCGACCAACATCGCTGAGACGTCCCTCACTGTTGACGGCATAATGTACGTTGTTGATACTGGATTCTGGTGAGTACAATTCTTAATTTGTATGATACAGTTTCACATAACCATTACCCTTCGAACAGCAAACTGAAGGTTTTCAACCCCAAAATTGGAATGGACGCTTTGCAAATCACCCCCGTATCCCAGGCTAACGCGAATCAGCGTTCAGGCCGAGCTGGCCGTACTGGACCTGGTAGCTGCTATCGCCTCTATACAGAGCAAGCCTTCCGTTATGAGTTTTTCATGAGTACGATACCCGAGATCCAACGTACAAACCTTTCCAATGTGGTTCTGCTGCTCAAGTCGCTGGGCGTCCGCAACTTGTTGGAGTTCGACTTCATGGATCCTCCTCCACAGGATAACATTCTTAACTCCATGTATCAGCTGTGGGTCCTGGGGGCATTTGACAACTTGGGAGAACTTACCGCCATTGGAAGGAAGATGGTTGAGTATCCTCTGGACCCGAGTCTTTCAAAAATGCTTATCACCGCCGAGGATCTTGGTTGCACAGCAGAAGTTCTGGTATGTGTATTTGTGTCCTCGTTTTCTCTTGGCCTTTACTCTGATTGTTTTTCAGACCATCGTCTCAATGCTATCAGTGCCCTCAGTATTCTACCGCCCGAAAGAACGCGCCGAAGAATCCGATGCAGCAAGAGAAAAGTTCTTTGTCCCAGAATCAGATCACCTCACTCTCCTTCACGTCTACCAACTGTGGAAGACGAATGGTTATTCGGACCAGTGGTGTACGGAGCATTTCGTTCACTCCAAGTCCATGAGGAAGGCACGGGAGGTGCGTCAGCAGTTGATGGATATCATGAAGGCTGAAAAGGTGGAGTATCGTTCATGTGGAAGTGATTGGGACGTGGTTCGCAAGTGTGTATGTTCTGCGTATTTCCACCAAGCAGCCCGTGTGAAGGGTATTGGGGAGTATGTCAACATGCGTTCAGGCATGCCTTGCCACCTGCATCCCACAAGTGCACTCTACGGGCTTGGGTATACACCGGACTACATTGTGTACCACGAATTGGTGATGACGAGCAAGGAGTACATGCAGTGCGTCACCGCGGTGGATCCTTGTAAGTGGACGCGCATTACTCATTGACTGTCATGCTTTAAAATGTTGTTGGTCATGTGCAGATTGGCTCGCAGAACTCGGACCCATGTTCTTCCATGTGAGTATTAAGCGGTCTTCGGGAACACCAATTGATAAAGCTGAACACGTTGATTTCTTTTCCAGATAAAAGAGCAGCATTTCAGCCAACGCGAGCGTCGAAAGGCAGACCGAATGGAAACTAGCAAGATGGAGCAGGAGCTTGCAGCCGCCCTGGAAGAGTCTCGGCGCCTAAAGGAGGAAGAAGCGAATCGTCCCAAGACGGAGGCGATATCGTCGCAGAAGATTTTCACGCCGGGACTAAAGCAACCCTCAGCCACTCCCAGATTGAGTGCTCCAGGGACTTCACGAACAGGGAACGGAGGCTTTGGGGGTATCAAGACACCCCGCCGCGTCGGTATTTGATTGATTAGTATGGTAACATAGTACACTTGCACACAATCATGCTGTATATACATGCTCTGGTCGCTGGAACCATTTTTTGTTGTTACGTGGTCCGAACAGGTCCCGATGATCCAGGACTGGCCGGTTGTTGATTGTATGCCAAAGGTGCGGAATCTCTTGCTAAGGCTGTTGATGCCCGTTCGAGCGGCAGAAGCGTGCCAAACAAGAAGTGCTGTACAACGGGAAATTTGGCGAGCACCTCGTTCACAAACATCTTGAGCAGGCCAGAGTTGACCTTGACCCAGGTCGGGACGGCCGAAATGTCGTAGAGCACTTGAGACGTACACGTTCGCGGTGAATATCAAAGTGTGTGGTTTGATGAAACGACACGCTAGCTACAACTCACTTGGGGAATGCTCTGAGAAGGGCCCACGTTTCACGGCCTTGATGTGTGCGATGCATCCAAAGTACAAGTAGTCGTTTGCCGCGGCCGCTACCAGGTCGTCGTTCAAGATCGACTTGGGTTTCAGGACATGCTCCCGTGGGATTGCCGGTGTGTTTTCGTGGATGGGTTTGGACATGATGGTGACTGTGGGGTTTTCTTGTGTAAAGGCGCAGGTGGGAAATCAAAGTGTTGGTTTTTGGTGGGACGGTGATGGAATGAGGACCGAGGGACTGGCTTACCTCGAAGCTGGGCGGCGCCGAACGTGAAGGCCAGGAATTGGTGGTCATCTAGACCCCAGACGCCATGACTTCCGGCCGGCTCCAGGTTATATTTGATCTGGAGTGTTCGGCAAATTTGGAGGTACCTGGATTTCTCACACTAAAAAAAAGCGTGGAAGGTGGTCCATTCTCGAGACAATCACTGACCTGTCGAACACCTGGAGCACCAACGCAGGATAGTCCCTTTCATCGAAGAATCCAAGCACATCCAGACAGCACAAAAGGGCGACAAACGTCAACTCGTGTCCGGACCCGTAGTCCCTGCGTTGCCCATTTCCAAACGCCTGCGCCAGGTAGGGGACCAACTCCGGGACAGCACCATGCAGCTCTTGTGGGAGGAGCACACCTAGAAATTGATCGACTGACTAAACGCTGGCTTCAGATGGGTGACCCGGGCGTCGAACGAGGGAAACGTCGACGACACACTTGCTCGAGAAGACCGATCCAATCCGTGAAGGCCACGTTACCCATCCGACCCATTTCTCGCTCTCGAGGCGGTACGCTCTCGACGAGCTCGTTGACGCGGTTGAGGAGGACGAGGGTGGCTTGGACTTTGGGTGATAGATAAACTTTGCGGTGTTCTGGATTGGGATCTCTGCACGCTTCCTTCATTCGATGGGGCAAGATTCATGAACTGCAATTGCGCGATGGTCGGCATGATTGTTTCTCTCACATCATCCCATACTTCCACAATCGCCGTGGGATCCAGTGGTATTCGCATGCCCACGACCGAATCATTCAATGCTTGGACAAAGTCCATGATGCGGAAAAACGCCTCCGAGAGTAGCCAATCGTTGATTTGTGTCTCGGTCTTCAACTTTTTCGAGGGGACTTCGAAAGTGTGCAGAGCGATTGAAGCGGGGTCGATCGCAGCACGGGCGGGTCTTCTGGGTGGAAGGGGAATTTGCGGGGAGGGCGCAGCGCGGTGGACTGGGCCAGGCATGATCGTTTTGGCGAATGGTTGCGTCGTCAGTCGCGTTTCCATGAATGTTGGAAGGTTGGTGGGCAGAAGTTCGGATTCATTGGCCACAGCAACCCGAAATCTTCACTCCCCCATTCCTGCAAACTCACACACAAAAGGGATGGCGTCAGTAGCCTGTGCAGTGCACCCCGAGGTCCGAGGCCAGGAATCGCCACCGGCGTGGGTAACAGTGTCCATCGACCTGACACGAAGAGCGGCCCAAGCCAAACGGTGGCGAGGATGGGTTGTATCCGGGTGGCATCTGGCGCGGCCTTGGCACACTCCCGCGAGCGCATGGCGTCGCTTCGTCGGTGAGCTTGGAGGGTCACGGGTTGAGTGAAAGCACCAGCCACCGCAGGGTACCATTGAGCGTCCAGTGAGTTTCATCTTGGACCAGCATTAACATTGCACGCTGGAAATGCCGAGATAGTGGGACTGACATGGAGTGTTTTCCTCAGCTCTTCAGCACAACTCGATGTACCAACCTTCCCAGAATTTTGATACAAACGAGCTAGATTCTCCTTTTTGGGAAGCTGAGTATAAGCGGGATTCCGCACCGAAGGAGTCCATCAACTGAACTGTCTTCCATTGCCACTCGCCCAAGATCGACGCACAGAAAGTCCAATACCGCTGCGATTTGTGAAATTATTGCGTGGACCATTATTCGGGATTCAGATTAGTTTGACGTTATATGTACCCTCTTCCGTGCGATGCTGATATTGGTTTTTATTGCTCACCGCGCGACGCTACGAGGTTCAAAGGCACGGCCAACGATACTGGAGCAGCTTGGGTGACCGTCTTCCTTTATTCCTTCAAAGCACTGCATGTCGTGGTGAGTCAATCATGTCGCTTCTGCTCTGCGGGATCCATTTTCTAACATCAACCGTATGGGTCGATTTGAATGACGTTGCGCCCGTGGTTCTCTTTGCTCTGTAGTTACCTGTATTAAAATACGCCATCAGACCGTCTTCAGGTTCTCGAGGGGCTTTTTGAAGGAGTCAATATGGAACTTATATGTTTCTCGACGCGTTGGTTCTCAATTCTCGCCTGTGTCGTTTTCAGCTAAGCGCTCAGGACCTAAAACTCGGGTAGAATGGGAGGGCTGGAAGATAGATATTGAGGCAAAGCCTGCCCGAAGGACGGGAAAGGCTGACTTTTGTAAATGTAATACCAAGAATTTCTTCAAGATCTGAAGTTTGACCGGAAGCGAACACACGTAGTGGCTTAAAATGTCTGAGTGAAACCGTTCGGTATGTGAAATTATCGGGGTTCTCAATTAATCGTAGTACTTTCGTCCTCCCTCTCTCGAGACACGGTGCTGAGTACTTTGGATCACTGTTGGAAATCTATAATGCGGGGATGTCTACGCAGCAAACTTGTACTTTCTTGCAGCTACTCCATCGACAAAGGAAGGGAACAATGCTCTCGCCAAGGCGATATATCCCGCCCACCAGGGTACAAACATGGAGCGCATACGGAGGTCAGAGCATCGGACAATCTTAAAACAGCGACGTAAAGACGATGTTCAAAGTCACGAAGGGTTCTTATCTGGTCCGCAAACTTTTGAGAACCTCACCTCCACTGCGACATCCTCCGGTTCCAGCTTTTTCTCTTTCCGAGCTGGAGCGGAAGTTGCCGATGGTGTTGCAACTTTATCGACCGCCGACGCGCGCAAGTTTGTGTTGACCGTCTGTTGAAGAGACATGGACAATGTGACACACTCCATTCACCACTTCCGTGAAGAGAATACAACTCACCATGGGAAGAACCAGACCAACACTGACGCCGTGATGAGCGATTTCGATCCGGAGACTATCAAAGAAGCCCTGAACAGCGTGTTTGCTGGCGCAGTAGAGTGATCGTGTTGGAGCACCCGTCAAGCCGGCGGTGGAGGAGGTAACTACCAGGCGACCGCGGGTCTCTTTGAGAAGAGGGAGGAAGTGTTTGGTCGCGATTATGGGCCCGATGGAATTTATCTGAGTGGACGGATGGAGTGTGAGATGAAGAACCGACTAATCAACTATAATGAGTGCAACGCAGCGCACCTTGAAAACCCCTTCTATCGATTTCGAGCTATGTCCGGGTGTTAGTTCGTCAGCTTTAATGAGATCCTCGAACGACATGACACTGATTGTCCCCGCGTTGATGAGCAAAGTGTCCACACCGTTCATCCATTCTTTTGCACGCTGCGCGGTTGCGGCAATGGTTGGTTCACTCGTGAGGTCCATCGAAAAGGTAGCTACAGAGTCTGGATCTGCTCCAAGAGAAATGCATTCTGCGCGGACCTTGTCGAGCTCATATTGATTGAATGCTGAAGGGGAAATCGGTCACGGCATCCTCTCCCTTTCTCCATAGTGCCAACACGCACATGTAATCAGCAGCTTTGCGCCTCTTTTTGCGTAGATATGGGCAATACATCGTCCGATTCCTGCGGACCCCCCGAGCAGTACGACCCTTTCGCCCTTTTTGGTGATTGGCGGGGTGGAGCGACGTGTGAGAAGAAGTGCGGAAATGGCAACTGCTATCAAAGCTGCAGCTGCGCCCGGGATGATGGGAAAATTGTCCGACATCGTTGCGAATCAGATAGCGACAGTAGGTTCAGTATTCGTCCGCAGCAAGACCTCAAGAATCACCTGACTCCCCACGCACACACCGATCAGCCATGTACAAGGTGGAGATTGTCACGGATTCACTTCAGGATCAGGCGATCATGCGCAGGAGGATGATGGACGAGGAGAGGAAGCGTCGATTCTTCAATCCGAAGATCAGAGTTCTGGGGGTGCGTCTCTTCACATCTTCAACTTTCATCGATACCACTTGTAATGTCGCATCATGCATACCGCTGCCTCTCTTTTGGCTGTCTCCCGTCGACTTGTTGGGAATTCCCCACATCATGCGGACAACTTCAATGAAACGTTCTGAAACTCATGTATAGAACGATGTCCAAACGCTCGAAGAGCAAATCAAAATGAAGAAGGAGCTCCAAGCCCTTGATAAACAACGTGAAATGGAAATGGGTGAGTAGGGGAACGACCGCGGATGCATCCGACAACGATACTAGCAGCCACTACCCAAGACCAAAACCTTATCACCGCCGCTGCCATTGTCGACAAACTCACTGCCGAAGCTGCCCGAGTCCGACGGGTCCAACTTGGCGAATTGAATCAGTTCCGACTGACGAAACAAACCTTCGACAACCGGCGAGAATTCCACCTCAACGATCCCCACGCCATTCGCAAGGACGCTCCACCGCGGGCGACTCCAGATGGATCTGGTTGCCCCGTTTCTGGACTGCAAGCGTTTCAAGGAGAGGACCTGAAAGAGAGAAATCGACTAGCACTTCAACGGGAGCAGATGCGAGTGTGGACCATGGAACAAACAGCGGAAAAGGAACGTAAAAAGAGGGAAGACGAGGAACAAAAGAGGAAGGAGGCCGAGTACCAGAGTGCGGTGCTACAAGAGATGGAAGCACAGAGGAGAGCAGACGATGATGCAAGAGCGCGGAGGGCGAGGGAGGATCAAGAAATGAACAAACGACTGGTAAACTACCACTCGAAATTCTTTTGGCGCGAGACACGGTACAATGACGGCGCACCCCTCTTGTTAGGCTGACGACAAGCGCAAGCGCGAGCAGTCAGCGAAGAGCCAAGAGTTGGCACAAAACTCCCGGGAAATCGAAGGGTGGCTCAGGGGCGAATTTCTTACGGAATCGGCTGTCGCAGACCCGGACGTGGAAGGACCGCATCAGTGAGTTTAAACGTCGTCACGGGAGAGAAGCTCGTGTGTATACCAAGTTGAACTACTCCAATCTACAGTATTCGTATCGACATGTTCAAAGGGATGAACGACGAGAAGCGAAGACAAGTTCGTGAATTCCAACAACAACAACGGATCGAATCAGAGGTGAGGAGGACTACGCACACACTCCGCAAGAAGGAACGACAGACAGACAGCCTCTAACTCAAATCATTCGTTCTAAATAGATGCGCCGCCAACATTCGCTCAGGGAGCAGCAGGAATGGGCCCAGTACAGCAAGGTGCAGATGCACGTCACTGCAGTAATGGAGGAAGCCGAACGACGCAAGGGTGCCGACATTGCAGCTCGGATTGCGGAAGAAAACGCGAAAAAGGCCGCAGAGGACCGTTTGAGGTGCGTGTTTATGTATAGTGTTCATTTTGTGGATGCCTGCACCAAACATTGGGATTTGCGTCATTTCAAGGCGGCAACAAGACCGACAGGCATACTTTTCCAACCGACCAACCGATGCCTTTTTCGCGCAGTTTAACAACACTCCCCGGTAGATTGCGTTAATTTGTATGTAAAACCCATAATTTTAGGTCGAAATGTCATTCATTTGAGAAACGTGACGACATGTTTTCACCGGCAATTCTCTTTGCAGTTCAATATGTAAATCAGGCAGGCTCAACGAAGAGTTATCGCGCGTTCAATAACGCAACGTTGGGTATCTATTTGCATCGGGATCGTGTTGGACGATGGGACTACACGCATTGTGATACGTCTAATCATCAAAAGGATAAGCAAAAGGCTCTGGTGGATCGGGCTCCTTTTCTGTTGTCGCGGGTGCCGCAGGCGTGGGGGTCGAAAAGTCAATGAACTCCGCAGTGTCGGAAGGTGTTCGATCAGTCATGAGGGTGATTCCACCTGTGATTGTCTGGGTGTGAGGTTTGTGAAGTTAGGACGTGTACATGGTTGCAGGATAATGCGAGACAACACTCACTTTCTTGATTGGGGTGTATCGGGAGTCCTCTTTGAAAACGACGTACTTCAGTTGCTGTGGTACGACTCGAGACACGTTTTGTAATGTCTCAAACTTTGGTTCCTTCTTTTTCTTTTCGGATTCCTGAGATATGCGATGAAAGTTTGATCTAAGAACTGCAAGGTTTGTTGTCACTATTGAGGTCAATCCATACCTTTTCATCTTCTTTTCCTTTGTCCCCATCTCCCTCCTTCTTCTCGCCTTCGCCATCTTTCTTTTCCGATTCTCCTTCCTTCTTCTCGACGTCCATCTTGTCGTCCTTCTTATCCGTATCCATTGCATCACCCTTGTCCTTTTCGGCCTTTTTGGCGCGAGCCTTCGCCTTTGCCGTTGTCGACAGGACAGCTGCAGCAACCTTTTCCACTTTCTCTTGAGTGGGAACTTTGGTGGGGGTGGGGTAGGCGAACAAAGATGGTTTTGCGTTTGAGATGAATTCAAACTTCGGGATCTAAGGTTTTTGTCGGGTCATCAAAATGTGTCCAAGATATCATTTAATAAACGTATTAACTTACCTTAAGGTCCTTGTCAAGACCAATAAGCGCTGTCGGTGTGAACGACAAACTCAAGAAGTGGGTCAAAGGGAACCAATACCAAAACTGAGTGAAGACCGCCGCCCCAACAACAGAAACCATGTTGAGTAGACCGGAACGCGATTGGAGTGAAATAGTGACGTTTCGACCACCTAGTTTTGGCACGGGATAATTACAACTTTGTATCTCAACGAACGGTCAAGAGGAACTCACCGGCATCAATGATGCCCTGCCCGAGCACAGCGCCGAACTTGGCCATTTGATCCTCATGTTTGTCGCTGATGATTTTTTCGTACAGCTTTCTCGTTGTTGCAACGGCCGGCGTTTGCGTTTCGTTGTGCTGAATCAATATCATAGCGGACGCAATGAGGGCACCTTGCCGAACATAGTCCACAGGATCCTTGAGCATAGGCTCCACCAAGGACAAAGCTTCAGGCATGCCAGTACCGGCACACGAGAGACCGAGCGCCAGCACAGCACCGTATCGCACGTGAGGGTTGTAGGACTCGGCGAGGAGTTGCACAATTCGTGGCACTTGCTTGGGATTTCGGCACAAAACAAATCCCAGTGCAATCACAGCTGCTCTGCGAACGTCGTCGTTCACATCCGAAACAGCTACGTGAAGCAGTCGCTTTATAGCCTTATTGTTGCTTGTGCCGGCATAAGCCAGAGCCACAGTATAGATGCCACCGTAGCGCAATATCGGATCCTTTGAATTCGTTCGTGTGACATTTAGTCACTTGACTTTATTCCCACAGTCACTGCGTTGGCTCACCTTGTCTTCTGCAAGTTGTTCGATGAGAACATCAGCCGCCTCTTCCTTCCCGTACATCAACAGCGCGATCCCAACAGCGAGACCCCGAATAATTTTCTCGTGCTGCGTTTCCCGGGCATATTGCAACATCTCATCCAAAGCCTTTTGCGAGGCGGTTCCCAACATCACCAGTCCCATAGCCAAGCCCGCAGCTTCACCCGCAACAGCACTGTCACTGAACAGCACACCCTTAAGTTGCTCATAGATATCATCGTTAGCAGAAGCCATGCCTGCAACACCTAAGCCAAGGGCTGCTCCGTGCTGAATGATTTCGGACCCTGAAGGAGTGTTTTTGAGCTCTTGAGAGAGGTAATCCAGGACACCAGCGCCGTGATTTGCGTGAATCAACCCCAAAGCAAAGAGAGCGCCACCCTCAGAATAGTTGCTTGTTGTCACGCCAGGTTGAGGAAGATATGGTCCAAGAAGAGTCTTACCCTGAGTGAGTTGCCCCTGAAAGATAGTTGTGTGAGATAAATTGCAGACGTCGGCAACCCATGCGACACCACAAGGTAGCACTCACTCGGTGCAGCACACCGAGCGCGGCAGTCGCGCTGAACTTGGACCAATTTGTCGCTCGCATGAGCCAGTCCAAGTTCTGACGCAGAAACTCGTCACTGGTTGTTCCTGCGTTCATGAAAGCGTTTGCAAAAGTGACAGCGGAGTGGAACATCGAGTTTCGAGAGTCCAGGGCGTTCTTTTGCGATATGAAAAGAATGCCGACGTTTCAATTATGTTTTTAGAGAGGGCGTTAGGAAATTGCGTCCGCTCAATGCGACGGTAAAAAGTAACTGACTTTGGTCGTTTTTAGAATTAAGAGGTCGGTGCGATTATTGCGGAAAAGAAACTCGAGGTAGAGTTTAATAGACATGTCTCCTGCCAGAATGCCTCGGATCCTCCCAAACGCTTCGGCATTTGCCGACGCAAGTGGGTCGATGGCCTTCGTTACCCACCAAGCGGTAAGAACCAGGGATAAAGAGGGTGGACATTAGGACTCACCTTCGCCTCCGCACCCTTGGGCTCATCCGTATCCATGGCATCCGCATCATCCTTCTTTTCAGCTTCCACGGTCGACGACGCTCCTGCCGGCACAGGCTCTGCCACTGCCCGCTCTCCTACAGGTCCTGCGGGGAGCGTCTGCAGTAACCTTCCCAAGAAATCCTGAGTGGCGCTCTCCTCGAGATCGAATGCGATTTGAAGGGCAGTAAGAAGGGCAGTCTCGGCTTCTGGGCTACCAGATGTAGATTTGTGTACCAATGTTTGGAGGAGATCCGCGACGGCGACAGCATCATCGAGGAGGACGAGACATTGGACAGTGGCTAAATGGTCTGGCTCGGGGAGAGACGTGAGGAGGGTGACGAGGAGCCGCAGCACCTGCGATAAAGTCAACCAAGGACGCATGAAAATCCAATAAAGGTATCACAAGAACAATTGTGCAACCTTGCTTCTGAAGTCAGCATTCTGAACCACGGTACTGGATGCGTCAAGGACGTATCCCAAAAGTTCCCGAGGACGAGGGCTCTTCCGCACAACATTTTCCAGAGCATCAAGGCGACGAGACTCAAGAGCAATCCCCACTGCCTGAGTACAGATGGGAGGGACATTACCACTTGAAGATGAATTTGGATTTATCGAAATATTGAAACCCTACCTGTTTCCACTCCCCGTCCTCGTGACACCTTCCGAACATTCCATTAACAATACTCTCAAGACGAGGATCGACTGATACAGAGGCGTCGTCGTATTGCTGAATGCGCAGTTCGATATACTTATCTAGGGCGCGAGCTTCGAGAGGATGTGATACAATGTGTGAGTTTACGTTCTTCATTCATATATATGCACTTCAGCACGAGCTGTAATTCACCAGTCATCGTCTCTTCATACTCTCCGCTTCCCAGAGGGTCGAACAGTTTGCCAGACCCGAGCGCGAATGACAAAGATTCATCAAGTTCACCAAGGTGGTAGTACACTTTGGATGCAACGAGAGAGGCGAGCTCGCGATGTGGGAACCCTGGATCTTCTGAGAGGGACTCGCTACGGGAAGAAGAAAATGGAGTGGAATTGTTTGAGTTTGAGATGGCAGGACCTGATATAAACTTTGCGCTTCCGCTTCCGCTTGGTGTACGAATTGAATTCAAGTAATCTCTTGTACCACGTTCCCTGTCGAATCAGAAAACTCTTGGGTTTGGGTTGGTTGAACTTCACCCACTGAGTCCAACGGGTAGTACAACGTTCCCCTTCAATATAGGCATAGAAGAGATATTGTCGTCGAAATTCAGCATGTTGATGAATTGCTGGGCTCCTTGAAGACATGCGAGACGGACACGAAAGTCCAGTATCCATCACCACCCTCGCGCCGGGAGTCCAGCGCTTCGTTTGGACCCAGCTCCCCGAAACTTGACATCTCTACACCATTCGCTTCACGATTGACTGACATTTTCGACACCGAGTCCGCAGTCTCCGCCCAGAATTGGTCAACAAGCAAGTTGAGCTTTTGAAGGGAATACACCCGGAGCTCCTGGAGTTTCGGCGGTATTTTCGACGGATTGATTTCAGTGGCAGGTAGTTCGGCAAAAATTTCGATGCAATTCAAAGGCGCGGGGAGTACAGAGGTGGTTTGAGAAGATCGGTTTGCGGACGTGAGCGGCGATGTGAGGAGAGGAACGGCAATAAAATTAATTCGACGCTTCTGCACTCGCCTGCTCCGGCTCGTCCAGAAGCGCCAGGAGACCGGCCGCAGATGTGAGTACCATTTGGGAGTTGAGAGACTGCGCAAGCGTTTCCAACAACTCTCAAATGAACCAACACTTCTATTTTACACATTCCCCAGACACACACACTGCAGTGCCTCAAATATAATAAATTTGCAATAGTGGAAAACTTAATTTGCTATAAACTGAACTGCAACTTTTTTTTTGTGGAATCTGTTAAGCCTGTACTTCAAGAGTGGTCACCGTATTCACGGGTTCCTTCTCGTAGACTAATAAGTCGAAAACTAAAACTCTTGGTAGTTGAGGGGTCAAAGGTATCCACTACAGCAAGGTATGATGTGGTCAAAATGTCCATTCCCCCCACAATTTGAGATACCCATCAAAAAGCGTCTGATCTTTCATCAGTACCACGGGAGCTCAGGTCAGCAAACGTCGGCACAGAGCTTCCAGCACGTACCCTCGTGGCCTTGACTCTCCAAAATGGTACCAGGTCCTGTCTAATGCCAACAAATGGCTTCTTGTGAGCTTTGATGACCGAAAACTCCCTCCATCCAGTTCCCAGCTCAGAGCGTTACGGCTAAGTTTGTAGATCATAGCAATTTGCAATAACCACAGTTGATGGGCACCTTCCTGTACATTGAAGACACCACAAGAGAGCGATTGCATGTCTACTCCGGTTTTCAATCGTTGGCGAATGAACGCAATAAGACTATCCCGGCTTTGAAAGCGCATTTCTGTACCGTCAAGCTCCACGGTTTTGGGAAATTTGAACCATGGATATTTAGGTCCCGTGGTCCATACATCATTCCAAATTTGTATGACATTGTTTGCGTCAATCTCCATGAGTCGAAGGTCTTTCTTCATGTTCTCATCATTCAATCGCCAGGTGTCATACCTCTTGACATGTTGGATGATGCTTTGTGGACAGATTTGTCCCTTGGAGACGGTGGGGGAAGCATGGGCACGTCATTGCGACACAGTGGCTGCGCTTGGTATTTCACATCCACGTGCGGTGAGATAGCGGATAATGTGGCCGTCCGTAAGATATTCCTTGACATTCCGGTGGCTTTCATCGTTGCACACTTTGTTCATGGTGTCATCAAGATTTTCAGGACATTGGTAAACTGATCTCATGATCATGTCGGCATGCCAACAAAAAAAAAATCTCGAGTTAGGTGACCGGACGGTTGCAAATGCCGAATGAGGGAGTACTCCAAGTGATGTACCGCTTTGACGCAATTATGATCAGGACAATAAGATGGGTTCACCAGTTGATAATTTGGACTCTCACGCAAAACGCACCACGTAAATCCCCATGATCTCGCATAACCTCCGCAACTCTCCCATATGGCGAGTCATGACGGGCCCAAACATCAAGTCCGGGAAAGAGATCTCAAACTGAAAACTCGGCGTTGCTCTCTGGGACATGGGGGAGCCTGCCGACTGCCCCTGTGAAGAGCACCACAATGAGTTCGTCCTCTGGGACATGGGCAAGCCTGTCGACTGTGGAGACCGCCCCTGCTCAGAGCTAGTTCGTCGAGGGGGTGGATGACTCCCGCAACGCGCTTATTGGTGAGCCCTCAGGTTGTATAGATCGAACATATGGAGAAGTAAAAGGCGAGAACTGGCCCTGTGAAGTGTTTCACCGAGAGACTGGCGACCGGTCCGAAGAGCCACGTGCCCGTGGTGTTTGAGGAGGGGTTATCGTTTGAACACTATGCAGTGGTGACGAAGGAAGTGAAACAGCGCGGCTTTGCTGCGGACTCGGCGTCGATGCTAAGGGTCCACTCGGGCCACTGGGCTACATGGTCCTCCTCCATGTGTGGGGCCACCCATCGTTTGGGACGCAAACGGGAACCTTTGCTTAAAGGCCTCTCGTCGGTCGTAAGATGGTGTCCCAGCCGTCGACGGATACCGCTGCGCCTGAGTTTGTCCGTTTTGCGGAACGAAATCCCGTGTATTTGTACTGTTGCCTTGGAAGATGTGTGCACCGGCCCCACCATCAGACCGTCCGCCTGCTCGACGGAGAAGGTGACGCCGTGCGTCGAACCAAAAGTCGTCTTCGTCGTCAAATGCGAAGGGATCTTTAACAACATTTCAATTGGATGCGGGTGGTGAGGCTACCGATCCCAATGGTTGAGCGCGCCCATTGGACATCGGCCGTGTGGGCGAGAAATGATGATCAAATGATCTGTTCGTCGACATGGTCCTTGTCTTTGGAGCGAAAGGAATCAAGAGCGGCTACAGTGTTCATAGCAAGACAACATGCCAACTTACGTTTGCGAAGATCACCGCCGCGGGTGCCGCATTCGCCCTCTTCCCCTACAGCTGACTGTCGATGCTGCAGCTGCGTCGCGATCGGCCTCGGTTTAAACGTTTCCGGTTCTGCGTGTTCAATAAATATATTGCGCGAATATATTTGACCGCCATTTTTTCAATAAAATGCATGCATCTTGTAGTGTACGTTTACTTTCCAACCTCAAGCAATTTCACCTCGAAGACCAGCGTAGAGTTTGGGGGAATGTCTGGGGGAGCACCCTTGGCGCCATAAGCAAGGTTGGGCGGGATGGTCAACTTCCTCGTGCCACCGACGTTCATGCCTTGGGAAAATCACCGTGTCGTCAGGGCCACCATCACACGCGCCTTTGGTGCGTTCCTCAACTCACCCTGCACTCCGAGATCCCACCCCTTGATGACCTGTCCCTTGGATAGGGTGAACTTGAAGGGCTTCCCGTTGGTGTTGGAGTCGAACACCTTTCCGCTCGTCAGGCGACCAATGTAGCGGACGGCGACGGACTTGCCCGACTTTGCGCGAGGGCCGTCGCCAACAACAACGTCCTCGATGGCCAGGCCAGAGGGGAGGACTTTCGCCTTGGGTGCCTGGTCAGCGGTCGTGAAATACTTGAGAGTGGGGTCCAAAAGAACACATGAACTCACTTTTGGGGTTCCCTGTAGAGCCTCCTTCTTGCCCTCTTCCTTGGGAGCAGCCTCTTCCTTCTTCGCCTCCTCCTTCTTAACGTGCTGCTTCTGGGGCTGTTGCTTCTTCTGGTCTTTCGCAGGGGAGGTAGCAGCCTACATATTGTTGCAACATAAGTCGTTGGAAAAATGAGCTCCAAGGAAACATTGAGACTCACCCCCGACTCGGCTTTCGCCTTCTTGGCCGGTGCGGAGTCGTCTCCTTCGGCTTCAAGCGTGCGCTTCGCGGATGCTGGTTGGGTGGCGGGGGCAGCCTTTTCCGGCTTTTCGTCTTAGACAAGGGGAGGAAATACGGTTCGGGTGGAAGACGCGAGGGAAAACGGGCAGTTGAATGTCAGTACGGTTCCATGCTCGCTAAACCCTCTTCGTAAGGTAGACATCCGATGTTGCCATGCTCCTCCGCCCTCCACCTCTCGAGCTGCGAAAATGATCCAGAATGTCCGACTTCATTCATTTGTAACTCCATCCTTCCAAAAGATGCAGTATCTGGCCCAACCGTCTCGTCTCGTCTCTGGGAAGGATCTCCCGGTATGCATCTCCTCCCTCGACATACCCAACGAGTATCCTTTCAGACACCATCCGTCGCCCTCCAAGTACCCACTCTTCTTGGCTGGTGCCGCCTTGGTCGCGTTGGCTTTGGCAGCCTTCTTTCCCGCAATTGCTGCCGCGATGGCTGCTTCCATGTCAGCGTCCTCCTCCTCATCCGACGCCTCCTCCATGTCCTCGTCGTCGTCCTCCAGACCCTCGGCCTCGTCCGAGTCGATTTCTTCGTCATCTTCGTCATCTTCGAACCCTTCCATGGCCAGGTCGGGAAGATAGGCGCCGGTGAGGTAAATGGGGCTATTCGGCGCGAATATGAGATCAAATCTCAAATGAGATACATGTACCAATCTCACTTGGGTCCCAGAGCCTTGAATGAGATGTTCTCTCCCTCTCCGAACTGAACAGTCAGTGGTTGTTGTTGAGGCTGCGAAACGGTAACGAAGCGGACAAATAGCAACATAGTTTCATCAAAATCAATCATTTTCGATAAAGTGCGCGACAATCGGCTCACCTTTGCGGTGTCCAAGGTGCACAGCACAAACTCATTGTCGTCGACAGAGACAAAGAGAGAGGACTGGCCTGCATCCCCGCCCGGTCCAAGCGCTGCCATGGTGACCCTGAACGGGACCTCCACCGTTTGGGAGTAGCTCTTTCCGGGCACAACCTTGAGACCCCAGAAGCTAACGGTGCGAGTCGTAGATTGTTTAGAGGGTGACAAGCCAAGGATGATGACATGATTCAGCGAGATACTACGAGACAGAGCTTGAGCCCTGAAAACACACCTCATTGTCGTGAAGAAAAGTGTTACAAGTCGTTGAAAGATAAAATGTACTGCGGTCAGATACATTGGTTCATCTTTTCGGCAAATCTTTGAAGTGGTCCAGCAAACCCAGACGTTCAAACAGCCACACGGCAAGGCGGAGCGAGCACAAGCCGACCCCGGTGTAATTCTGCAACGTGAGTAATTGATTCAGTGCACAGGTTCTGTCACTGCCTCATTTGCATTCATTCTTTGGAAATCTAAATTTTATAAAACCGCAAGCAAAGTATAGCGTTGATACAGCGTTTATGCTGTAACTGAATAAGGTACATTGCTCTCTTGAGCAATCTCGAGCCCAATCGCTGCACGAATCCGCCACGGCGTGGACGGTACTTCCAGCGTAAAGTCCTTCGGATCCGCCCCAAACTCAGCGCGAGCTGCCTTGACGGCATCTCGGATGGCAAAGTACGCTGTCGCTCCAAGGAAGTAGGGCGGCTCGCCAACCCCTTTGCTCGAATGCACAATTTGTGGGTTGGGTTTGCCTTTGAGCAGAGAGACGTTGAATGTCGCAGGAATGTTGAATGAGCGCGGGACAATGTACGAGCCAGGGCCCGTTGTCAGGTTCTTGCCCGTCGTGGGACTCCATAAGGGCTCCTCCATGGTGGTCCAACCGACTGATGTGTGGTGAAGGTTGAGGTGGTGCAAGGAACGGAAGAGAGGTGCGAATGAAAGATCCGCAAGATACAGCGAAAAAGAGAACTTGACTCACCTCCTTGAATATATCCACCTTCAATCTGCGTTATGTCAATGTGCGGGTTGATCGACTCTCCAAGCTCCATGCACAAATCCGTCCGCACGATGACATAGTCCCCGGTTAGGACGTCCAGTTCGACCTCGGTGACGCCAGCGGATGGGACTTGGTACCACGCGGTCGAACCTTTGTTACGCTTCCTATTAAGACGCAGTCGTGAGGCCCGGCTCGACCCTAAACGGCGAGCGACATTCAGACATTCAAAGCAAAACGTACCAGTCGAACCAGTCGTTTTCGAGTGTGATGTGCGCTTGCGAAGTCATATTAACCCGCTCTTCGTAACCGAGACTGCACAACTTCAGGCACGTGGAGCCCGCTCAAAGACACGCCCAAAACAGTGCTCATCAAGACATTCTCACCTTTGCCCAATCCGCATCAGGGTGCTGTTCCCTCACGGTTTTCAGCCGTTCATTGATCACTTGACACGCCTTGAGAACCGATGCACCGTTCCTGCAGATCGAGTCAGCATTCGAACGTTACATTACAGTGAGCAGTACCAAACAAAGCACAGACTACTCACAAGTCTGTCCCTACACTCCCACCTGTCCCCGTGGCATTGATGACATGTGTCGTCGAAGTTTCGTGCAGGTGCACCTTGTTCAGAGGGACACCGAGTTCTTGGGCGGCGATTTGGAGGCATTTCGTGTGGAGGCCTTGTCCTTTTTCCGAAACGACAGGTTTGATCCCTCTTCTCTCTCGTTTTTCTCCCCACAAACGCACTCACCCATTTCCACACCCCCGTGGTATATGAGTACCGACCCGTCCACGTGAACGTGGACAAGCGCGCTCGCCTGGCTCCCCACTCGTGGCATGCCAATACCAAACACTGCAAGGTTTCACGTGAGCTCCCAGCCCTCACAACACTATCCGAACGGCTCTCACTTGTTGGGATGAGATGAATTCCTCTCTTTTTGTACTTGTTGGCCCGGTTGAATGCGTCCACATCCGCCTTGCGTCGTGCGTACTCGCTCGACGCGATGACTTGATCCCAGCACTCTCGCAGGTGCCAGTTTCTCATGGGTGTACGGTTGTGCGTGTAATCGCCTGGCCAAACAGTGGTGTTACGTCTGTTCAAATCATGAATAAAAGGGTGTTCGGTCTTACCTTCCTTGTACATGTTCAACTCTCGAATCTCCTGAGGGTCTTTACCGAGATATTCCGCGACCTGAACAATCATACGTTCGCAAACCATGTTTCCCTGTGGTTTTCCGAACCCGCGGAAGGCCGTCTGCGAGACGATGTTTGTTTTCGCCAGCCGACCTCTGATGCTGACGTTGGGAATATTGTACACGTTGCAAATGGCGATGTGTGCTTGTTGCATGACAAATGGGCTCATGTCCGTGGAGTGTCCTAATTTTTGCGTTACTACCAGCGAGAGCCACTGGGTGTGTGGTCAGCACTCACCAGCGTTTGAGACCAGCTCGACTTCGAAGTTGACCAACTTGCCTTCGTCTGGTTTCAACCATGACACCATCATCATCCATGATACCTCCGCACGAGGCCGCTCAGTGTTGCACTCACTCGTAAATCCGACCTTGTACTTTCCCAAGAAAGGGTGCCGCATACCCGTACTCGCGATATCCGCTTCCCGGCTCAGCTGGCATCGAATTGGCATTTTGAGCTTCCACGCGCACGCAGAAACCGCGAGCGCAAGACTTTTCGCTCGCGTTTCCTTTCCTCCAAACCCGCCTCCGAGTCGCTTTGTCCGTACTGTGACAGGAAATGGTATTCAGCTCGGCGTGCATTCAGGTGGACAGGTAAATCTCACTCGAAACTTTGTGGAGAGGGATCCCAAGTGCTCGTGAAATGGTTTGTTGCAAGTCGTTGGGCGCCTGTCGCCATATGGTTGGTGCCATCCGATTCCCACTCTCTCTTTAAGACGGCACAGTACCTGAGTCGCCGAGAACAGTTCAATCGCTTGGTCTTCTTGGTACGGAATAGCCCGAGTGACCTGCGTCTCGAGGTAAAAGTGCTCCTGGGCAGCAATCCTGCGCAAAGCTTTCGATTTCAAAGATCTTTCGTACACACTACGCACTTGCAACGAACCTGACGGTCCCCTCCAAGGAATACGTAGCGTCTGTTGCAGACACTTTCTCATCTAAGTCTGAAACCATTTCACCCTTTGCGAATGCACCCCTTGCAATATGCAGGGAAGAGTCGAAAAACGAGTTCGCGGCAATCGCGTCCTAATCACCGACGTTACCCTCGGTTTTGATCGTGACTTCCAAGTTAACACAACTCACTTCGATCGTAATGACTTTTGGGAGTGGCTCGTACTCAACTTCCACCAAGTAGCTTGCGGCAGTGGCAACACCTTGCCCGTACCCCACAACCTGATGCGCCGAAAGGGGTTAGCGCGTACATACCAGTAGGTGAATGACCCAGCTCACCATTGCGATCAATTGGCCTTCATGGACAACCTTACCATCCGCAAATATCTATCAATTGAATCGTTCCAAAAAAGCCAGGTCGTTTCAGTTATGGACACCCCCTACCACCACCATTACTTCTCCTCCCTTCACTGACCTGCTCATCGTCCGCCGTACCCCACGTATTATCAACCAACCCCCTTACATCATCCGCCGTAATGACGGCCACAATCCCCCAAAACTTCGCGGCCTTGTCGATGTTGATCCTCTTGATCTTTGCGTGTGCCTCTGTCGAAAGCACAGGCGTCGCCCAAAGCTCGGTCCCGAGCTTGGGCATATCGTCCACGTATATCGCCTCGCCCGTCGTCTGCTGCAAGGCGGCGGCGTGTGGGACAGGCGCGCCAACGATCTTGCCTTCGGGCACAAGGGCGAAGTCCTGCGATCCCGATGTCACAGGGGCATGGAAGAGCGGCGCAACCGCTGACATATCCCGCGGGTCGGGAGTGGCTCCTGGGAGCGTGGACGCAACCATGTGGTAGAATTTGACGAACAGTGTCGAAGCAAGAGAGAGTCTGTGGCTCACGTGGCCGCCTGATATGGTCAGAGTGCCAAGGGACGTCCTAACGTCCGTGATGAGGCTCTGAGTCCACGGTTTGCCAGCCAGTGCAGCCGCCACGTTTGGCGCCCTGCAACACAAAGGTATCATAACGAGCTCTTGATCGTCACCGCGGCGGTCGTGATGAACACTCACACCAACGGGCCCTCTCCAATTCCACCATACACTGCCGTTGCACTTTTCACCACCGAGAACGCCTTGTCAAAAGTGACCTTAAATGCAGCCGTCACGGGTGGGTGGGCGTCGTCACGCGTATGCCATCGTGTCTTGAACGAGTAGGCGCGGTCGATGGGACTCGCGAAAGGCACGACTGCAGTTTGACGCAGGAGGGAGAGTCACACGTGCGGGTAAACTACAAGCTGCTCGTAAAGCACTCACAGAACCCCGTCACGACCTCATCACCACTTAAAACCGTCTTCCCACCCACAAAGAACTCTCCCATTGGTACGTCCCTCTTGCCCTCCTTGCCGACAACCTTTGCCACGGCGCCCACCGCCGCCAGTCCGACGGCCAGGTCGGAAGTTGTGCGCGCTACGCACACGTTTCCCCCCAGCGTGCCCGACTGCACAATCTGCGCTCCCGCGTTCACACCACGGACCGTGGCGTCCAGGCTCGCGAGGTGCGCGTCGTCAGGGCGGGTGGCGAGAAGGCGGGTTACGTGCGCGTGGAAGGATGAGAGCGTCAGGCCGGGGCCGAATGTCGTGCCGGTTGCTTGGTGTGTCGTGACGGGTTGAGTTGGGTGGCAGGAGCAGGACATTGCACACTTTCTCTCACATTCCTCCGTAACAGCGTGCAGCTCCTTGACGCCTCCCAGCGCGACCTGTATGGGGTACTTTGTCCGCTTGAAGCGCTGCTCGAGGTATACTTCGATACCGGCCGCGACGAGTTTGGCTGTTGGGTTCGCGGTCTTCGAGGGTGGATGGGGTCGTCGTGTGGGCAAACGGCAATGCCGGTGCGTTGTTTAGAACCCAGTGCACGTGATGAGAACCGCGACGGAGGAATGAAAAGGAACACCACACGCACCAGCACCGCGACGACCTCGTCCACCGTCTTTGGCACGAAATACTTCTCGCCCATTTTGGTCTCAATGTACTCCACCGCGCCGCTCTTCGCCTCCACAGCAGCAGCACCGCCCGCCTTGGACGCCACCGCCCGCGCAGGAGCCACGGCGTCTTCAATGTCCCCCGTGCCCGTGGGACAGGTCCCAGGACACGACGCGCATTCTCCCCCGCAGGCGAACTTCTTGGCGCCGTCGAGGATCCCGCGGTAGCCTGTGCAGCGGCATATGTTGCCTTTAGGTGTGGCAAGAAGTGGGTGGAGAGGGTGAGGTACCTAGTGTGGTGGATGAGCAAAGAAAGTAAAGGAGCACGTACCGGCGATAGCGTGCTCGAGTCGGGATTCGGTAATGTGGGGGTTTGATTTGATGGCTGCGTAGATGGCCATGGTGAACCCAGGAGTGCAGTAGCCGCACTGGGCGATGACGAAGTGGTGTTGCGGGTGTGTGGTGTCAGCATCGCGACCAAAAAGCGACGACTCGAGAGTGAGCATACCTGCGTCGCTCCAGACTTTGCCAGCGCAGTCTGAACAGGATGCGGCGCCGTGACGGTGCCGATACCTTCGACGGTGGTCACGTTCTACGACAACAAGCACCAAGGTCATTATTATCGTATCCAAAAACCAGTCCCCACGCCCAAGACCAAACGAGCGCAGACTTACCAACCCATCCACGGCCGCCAGCGACGTCACGCACCCCACAACGGGCCGCGTGAAGGGTGTACCATCGGGACCAGTCCCCGAGACTACGACCGTGCAAGCGCCGCATTCGCCTAATGATGAGGGAGTGTGGGTGGTATGTCAGGCTTGGAAACACGGCCGGGTTTTGGGGGACCTTCTTCCCCCTCCGATCCTCGAGCTGTGAAACGTACCCTCCCCACAAGCGAACTTGGGCCCAGTGAGGCCCTTTGACCTCGCGTACCCCAAGATCGTGCTGTGTAGAACGGTGCAGGACCGTCGTGGGAGTTTGTAGGGGCGTGAATCGCGGGCGATCGCGGGTTTAAGAACGGTCCGACGGTAGCTCACGCGTTCAGAGCCCCCGGGTTTTTCTCGACGACGGGCTTTCCATTGAGCGTGAATGTGAGCGCTTTGGGAGAGAACATGGGGGTCGGAGAGGCCATTTTCGTTGGGGGACGGAAATTGATCGGTCCGTGTTCCGCCCCGATTGGGAACTGTGGTCTGTAAAGGGTTGTTTGACGTTATAGAGAATATAATGTAGAATAGAAGTGGACATAGGAAAATGAGGACCAAAATTCTCAAAATCGTCCGAGTTGCTGCGCTTCTTGTGGTTTTCACCTGAACGAACCCCAGCCCCACTACCCGCATCCATTCACGTCTGACCCACTACTTTTCCTGTTCCTGCTTGCATCTGCAACAAATATATCGATCCCGACCCCCGTGCAATTTGGCCCCAATTTGCTGTGGTTGCGGCGCACAGGCCATGATCGATGCGCACGTGATCACTTGCTCACCAATGCCCCCATTCGACTCCGACCACCGATCCCTCTCGGTCGTGCACCCCGCCTACGCTCCGCCGCTTCCCTTGTCGCGATCCAGACCTCCAAACCCGAACCCACTTCCCATTCCCGCGCCGACATCCGTAGTATCCGCTGCATCCAACACGCACTCGTACTCCCACTCAGCGTCAACAGCACATGATTGCCCTCGGACGGGCGGTAACGTCCCACTAGAACCCCCGGTTGATGTGGACCCGCTCGTGCTCCTCCTGCGGCGCAAACAGGCTGCTGCCCGCCGGATATGGCGCTTCTACTCCCGCAACAGGGACCGCAGAATATTCTGTAACATGAAGGCGAATTTGGCGCAGGCGGTGCGTGTTTGGCGTCGCGGGGGTTGGGGAGGTGGGAGAGGTGGGGGGCTCTGATTCGTGGAATTAGGTTGCTCATGCATCGAATGGCTGGTACAGGAACGTCTTTTGGCTCGAGAAATCTTACGTCGACTGAGTCCCAACGAGTGCGAGCTGCTGCGGGACCCGACGATGCGACCACGCCTGCGGTTCCGGTGCGTGTTGGGTGTTGCGTGTGACTGTGTCAGCTCCATCACACTTCTCTCTCACTGCTCCTTTTCATCCCATTTCTACTCTTCACTTTGAATCGCATTTAAAATCTCAACACACTGTGGTCCCACATTCCGATACCTCACCCAACCACACCAGCTTCGCAGGCCCTTCCTTCCCACCAACCCTCCTCTTCAAAATCCTGCTCACAACCACCGCCACGCACTACTTCTCCGCCCGACGGCTCATCCACGCATTCTCGCCCGCCGCCACGGACGCCAAAATCATCATGGGGTCTCGCGCCTACGCCGAGACCCACCTCAGCCATGACTCCGGGGGTCCCGTGAAGTTCAAACCTACAATCGGCGGTGACAACGATGAGGAAGACCCTCAGATCCGGGACCCCCTCGACGTCACAAACAGGCGCGACTTCCAGCGCTACATGGCCTATCTCGATGCCCTCCCGGCCCACTTGGGCGGTCGCGGGAACGGCTGGCGCGTGCTGGACGGCGCGCCGTGCGGGGCTGGAGGACAACACGGTGGGCGTATCGTGCGGATGCTGGGGATGGAGAAGCGTCGGTTTGCGGCCGAGGTTGGAGGCGTGGGCGGGACGAAGGCGAGGGGCGTGCGGAGTAGGCTGGACGGTGGTGGTGGGCAGAGCGAGGGGAAGGACGGACCAGGAGGAGGAGGCAAAGCAAAAGGCGCTGGAATGGCGCGTAACGGACACGAACCAGGAGGAGCGCAGGGAGGTGTTGGCGCCCGCGTCGCACGGGTGAAGCGGATGTACGCACTTGCCGGCGCACGCGCGTCCCCCTACGATGGGCCGGTCACTCCCCCAGGCACTGCTGGAACCACCGGTGGCGGAACGTTCTCCCCTCACGGGGACAGATCCCGCTCCCGTCTCGCGCACTTCGGGTCTGCGTACACTGGCGACGTTGACCTGAGCGCCGAGGAGTTGGAGGATATGGAGCTGTTCGCGTGGGCGGACGGGCTCGACGAGGGAAAGGCCGGGATTGGGGGGCGCAGCGACGAGGATTATGTCGTGGGCGCGGTTGTGGGGTATGCGTACGGGTGGGGCGGACGGGGTGATGGTGTTGGGTATTTGGATTGAAGCGGTTGGAGCTGTGGTGATCATGGGTCAACAGCTCTCATGCATGTCGAAAGTGAATTCAAAAAAGTCTGCACGACCAAAATGCCTATCTATGCTAGTGTCATGCTCAACACCCAACCCCGCGATTCCCACGCAGATAACCCAATGACTCCGCCCTGCATTCCCGCAAACCAGCACCCAATCACACTCCTGCCCAGCATATTGGACACTTGTCTTGGCTCTTCCTCCACACCTCCATGCACCTCTTATTGAATGTGTGCATGCACCTGAGCGTCTCCTTCTCGCCCCACAGTATCTCCAAACAGATCCTGCACGGGCTCCTAGCGTCGAGACGTGTGGATTCAATAATAAGCCTCAGCCAGGTCGCCTTGCCAACGTTCCTGCTCGTGTCGAACAGCCTGTACGCGTAGTCTTCGTCCACGCGAATCCACCCCGTTTCGAACGGCACAGGCCCATTGCCCCCAGCATTGAGTCCATGGATCATGTACTCGCACTTACGGAACCCGACGGTCACAAATTTGCCCCTCGCGACGTTGCAGTTGGGATACTCGACGTCGCCCCACCATACACCAGGTCAAAGAGGCAGAATCCCAGCGGGCTGATGACTTGGTACGACGTGCAGCGACATTGCATCTCGATGTTTGTCCCTGGAGCGGCGCAACGGCCATGGGGGGCGGACATAGTGAACTCGTACCGCGTGGTTCCGGCTGCTGGTGAGAAGTCCGCGAATTCAACACCTATCAAAGGCATCGACGGCAGCCGTGCGCCCCCCGCAACCGGAGCACCAAGTGTATTGTGCGCCCCTTGATGATCTTGCTCGTTGCCAGTGTGCAGTTGGGTTCTTCCACGGCCGCCAAGAACTTTGCGTCTTCCTTCGCAACCCAGGGGCCTCCCAAAGGACGGTAGTAGTCGACCTCCTTGTCTTCTTTATCCAAGTTAACCCCGTTTACAAACAAGCTCCACTTGCACTCCTGCAATCCAGCCCGAGTCTCGATCCGGTTCTTCAAGACACTCAGTTTCTCCCACCCGCTGAAGGACACAGCCCCAAACATTCCGTATGCGGGGAGAAACAGGTTGAGTTTTGGCACTCGCACGCCTGCTGCGATAGGACGCGTGGGGAGAGGTTTGCTAACGGGATGTCGGTAGTGTAGTCCGTCAAGCTGGCGCCCGGCGAATATAAGCGGTTGCTGATCGATCAGAATCTTGCTTTTGATTTGGATCTGGCGGTGCACGCTAGAATCCGTGGGCTCTACTTCAAGCTTGATCGTTGCGCCGGTGACTGTCCATCGGGGCAAGGTGGTGTGTGGGAAAGATGGAAACAGAGCTCACTAACGCGTCTTGACGTAGATCTGCATGAGTGCGTGAGGAACTGTAGAAGTACAGGTTTGGGCGGGGTCGCACGCTTGCGGAGTCTAAGGAGCACGGGGAAGCTGTTTTTTGTCTGAGAGCAGGTAACAAGCATACTTGTACTATGAAATCGACACCTTTTTCTCTTCTCTCTCATTGTGGACAAGAGACTGTGTGCTTCCAAGCGAGTGATGACGTGGTGAACCGTGGCACAGTTACTTGCCACGAAAAGTCTCGTGTAAGCAAACCTGCTTCAGGGAACCGATGCACTGAAGTTAAAACGTGTGTATACATGTACCCATGGCTCCTAACGTTGGTGGCGTTCGCACCAACCGTCAACAGCGAATCTTAATGGTGTCGTAAAATTGTTTTGCCGGTCTCCGACAACTCTCACGCCAAGCATTAAGTCCACAGTATCCGCGCTTTTTAAATAGCTATGGTAGAAATGCAGATCTGTGTATAATTCAAACAGATGGCGTCTGTTTCCCACTCACCCGTCTAGTCCCAGGAGTCTCAGGACGACTCCCACTGAAACCATCATATCGTACAAAGCAAAATTTAGACGAGAGTAGGGGGGCAATCAGAACGCAACACGTTTAATTCGAAGGGAGAACGATCCCTGGGGTGAACTTGAAAAACGTCTTTCACCACCGGTGGCCGGTCCCGCGCAACAAAAGCGGGTACGCGAAATAGCCCCCCCCAATAATGGCGTCTGACACATGTACATTATGTATTTTTAATAACAACAAAAGCAACGAATACTTAACTACAGCAAAACAAACGGTACATGATGCGGAAAGTCCACTCAGCGTGTAATAATGTCACCCTCCTGACCGTCACCGACCTGCGTCTGCATCACCAACGACGATCTTCACTTCCAAACACGCAGCACTTTGCGCCTACCAGCAGCGCGCTGGAGTTATCTTCCCAGCACACATACTTCTCCTACACTCAACTCATCAATCGCCATCACCGTCGGCAGGCCTGTCCTCCTTACGCGCCTTCTCCCACCAGTGCCACTTGTCTGGCACCATCTGGAAGTACCGCATCATCGCGTCGCGAAACCGGCGCTTGTACTGCTTCGGCGTCACAATGGTCGGTGTCAGACCCGTGCCCCCCAGCAGCCCCGTTTCCTTGACCCATGTCTCCAGTCTCTTGTCCCACGTGTACGTTCGGATGAAATCTGTTCCGTGCGCAAAAGGCCGGTTCTTTTTAATGCCGCGCTCACTCCAATGAGGGGCAGTCTACTCACCGACGATCCCCACGACAAGCTCCTGGTTCTCTTCGTCGACTCCCACGAGCAGGGAGTAGTCCATGACATTGTGCTTTCCAAGGAAGAGACAGTCGTTCCACACCCCGGTTTTGAGCAGACGATAAGCGTGTGGGCGAATCAACATAGGATTCTCTCGCGAGACTGTAGTGACTGAGTTGTAAAATTCTGGGGATATCCGGTTACACAATGTCAACTCACGTTCAATAAGATTTTCGTCCAAAAGCACCTCGCCACCACGGCCTGTCGCTTGCACGTGCCGGTTTCGAATAGAACCCTTTAGATCAAAGAGCTGGGCAAAGTGTACTTGTTAAAAGACGACCACGGAACAAACGACAACAAGGCACTCTACCTTAGATAGATTCCGGTTGTAGAACAAGTTCTCCATCACCAAAAGCTCCATTTTGAAGCTCTTTCCAGTTGTGGTGTTGGTAAACCCAATGCGATAAACTCCTGCGAGCCAGAGTAGACGATTGGAGCAGACGGTTAGTCTGGTAGAATTGCAACGTTCCAAAACAAAACGAACCGTAAATCTTGGCCAACATGGTGGGCAAGTTTTCAAAAATTGCGTCCGCCATGAATGTGAAATATTCTGGAGCAAACTTAATGAACGCATTCATCTCCGGTCTCGAAAGCTCTTTCAGGATGAACCGGTCATCTACAGAGCCAAGTGAAACGAATACTTTTTCGCAAAACAAGTACTGGTATCCAGCCGTCAGTCAGGGCACTCACCTCTTGTCTTCAAAAATGCGCTTCCACTTTTGCCTCCAACGGACTCCCACTTCACGCAGCGTGACAAGGACTGAATAAACTGATCCAAATCACATCCACATATTGCGCGTAGAGCGTCGAATTGCTCCGCCCAGAAAGCATTGCACCAAAACTTGGCTGCTCCCTGGGCACTCTCTGAGACCGAAGGGTGGCAAGATATGTCATCTAACATTACGATGCAACGTCATTCATCCCACACTCACGGTAACGCAGGTGGTGACCTGGGCTTTTCCTCCTTAGCACTTTTTCGATCTGGACCTCAAAGTCTATTTCATCTTCCAGGTTGTCAGACATTTGAGAACCTTTCACGTCTTCCTCCACAGCTTCAGGATCGGAATGAACTGCAGAGCTGTGCCTCAAAGATTCCATCTTCCGTTGGAAGTCATCAGACCTAAAGCACATTCCATCAATCCTCTAAATACATTCAAAGAAACAAACAACAAGGCGACTTACGCTAGAGTTGCAGAAATGATGGAGCTCGGTTCATCCTCCCTGACAATGTTAACTGGATACACAATATCATCGTGAGGATCAGCAGAGTCGATGACGTGATCCGTTTGCGCGCTTTTCGACGAACTATAAATTACACGAACGATTCCAAAATGCCGACAAACCCACAATGGATAGTCAATGGGACTCCAATTTACCGAGCTCCCATTCCACAAAGCTTGTACCGTCTTCATGAGGGACATTTTTTCCTTCACACCTTCTACGTTGGTGCTTTGTGTGGTAAGAACGCCAGTGATGTCGTTAAACTCCCCAGAGGGTCTCGAGTCTTCATAGCGCTCAGCCCTATCCGCTTCAGGATCCTTCAACGATGTTTCGGATGAGTCTTTCTCTCTACGATTGCAGCGGAGGGAATCATCGTCCCTTCCAAGTGCAAAATCAAATTCGGACGCTTCAGTGCTTCGAATATCCACATATCGCTCTTGTAGCTCCTCCGAATCATCAAATTGGCCGAATCCAAGTCCTAGTGATGGTGCACTTTCCTCGCTGGCAGCTGTCGCAGAGACTCCAGAAAAGGTGCTGGTGAGTGTATGCGGTTGCCTGGTCATATCGAAGTCTCGATCTCTCCTATTATCAATCTCCATCATTCTCAGAGATCTCCTTTGGCTGCTTATACTGGGCTCTCTTGCCATGTCTGAGTTTGCATCGTTCCATTCAAACATGTCTGCTCCAGGTGGCTCCCAGCGAGGAGTACCAAGCTCCAATGGTCCATCAATCGCTGAACCTTTGGTGAACCGTGACGAGATAGAATTGCTCGATTGTTGGACCGTGCGATATCGAGTGATTGGAACTACTTGTGATCCGGTATCATTAGTGGACACACTGCAATCGTCATCCATGTATGTTGGGCGCATGCTTCCTGGTGATGGAGGCCTCAAACTGGGCAATCTCCCTCGAACAGTTGGCCTATCGAGGCGAAACTTGCTGGATGAAAGTGAGATCTGGTCGGCAGGACCACCATCATAACCGTTCTCATAAGGATCCTCGAAATTTGTGTTTGTGGTGGCATCGTCTCGATCAGTGCCAGGAGACGATTGTGCGTCAGAATACACTGAGATACCATCTTCAAACTCTCGATCTGTAGGGCTGCTCGACAATTTCGGCAACTGTGTTCTGTCAATGTGGTCCTCCTTGGTGTCATCTTCAAATGTTCGTTCACCCGCCACCTCAAGTCGGTCGGTGAACACTTTCCTCAGATACCGCATACCTGCAACTCTCGATAGTTCTCGCGGGTCTGGCTGGAAAAATGTTCTTGCGAGTCTATCAAAATTCTCATCCCATTGCTTAACTTTCGCGTTCAGCTTTGGGGCAATAGACCAAATGGTCAAGTAGTCATAATCAAGTGAAGAATGCGAGAGATCCAGCAACTCATCCAACATTGCCTTTTTCTCGTTGGCAATTCTCCTTGAGAAGTCGCTGAGTTGATTCTTGCATTCTAGCAATTTCGATCCGAGTCCCACCAAGAGATCGTTCACGTTGGTCATCTTCACGCGCTCTGCCATCGAGTCATAGTATCTGGTGATTGCTTGATGGAGGGCATTGTAGTCTCCTTGTTTGTTTTGGGAAAGCTTCCGCATGTTCCAAGACGTCCGGAGCGGAGGTGGTGTGACTTCCCACAAAAGCACATCATCGTACTCAAATACAATTACGACGTCGCCTTTTGCGAAGGAGAATAGTCGATCCTTTGTTGGATCATGCTCGCAAGAGTCCATCGACAAGTGTATACCGCGAGCATAAAACATCAGCTCCAGAAATTTCCCGAAAGAATACCTCGAAGCTTCATTTGACATTGGGGTTGGAACTGTTTCTTTATCACACATTCGACATGAATTCCACATTAAGATCCCATCTCGATGTCCTGGTGGAGGAGCTGATCGCTTCCTCAAGGTGATGCTGACTCGCCCATTCCCATGACTATATCGGCGTATGTGGTCGAGATAAGGGCGGCCACACCCTTTTGTCGGGCATATGGTTGATGCAGACGAGACCAGTGACTCAATGAGTCCTCCAAGCGTTACGTCTTGTGTCGGAACTTCATTGGCTGCCTCGGGAATAGGGTACGCCCCGTAATACAAAATGCGTTGGCAAACCGGCTCTAACATTCCACATCACGATCACAACAAATTAAATCATGTTCGAACACTTCATACGAACCTTGACATATATTCCGGGTGACAGTGGAGGAAATTGAAAACAGGACGAGTAGATTTTGATGTCCTAATGGATCGAGCAGACCGGGGAAGCTGAAATAAGAATTGAGTAATTGCATGTTGAGATCGACATCCATCGTGCTGACATATGCCTCGTCGTAATCTTTGAAGTGATTAAAAATTAGTATCGCATGACCGGATCGCAAACACGTGGGATGGATGAACAAACCGTCCTCATATCTCTCCAATTCTCGAAGAATTTTGCCAATAAGGTACGGCGGTTCGAAGCGAATGTTGGGGGTCACTGAAAACACTCGACCTTCGAACCGCTTCCTTGCGTCTTTAACCTTGGTGCTATAATCGTCATAATACTCAAACTCGTCAACAGCACCCTCCTCGCGGGGTGACCCTGGTTCCGGTCCGCTTTCAATCATCGTATTTCCGTCAGATACACCCGAACTCGCGTCAGGGTGAAGTGCACCTGGGTCTGCATCACCGATCCATGGAAGAACAAGATTTTCGTCCCGCAGCATGCTGCTTTCAAGTCGAAGGTTGTAAATCGCGTAGAGGAGGAAGTTTGTGATGACTTTTATTCGTTTGAGCAATTCGACCTCGCCACCTCGAAACACAATTGTCCCTTGAAGCTCCTTTTGACCACCGCTGAACACAAGATAGCTCTTGTGCCCGCCTTTCAGATGTGGATCGGGGAACATTTTCACATCAAACGTCTCGCATGTTCCCAAAACGGTCCTCGACGATAGCTCGCCAACCGACTTGACGACTTGAGCTCTTGTCGCGCGCGCTACCTTGAGTAGCACTTCCTCTTTGACATTGTGCGCAACAATAATGTTCTGGTCCAAAAGAAACTCCAGTGCAAGCCGTGAAACAGCCTTCTCCACCAAAACAACGTCTGGTTCAAGATCAGCTATTCGAGCCACCAGATTCCGCAGGTACTCGCGCTCTTGTGCCAAAACTGGATCTAAAGAAAGGAATCTGATTTCTCCGTCACGCTGATATTCGAGAGCGAATTTGAGTAGCAGAACCCGAACAGGTGATACCCTTCGCATCATGGCTTTATGAGCGACTGATTTGGAAAAGACAACGCCATTGATGTATCCGCTTTCACGTGGGCGCCCACCCGGGATGGTCTTAATCTTCAAGTAATGACGAATATCCATCTCATCACCGTCTCGCACGTTTGGCCGCAGACGCTCCCCGGCAGTTGTCACGAGATTAAGGACTATGTCCGCCCAACCGGTACTGGGATCGATACCGTCGTCCTGGAGAAGCTGATTAAGAAGATGTCGCTAGGCCCAAAATAAAATTAGAAGGCATTAACGTGTCGTTTCGAAATAAACGCAATTACCATGAACCCAATAGACGCTGGCGGCCAAACAACTTCATGAATAGACGCTATGTCGGAGGTAGATTGCCTGTACCGATGACCTAGCCCCCGTCCTTGATCTGGAGGCTGCGGTGGATGCAACTCGTTAATAGGAGTTCCCATCTGATAATGGTCTTCGTCGACTGTGAAATCAAATGGTTCACCGATCAAAAAGTGCAACGGAGGTCAATTATATCATCGCCAAAAGGACTCAAACACGTACGTTGTCCAGAGTACGATCGGGGAATTCCCTTTCCCCCACCGGTACTACCACTTGCCCGCGCTCGGAGCCTTCGCTTCAAGCTACTACGAGTAGTTGATCTGCGTGAATCTTCACGAGTCAATGGCCGCGAATTTGGAGAGGTGGGGCGAGCAAGTTCGAAAGTGTTTTCGTCATCGCTAAAGAAGTCTCCAGCCATTGCACTTGTGGGGCGATAGGAAGCCGGTGTCGCCCGGCCACCACGTCCAGAAACAATAGAGTCGGTAGTTGTCCACGCTGTAAGTGCACTTCTGTTGTGGTATCGGTCCAAATCGTCATCTTCATGTGGCACTTCCAGCTCGCTACCTAACTGTGACGGTGCGCGCGCAGCCGCCACGAGGTCCTCGGCCAGCGTAGTCTCAATTATGCTTGCGTTATCTGCAAGTGCAATATCGGACCCATTGTTCCCTCGAGAGCGAGAGCCACCCATTCCAAACATTCGATAAATAGGGCTTTCGTTTCCCGCAACGTCGCTGACAGTCGCGGAGGGGACCCTTTTTGCCACTGGAAATGACATTTCAACTGGGTTACCAGAAGCAGCGGCAATCTGTTGCGTGCTGGGAGAGGCTTTGAGAGAGGAGGTTGGAGGAGGGCTCTGACCGTCCAGAAGCGATGAAGCGCTATCCGACGTGTCCAGCACCTTTTTACAGTAATCACAAACTCGCATAGAGCCATTGTAGCCAAAGCGTTCACCGCTGATAATGGTTGAGGCACTTTTGGAGATGTTTAAGCGCGATTTGCCCACGGCGTGTCGGTTGGTCCCGTGAAACTCACCATGAGTTGCAGAAGATCCTCCCACAAATACGACAGTGATGTCTTCTCCGAAGAATGTTAAAGGGTAGATTGCAAGCGGAGCACTCTTTCGCGGTTTCATCTTTCATCCAGTACCTCCTCATAGCGTCCTCACTTCCCGCTGCCATGAAGCGCTTCACATAGCTCATGTCCTTCGTAGTCGATGTGCTCTCCATGCTCATTGCCGAAGAAGGTCTGGGCTGATGAAACTCCTGGGTTGGCCCTGTAGCATTCTTCCCCGACTGCACGGGAGTCCGCAAGGCCGTTGCAGGTGTTTTTAAGGCATCTGACCGCCCCGATCGCAAAGAAGAGGTGTTCGAGGCATGTTTTGTGGAAGCTGTGCGCCTTCCAACCCCACTACTAGATGTTTTGGTGTTTGGAACGTTCTCGGTTTGTGCCGAGACCGGAGCCGCTGGTCGCGCGGGTGTAGGTGGCGCGACAACAGCCGAAACATGTTTTGATGGAGCTGTCGGAGGTGGTCGAGGTGCTGCGTCTTTTTTCGCAATCGAGGTGGTCGGTTTGGCCGGAGCTCCGAGAGACTGGGAAGGACCGGGACGCTGGAACACCCTGAAGATGGATCCAATTCCTCCGAGAACAAGTCCATCGTCCTGTGGCTCTTCAGAAGGAAGTGGCTCAAAGGACGTGAGGGCAGGCCCCCTGCCACTCATGTTGCTGGTTGGGGTCTCGGATCGGCTAAACTGTACGTATGAATTTTTACGAAGTCTGAAAGCACACGTGAATCACTGTCATCTATTCCTTTCGTAGAGCGCCACCGTTTGCCTCAAGCAAAGCTTCAATGTACTGTAATGACAATGGAAATGAATTCCAGATAGCGGTGCCTGAAAAAAGTCGAGCTTGCTCACATCCTTCATTAAAGTACCAATGGCTGCGGCGTGTATCGTCGAGAAGACATATTTAACGCCTATACAGATAAGAAAAGTGAGATGTGGGGGCGAATGACGTCTGCAACAACGTTCGAACCTTGTGTCACACTCTCTGTAACAATCATAATGCTCGTTTGCGAAGGACTGTAACTCGCAATGGTGTCGTACGGACACGAAACCAACGCCTCCTTCCCTTGCCGTTCAAGTATGTGAATACCGGTAGCATTCACCGCAAGCCAACAGTCCGTTGGCATCTCAGAAGAATAGGATTGCTGGCGGAGAATGACTAGTCTGAACTGAAGTTGCACTGACACCAACATACTTACGCTAACTTCAAAAACAGTCGATCCAAATAGAGACCATTCCTTCAGAATTCGAAGGAACTCCTTTTGCGCCTCACGCGCCGTCCTCCCTTGAAGCATCCCATGCTTATTGGCAATGACCTGATCCATGCCGGGAATATGGAAAGAGTCCGGAAGGAATCGAGTAAGAAACTCTGGATAGGGAACTTTAGCCTCTGGTCGATAGTCCCCGTATTCAACCTGAGCCTGAAGGGCCACCAAAGTTGTTGCCTCGATTTCTGTGAGGGGGAAACGATTCCATCGTATATCAGTCATGACTTGACACCGTACTAGCTCCTCTTCGGCATCGTTGCTCTCTTTTTCGGTTAGGAAAAGACGTTTCTTGAAGTTGAACTTGAGTTTCTCTCGAGATTGTGTCGCTCGTGCAAAGTTCTATCTCGGGAATCTTAAGCGAAGAACAAACGCCAAATTTGACACGAGTCACTCACGTCCCATTTGAAAATAATGTCAGCAATTTTTTCCCGGGAATCCATTGCTCGCTCTTACGTTGGCAGTGTTCACAGATTTCAACAACATGCAGCCTTCATTGCACAAGGAAGAGCAAAAACCTTACCGAGTCCTCCAAACGTTTCATATACCGCGAACCCTTTGCTTCCCTTCAAGTTACACTTCTCTTTTAGTTGCTCGAAGATCTCGCCTACTATAGCGGAAGCTTCAACCATCATAGCTCTGAAAGTGCCGTCGGCAAAGTGGAAACGCATCCTAATGTTGCTCAATTTCTATTCAAAACGGATTAGCTGTGCTGTTTTAGCCTTCTTGATCTACCCTCTCTCACCGT
The DNA here is from genome assembly GCA_001574975.1 of Gonapodya prolifera JEL478. NCBI lineage: Eukaryota > Fungi > Monoblepharomycota > Monoblepharidomycetes > Monoblepharidales > Gonapodyaceae > Gonapodya > Gonapodya prolifera. The sequence goes on from KQ965734.1 coordinate 434,120, forward strand.
GACAAAGATGATCTCATCCGTCGAAGGTGGACATTTGCGGTTTCCAGTTGCAATCGTCTTCAACAATGCCTTGTGCGCAAACTTGGCATACTGCTGTTCGCCCACCCTCTGCTTTTTTGCTTTCGGATCGTCAGTCATACACCGTCGAATGTGGGCTTTCAGGTAATCCAAGAATTCCCCAGTAGGTGAAACCACTCCAACAGCCACGCAAAGAAGTTTCCATGCGGAAATTGAGATTGGAGAATCAATTTCTGGATTCTCCGTTGTCAGTTTAATGAGCTGCATGTACATTTCGTTGCATAGAGGTGGTTCTTCAATGCACTTCGTAATCATTTGCTGTACGATTGATGCAAATGGAGCAATAGGTGGATCGGTGTTGATGAAAGGTGGAGTAGGAGGAAGGATTCCGACATATGTTTGCACGACTGTTGTTTGAGCAAATGAGGGGCTTTCATAAAAACTGGGATGACCACAAAGTGTTCACTCACAAATGTAGAAATTGACAGCTTGTTCGTCCAAGTCTTGACTGTCCAACGCTGTCAGGGGAAACTCGATTCTTGCCTTCGAGTAGGCCCAATCAGCGTCGAAGTACTGCGCCAGTGCATCAATTGACGATGCATCACCCTGAGCCAGTTTTCGCACACTAAGAGTGCCCCGGCTTTTTGATATCGTTCCGACAGATTGCATTTTCTTCACAGTGGAAGTGGCTAAACCCCTTGGTCCGTCAGGCCCAGGAATGCGCATAAGCTTCTTCGCTAACAGTGCTTGACGAGCTTTGTCAACGTCTCGCTTTGCAGTGCCGTAGTCGATGTCACCATGACCCTCCCGTTTCACTTTCTTTTCTGCCTTCGCGGGTGCGTATTCTTTCAGTAGTAAGCAGATCTCCTCAGCTCTGAGAGTCAAGAAACTATAATGTTCAGTAACATCGGTCTCCTCTCCGTTATCATTTTCCTTGTCCAATTCGTTGGCCACCTTTGTCACATGAATGGTAATAGTATCGTGGGTGAAGTTCCATGACTGAATCTGAGAGAAAAGGAACGTGAGAATCGTTGCCTTAACATTAAACATGAAAGGCACATTCATGAGGACAGTCATATTAAGTGTGAAAAAAAGCATTGTTATACCTTGGACTTTGGATGTGTAAATTCCACTCCAACAATAGAGACAGCAAACAGAATATTCTCCGCAAAGCTCCAGAAGCCCTTGTACTGGAAATGTACGTTGTTAGAGCTGGTTAGTTGCAAAAACATTTCATCTCAAACGCACTTTCGCGGGGAAGAACGTGGCACCGTATGAGCGGAACCCTTTCACTGCCTCGAGGTAAAGCACTTCACCCTGCATTGGTGACTTTCCTTTCAGAAGTTTATAGTTTTCTGACACCGCGTTAGTCCAATAAGAGGGTTGGGATTTGCTATAGATGGATGGTGGTATGTAGCCGTCGAGTTTGTCTATTTTGGTTTTCCCCTCGATATAGTCCCCATGCAGGGTTTGGAGACGCAACGCTGCCAATTGAATTGCCACACGCTCTTGTACGACATAATAATCTTTGGCGATGTTGTCAGCTGCCTGTATCCGTCATCAAAAATTTGAGTTATTGAAATGCGTCTCCACATACTTCCAAAGCATTCACCTGTGCAGCTAAAAGGTGGTACTCTACTGGGTCCGCCAAAATCTCTTGCGGATTGCGAAATATCCGCCTCTTCATTATGATGCGGGACTCTCCAGCAGCAGCTACTTCCGAGGGAAACAGATTAGTATGCGTCCAGCGCAAATACTGGAACTGTTAAAAGGAACCATACCCGCAGTCGCATCTGCTTTCGCACCCTTGTGTCCTTTGACAGTTGCTGATGCAGGGCTGCTTTGTCCTAAGGATCCATCGAGCTTCTCCCATTTCGCGAAGAGATCCGAGATGTATTCTTTATGCTTGATAAGGTATTCTGTAGCAATGCAAGACATAAAAATTTGTTCATGCATTCGGTGAGATATCTGAACACCTACCGTCTTTTCCACGACACTCGTAAAGGGACCACCCCGAAATATCCTTGAGATCAATTCGTCTCGCAAGCTCCCGAATAGCTTGTGACGCCGTCATGATGAGTTCCGCAGGCAGGAGTTTGACTTGACCATCCAATAAATGAACCCTGCACATTATGGGGCACAAAGTCTGTCAAGAGCCGAGATTTTCTCCATTAGCAAGAGTCAACTATTTCTTCCAGGGCAGAACACAAACCGCAACAGATTGAATCTCTGCCGTTGAAGGCGGTAATCGTTTTGGTCCGTTCAAACTGGTCTGTTTTAATCCAACCCTTGCCATTTTAATAAGGATATGAAGGTTTGAAGCCTCTGAAGTACCATTTTAAATTATATTTTGGAGATATTTGGGGTAGGAACGAACCTTCATTCTCTTTCGGCTTCGTCATCTCCTCTGCTTTCCGAACAAAGGCGAGCAGGGTTTTCGCGAAGGCCTTACCGGCCGGGAAAGAAGATGCAGCAAGTGCCATCACGATCCACCCGTTTTGTCGGATTTCAGACCATCTTGTTCGCAAGAAAATCATTAACTCAAACCGAATCGGTTCCAATTTTTGCTCCACACTTACCCTTTTGGTGGTTTCGCTGGTTCCGAAACTTGTCTGCAAATTTGCACGAAAATTTCATCTCGAAGCTCTGGATAATCGATTCCGTAACCGATTATTTTTTTGATCGCTTGGACTGCATCGTCAGACTTTTTCCATGATGCATCAAGCATCTTGAGCAAGACTGCGATGCCATTAGTAAAGAGCACCCGTTAGTGTCGTTCCTTTTGATCCACTCACGCTTAAAAGTTTCGCAAGGTATCTCCATCAACTTTTCACTCAAGGTGGGCAAACGGCAAATCGACATTGGAATGGGGTCTTTCGTATACGTAAGCATATCAGAAATATCGAGCATCTTGGTCTTCTTTGCGAGGGTTCCAGTGGTCTTGCTGTGGAACTTGGAGAGCAAAATAGGGGGAGTGGCAACCAAGCCCTTTTTTCACAAACATTGGTATAAATTACCTCAAAGTACTTTTCGGCGTACGCCTTCATCGAGAATTCTGGTGCATCATAATCAAAGTTGTCCTTGACATCCAAACTGTCGCCAGAGCCCTAAGAAACATGCTTTAGAGTCTGTGTTACAGCAAGTGATACAAAGGTGAACCAACCATTTCAACCAAATCTTTGAGGCGACTGTTGGATTTTAATTTCTTTTCAAGACCTAAGTTCGTTCCGCTTGACATATTGTCTTGGGACCCAGCCATAGCATTCTGCTTTCGTTTGATCGTCATCTTGCCGATCTCCGCATTCAAGTTGTCAAACATCCGCGAAAGATCTTCATTTTTGGCTTTTGCTTTGCTCGGTTGCTGGAAGTCTCCGAGGAACGAGAACAGGTCGTCGAGTGCCGCCGCTTCCGGAGACTCGGCGTTGTCTGGGGATGTGGGTTGCGCCTGGCGAACCTTTTGCATTTCTTCTTGGAGAGCTTTGATCTTGTGATGGCCAAAATGGATACCGCATTTCGTTTTCCAATAAACATCTGCTCTTTGGACTCACTCGTTCCTCTTCGATTTGCTTTCTCGCTTCCTCCTCTTTCTGAGCTTCTCCCTTCCGGCCATCTTGATCCTTCCGCTTGGAATCGTCCGCATCGCGTCTTGCTTTTTGCCTCGCTTCAAGCATTCGTCGTAGTGTTTGTCGGGCGAGCCAGCCCCGAGTCACTTTTATGGGGTCAGAAAGAGGGAGTGATTGGAACGAACAGTTTTGGAAGAAAAAAAGAACATACGCGCTTGAATTTTGACAATTCCCTTCTTGGTTTTCTTGTACCGTCGCTTCATGATAAACATTCGCGCCGCTGCAGCGCAACACGTCTGGGTCAGCCACGTTTTGAGAATCCAATCTACTCTGTTCTCACTCTTCTCGATCTCGATAGCAGCCGCTTTCATCTTGAGGTACTTCCTTCGCGCAACGTATGCCCTGAGATTTTTTGCGATGATGCGACCTTTCTCCTTGTAGATCTTGTCTCGCATCGCTACCAAGGCGTTGACCTAACCCCGCGGCGCAAAGAAAAGAACACCAGTGAGCTTTTGGTCCACTCGTTTCGGGTATGTGCACGGCCAAGACGTACCGCCGGCAACCTCAGGAAGATTTTGGTGGCACCAGCTTGCACGAGGTCGGTGGAGAGACCCGCGGCCTTGACGATGTTGAAGCACGATTTTGTCATATCTGAGGTGACTTGAGAGATAGCCAGACATTTGTAGCTGGCAACAGAGTACGTATTGAGGTGTTCGGGTCGTGGTAAGGATTTCCGACCAGAACTCACTTGCCCACGAAGTCAGCGAACGGCATTCGAACGGGGTACCCTGCCTTTCGAATCTTGACGGTGTCAAGCAAACCGGAGTATCTGAGTTGAGCTGCGGGTTGTGGTGCGTAGAGCGGACCACGTTAGCGATATACCAGAGATATGCACTTCGAAAATGCAAACCGGTGACCATCTCAAGACTCCACTCGAACGCGACCTTGTTGGGGTTCGGCTTGATGCACCGGACGTAGTGAGGGGTCGTCGCGGTCAGGGTTGTGACAAGCGCATTGAGCGAGCTCTAAAGAATTCAATGTCCGACATGTCAAAAATGAGAACAGCAGAGGTCCCAACATACCTTGAAGTTCATGGATGAGGTTGGCGCTTTCCCTCCTGGAGCATTCTTGAGCGCCTCCACCCTCGCGGTGAACAATTTTGCCACAAACGGATTCTATGTGCAGAAACCTGTCACACAAGTGTTTGGCATGGCCGCACCTCTAACATCGACCCACCGGGCTATTCTCCACCAAGGCAAACACTTCCGGCTGCACCGCGTCCCTGTTCTTCTCCAGGAACCCCTGCGCCGTGTACATGACTTCTCCCGCGTAGTGGCGAATCCCAAAGACGCCCTTAGCCATCTTGGGCTTGATGTAATGCTCCGCATTGGGAGGCTTTGAGAAGGCGTCGTGCATTTTGGAAAGCCAGGTGTCGTCGGAGCCCTTAGGGAACCGCGTTTCTTCATCGAGCGTGCCGAGGATGCCAAGTTTGCCCTGCGAAAAAGATCGGATCGGTGAGGATGGACACCGAATCCGAGAGGTACCGTCGTGTGGGATGGTTCACCTCAATCAAGTCGATGACGCCCTGATTGTCGACGAAGTTGATCTTGCTCCATTGGATCTTCTCCTTCTCGTACTAGAGGAACAATATCATTGAGTTTTCTCCTCTAGACAAGGAAAGTTGACACCCCTGCACCCACCTCAATCTGTTCCAGCTTGAAAATAAACTGGTTGAAGAACTGCTGCAGTTTCTCGTTGGTGAAATTGCTGCAAGAGAGTGCGGTACGCATCACCTTGGCACACACAGCGCTCCCGCTCATCCACCCCGCCAGAAAAAATGTCCGCTCACATGCACAACTGTTCAAAGCTGTTAACCTGAAACACCTCGAACCCGAAAATATCCAGCACGCCGACAAAGCTCCCGTCGCCGCCCTCCTCCTTCTTCTTGAGGGCGACATTAATGACCTCGACAAGCCTCTGAAACAGCCCATCGTAGACGTTTTTGGCCACTGCATCTCTATTATCTGCCGCCTGCTCCGGTTTTAAATTGACCAGCGTGGTCTCATTGCGCACGGTAAGCTTCTTATAGCACAAACACTCGGCGAGCTTCTTGGGCTCACACCCGAGCATAGCGCACACGGCGTCGAGGCACTCCTTGTTGGAGACCTCGGACTGCTCCCCGCCGGACTTGGCGACGAACTTTACGTTGCCGACGTGCAGCACCGCACTCAGGATCCGGAAGCACCCCTCGATGTCCGCGGGTGTCATGCCCAGAACTGTCATGGCTAGTTTAAGCGCCTGCCAGGATTTCGGGTCAGAGACGCCGGGGATGTCCAGACAGCCAGATTGGTTGAGGTAGTAGTACGCGTTGGGTTCCAGCAGCTGGTACTTTGCTTTCTCCTCCAGGGTTGCGCCGATTACCATGTGGTAGAAACAGTGGTCTGTTTCACGGCGACGGGGTTGGGCGTGGGGGTTTGGGTGTGGTGTCGAGTTTGGTGATGCCGGGAGGCTGAGGACGACGCATACTCCAACTCACAATTACGCTCCGACGGCGCCTGCCTCACCACACGCGACTTTTCAAGCAGGTCTGTCGGGCAGGGCACGGAGGGAAGGGGTGGCGGGTGGGGAGTGCGGGGGTTGGGGAATAGGGACAGGTCAGAAAACAATGCAACATCAAACGAATGTGCGCGACCAAGCGACAGCCCGCTCCCCCTTCAATCCAACTGGATCAAAAAGCCTCTGACTCTTTCCTCCCCGCTCCACGCCCCAATGTCCCCCACCTGCGCACCCTCCGCACCTCCAACACCCTCCGCACCTCCGCACCTGCACACCGTCCCCACTCTCCACACCGCCAAACCACCACACCCACAATTCACAATCTGCGCCCCCGAAATCTGCGCCGTCTTGCTGAACACGATCTGGATGAACTTTCCGAACCGCGACGAGTTGTTGTTGCGGACCGTTTTGGAGTTGCCTTGATGAGCGGGGACGCGGGGATTGGGGGATTGGGGAATTCAGTACGTTGAAAGGTGCGTGGAAAGACAAGCTTGGAAAACAAAGTCTCCATTGTACCTCTGTGGACAGGTCCCTGGCTGACCCTTTCCCTGCAGCACCACCCGCCCCCCCCTCATGCCCGTCCTCCGCTTCCTCGCAAGGCCACCCACCCCGGCCCCGGCCCCGTCCCCACACAACTCACCAAACGCCTCCAAAATCGTATTCGACTCCAAGATCTGCTGCTCAACCCAGGACTCCTGGTTGTGCTGCGTGGTGACGGCGGTGAGGTACTGCAGGATGTACTTTGTCGATTCCTGGTGGGAGAGGTGGGAGAGGTGGGAGGTGTGAGGTACGGGGAGAGGGTATACTAAACTGGACGAACGTGGTGGCATCGTCGTGTGCGTTCTCGCCATCCTCGCGTGTTCACCCTCCCCCAAACTTTATGTACTCCTTATATCCCCATCCTCGCGCGCTTCGTCCTTCCACCCCCCTCCCCATGTACCCTTTCTCCCCTCCTCATGTACTCCTTCCCCCCATCCTCGCAAATTTCTCGTACTTCGTTCCGCCTTACATCCTCGTGTATTTCTTCTCCCCTCCTTTTCCCTAGTGTACTTCGTCTCCCACCCTCCATCCTCGCACACTTCACACATCCTCCACCCTCGCACATGGCTCGCACTTCTCCGTCCCTCCGCATGTACATATTCCTCCCAATCTTCGCGTACTTGTCGTATCCCTTCTCCCACTCTCCACCCTCGCTTCGTTCTTCTCTCAGCGCCATTCTTCATCATCACGGAAGTCTTCCCCCACCCCCACTGCCCACCCCCTCCTCATCCCCCCACCAAAACGCACCGACTTCCCCGCGCCCGACTCTCCCGAAATAATGACACCCTGGTTCTTCCTCGTGGCGACAACGTTGGAGTAAGCAGCCTCTGCGATCGCGAAGATGTGCGGCGGGTTGTGCGAGAATTTTGCGCCTCGGTATCGCGAGATGTATTCCTGAGGATGTGTGGATGTGTGAGGGAGGGGCAAGGGTTGGGGGGGGAAGGGGGGGGGGGGGGGGGGGGGGGGGGGGGGGGGGGGGGGGGGGGGGGGGGGGGGGGGGGGGGGGGGGGGGGGGGGGGGGGGGGGGAAGGATGAGTGGTTGTTTGATGTGTCGTGGTGTCGTGTGTCCATGAGGGGTGGTCGACAGTGGCATGCACTTTTAAACGCGGGTTTGCGTTCCAGCCATCCGTATGACAGAAACCGTAGTGTTCGAATCGTGGGCTCACTCTCCCCCCATCCGAATGAACGTGTCGTGGGTCCATTTTGAAACACGGGTTTCGCGTTCCAGTCATCCGTATGACCGACACCGCGTTGGTGTTCGAATCGTGGGCTCACTCTCTCCCCATCCGAATGACCAACACCTCGACGGAATTCCAATCGCCGGCGTACGCTCCAGCCATCCTCGAGAGCGACGTCAGTTTAGAATTTTGGTCACGGAATTATGTTCCAGCCATCCTCGTTACCAACTCGGCTTTGGCATTCCAATCACTTGTTTACTCTTTCTCCCCCCGCAACGCTCTCCCCACAGTCGCCCGTTGGCCCACGTACCTGGCCGTAAATAGGCTGCACCTCGTAAGGATTGAGTGCGACCAAGATGGTGCCAGTGAACGTGTAAATGACCTTTTTCTCATATCTGAGCTTGAGATTAGCGAGAATTGAGTCCTCAGACAGGTCGTCCAGCTGGATCATGTCCTCCGCGCCGACGGACAGCATCGTGGTGGACATCGCGTGGTGATGCTGTCTGTGTTGCGCAGGTGAGGTTGGAATACGTGATGGGAGGCAGGATCGGACCGCAGCAGGGACCGTGCGCAGGGACCGTGCGTATGGTGGACCACAAGTGTCGCGTATTTTGTGTTGCAGGGAGGGAACGAAAGCAGCACAGGAGGAGCACACGACACCCACACGCAAGACACGACTCGCGCGCCCCGCGATCCCGTGACATGATCACGTCGTCAGACCACGCAAGACACGCATCGCTGGCTCATTCGCCGTACGCGATGCATCCACTCCCCGCGGTAAAGCCACACTCTCGGCGACGCGGAGCAAAGGGCGGGAGTGCGAGTGCGAATGGCAGCGTGAGGGAGGGTGCGGATCCCGACCTGGCCAGCGAGAACAGACTGCTCAAGCAGAGATGCAACCAGCTGGACTCCCAGGCCCGCATCATGGCGAGCAGGGCAAGAGCGGCAGTCGAGGAGCTGGAGAGGGTCGAGAGGAAGTATGAGGAGTTGTGGGTGAGTGCCCGTGGGAGTCATGGGGGGTTGGGGGCGGGTCGAGAAGCGGAGGCCTGCGAGCACAGCGAACAGGCCGGAGTTGCGAGACGCGAGCGCAGCGAGCCCCAGGCCTAAGTGCCGCTAGACGCTGACCGAGGAGTCCGCCGGAGGCGAGTGGTTAACGTGGAGCGCACACCGCGGCCTAGAGTAAACATGAGCTTTGAGAGTGGGCAGGTGAAGTGGGAGTCAAGAGAAATGTGCGAAAGATGGATGGAATAGTGAATGGAATAGCGGGTATGGCGTGGGTGGAACGGAAGAGAGTGCTTTCTGTTCCAACTGTGGGGGAATGGAAGAGTGATGGATTGCTACTCGAAGAGAGCCGTGGTAACAGTCACACTGCGAGTGAACGCAAGAGAAATTGGAGGGATGATGGAGAGGAGACGTGTGAATGGGTCCGGTGGTGGAGGAGATCGGTCACTCGCTACCCACAGAATGGGAGAGTGAAGGATTGCTGCTCGAAAGGACCCGTGGGAACAGTCACACTGCGAGTTAATGCAAGACAAATTGGAGGGCTGATGGAGAAGAGACGTGGGAATGGGCCGGGTGGTGGAGGAGACCTGGGATCGGTCACTGTTGACCGACACTCCCCGACCCACTTTCTCACACCGCACTCACCCGCCCCCTCGACTCACGCTCCACCACCCAGTCCCTCTCCCTGCACCCGGCCACGTCCTCCTCACACATCAAATCCGAAGCCATCCTCTCCACACACCTGAAACGCCTGCTGCGGCAACGATCCCACGAAATCGACGCTCTCCGCGCAGAGAGGGACGCACTCAAGAGAGACACCCGCGCTGTCCGTGTGCGATCGCTCGAGGAAGAGCTGGGGAGGTGTTTGAGGGAGATTGTTGATATCAAGCATGCCCCGGCGGCGGCGGTAGGAGCAGGTGAAGATGGGGTTGCGGAGGAGCGCGGAAACCACGAGGTGTATGCGCATGAGCATAGGACGCGAGGAATGGGTCATGCAACCGAGGCGCACAGGACGCACCGCGATCGTACCAAGCAATCTTCACCGACCTTGCATCGTCCACACGCTCGCCCACGTTCTTCTCCATCGGCCCACACCGCACGCTCCACCTCACCACACGCCCGGTCAACTTCTCCACACGCTCGCTCCACCTCATCGAACTCCCACTCCACCTCCCCCACATCCCCCACGCACTCACACGATTCCCGCCCCGCCACAACGCTCGACGCGGAACGGTTGGCAAGGCTCGAACAAACCGTGCGCAGGCTCGTGCAGGAGCGGCGGGATGTCGTTGGTGAGTCGCCTGTGGCTTAGGTGGGGCAGGGGGGTGGGGTAGGAGAGATGGGAGAGGGGAGGACGTTACCGCGAGCGCGACGGCGGAAGGGAGATGGAAGGGGTCGGTGAAAGCGGAGTGGGGAGAAAGTTGCGAAGAGTGTCAATCAATCCCAGAACCCAGGACCGACCCACACAATCTCATCTTTTTCTTTCTCCTTTTCCCACTTCCGTCACTCTTCCCTGCACCCAATCAGCCCTCCACACACCTCGATCCCCACCTTTAGCATACCCACCATACCCCGTCCACAGTGCCGCCTCGCCACCTTCCCCCCACCCTCCACCCCTGACCCACACGTCGTCCAAGTCCCACCTGACCCTTTCCCACCCAATAGCGTATCCTGGCACCCCTCCACGCCCCGTATCGTACAAGCAGTGAGTCGACACCATCCCTAGGTGCCGTGTGGCCGCGCCTTACCCCGCACTTCAGGTCATACCCTTCCGCCTCCTCATCCACGTCCCGCCTCGCTACGTCACCCCCCACTACCTCCACCGCCGCCGCCGCCTACCCAGTCACCGCCCTCGCAGCGCACAGCGCATCGGTGGAGACCGAGGATGCGGCGTGGACAGCGGCGCAGAGTTTGTACGCCGCGTTTCTTGTCGAGTGAGTTACCGGGCGTTTGGTTGCGGGGGGAGGTGGGCAGGGATCCTGAACAAACCCATGAAGACACGGCACGCCTGCCTCCACGGCACTGCCCCACGCCATCCCCGGTTCCACGCCCCGCGCACCCACCGAAGCTCCACCCACGCTGCCCCGATCTTCAAGCGGCTCAACCCGCATCACACGCCCTGCCGGATCGCGCGACCGTCTCGCCACCCCCACTGCTGCGACCCAACCCATCAGACCTGCACCGACGGACTCTGTGGACGTGGAGACTGCGTGGGACGGGATTGTGAGCGCCATTTACGAGGCGTATTTGATGCGGTGGGTGGCCTTTGGCGGTCGTCGGGCGTGAGGAAGTTTTAACCAACCTTGGTTTCAAAGGTCCACACCAACAACTGCACCCCGCGCCGTCCCCACCACATCAACACGGCAACAGGCCCCCGCCCCGGCACACGACCCCTCAACGCCGCTCACGGGCTTCGGCCTCGTGGACGTGCGTGACAAGCACCGCAGACCTCGTGGGGCCGCTCATATGCAAGCCCCGGCGAAGGGAAATGGGAAACGAGTCGACAAAGTCGGTGAGGACGAGGCGGCCCGGACACTCCAAACTGCGTGGCGCGGGTGGAAAGTGAGGCGAGGGCGGGAGAGTGGTGCGAAGACGGGTGCGAGGGGAAGGGGTGCGGGGCTGACGGTGGACGTGCCCAAAGAGAGGTGAGTTGAGGCGCTTGCGGGAGTTAAAGTTCCGCCGGCATTTGACTCTGGCACCTCCCCGCCAGGGCGCCCTCGGACCCTTTCCTGCTCTCGTCAAGTCCGTACGTGGTGTATCTCGCTCACCCGCCCCCTTCTCCGAATTCGCCTGCCGTGGTGTCGTCCTCGCCCGTCTCGCCGTCAGGTTTCCCCGTGCACAAGGTGGGATCAAGCCTTATGGTCGCGGAACGAGGACGTGTTGGGGCCCCTAGCAGTCAGGTAAGACTGACCGACGCTGGTCAACTCTTGCGTGGTGCGCCCCCTGCCGTCCCCCAAAAGCCAGCCCCCAGTGGCGGATTAATGCAGTTGGATATGTCCATCGACTTTGCGGACCTGGACAGAGCGGCCTCGACGGTTCAGGCAGCTTGGAGAGGGCACAAGGTGCGCAAGGACGTCAAGGACGGAAAAGTCGGGGCGAAGAGTAGTGAGCGTCTCATGTAAGTGCATCTTTGTTTGGCGGTGGAAAGCTTGCTGATGTACAGTGCTGGGTAGGGATTGGGACACCCTCACCAGCCCATTGTACGGAGTGTACCTTGCCCGACCGCCGACAGCGCCAACATCGAGTGAGAACCGAAATGAAAAGTTGGCCCGATCGGCATCGAGCGCCGTGGTGGCTGCACGTGAAATGAAAGTGGCAGCTGATGTCAATGTGGCGACCAAGGGGCAAGAGCGCCGAGACGTGGACAGGAGCGAGGAAGAAGGAAAAGGACGGGTAGTGGGTGGATCACACCTTGCGCGAGAGGGGAGGAGAGTGAAAGAAGAGGAGGAGGACGGAGTGCATGAACGGTACGTTACGACGGTATTTGGAGATGAGGGTGCGAGCTTCTCACAACTGCACAATCCGCCATTTTGCTGCCGACCGCAGATCGTGGTCCTCCTTCACATCACCCCTGTTCGCGCAGTACCTCACCCGCTCCAACAACAACTCCGACACAGACACCAACATATCGCCAAGTCCGGCCCCCGCCACAAGCCAAGCCCCACCATCCAGGCACATCCGCACCCCAAGTGCTGCCTCGCTCATTTTGGAACACCGCTCGCGTAACGTCAGTGGCACGTCCATCGCAGACAACTCGAGCGGCGGGGGGTTGAGATCTCTCACAGGGAAGAACGCAAGCAGTACGGTGGTCGGGTCACATGACAAGCCCGCAGCGCCGATGGGGGAGACAGCTAGCGCCGCGTCGATTGGAGAGGGGGGCAAGGGAGCCGCGACGAAGGCAGGCAAACTTGCCATTCGTGGCACGACCAGTGCGGGAGGGGCAGTCGGGACGCGCGCTCCGTCACCTTTGCGGGAGTCCGCGGCCGTAGAGGTGTCCGAGGATGATTTGGCGGCGGAACGTGATGCGGGCCTTGCAGCGACGAAAGTTCAGGCGGCGTTCCGGGGTTACCGAGCACGCAAGATGGTGCGGAGTCGGGATCGGGATCGTGGGGCGCTGCAGGGAGACGCAGGGAATGGGCGTGTCGTGCGAGGAGACGACGATGACGAGCCGCAATTGAAGGGAAAAGCGCGGGCGATGATCTTTGATGAGGACGACGATGGGAGCGAGATTGCGGAGGAGGATTGGTTGGGCGCGACGATGACGGACGATGAAGATGAGGATGTGGTCGGGAATATGGTGGGGCACGGGAAAGTGACGGCGGAGACGAGTGCTGCAGCGGCGACTGTTGCATGTGCGGCAAGTGTCGCGACGACACCGAGGTGAGTGGAATTGTTCCTCGGTCGCTCAGTTCGTAGGTTTGACCCATCACGTCCCCCCAGCAGTGACGACCCGTGGAGTCTCCCCACAGATATCTACGCATCTTAGTAAGTAGCACCCGATCTGTCTTCCATTCACGCCACTCAATCTCTAACTTTGGCCTCCCTCCAGCCTTGCTCACCCCCCTGAGCGTGCTCCGCCCCCTGCGCGGCGTAACGGCAGCACGTCTTCTATCGGGTCGGTGGGTTCGATGGTGGCCAAGAAGTTTGGGTTCTTTGGGGCGTAGCCACGACGGGGGGGGGAAGTGGGGTGGAGTGGGCCGAGGGAATGGTTACAAATCCAAATTAATTTCTTTATTTTATGTTGCTCCATTGATTGTTTGGAATGTGCTGAATTATGTAGTAACGCGAGATCAGATTGTCGAAACCAAAACGTAGTTCTTCTGTTTACCCAAAAGACACCAACCACGTGTCACGTCTACACATTTTTATACATGTACACCGAACCCTGAACCTCCCGTGCGGCTTGCCACCACTGCATCGTTTCCACCCCTCTCCGTCTCATCCACACGTCCACCCACCCAGCACCCAGCACCCAACACCCAACACCCAACACCCAACACCCTTCCCCACACCTCCTACTCCTTTACGCCAAAACTGCTCCCACACCCACACCCGCTGCTCTCATTGGGGTTATCCGCGAGGACGAACCTGCTCCCAATGAGCTCGTCGACAAAGTCCAGTGTGGATCCAGCCACGAGCGGGAGCGAGGCGGGGTCTGTGACCAGGCGCGCGCCGTTGTGCGAAAATGGGCTATGCGGGTGGAGCGGAGTGCGGTGGTGAGCGGTGCGACAGGAAAGGTGGGAAGAGCAAGTGCCACAACTCACACATCGTCATCCCAATAGGACCGCGTGAGATCTAGCTCGTATTTGTACCCGTGGCACCCTCCAGACTCGACCCGTAGGCGGAGGGAAGAGCGCGGGGATGGGTCGGTGGATGTGATTTCGAGGAGGCGCTGTGTGGTGTGGGAGGAGGAAAATGTGAGCAAAGATGTAAGCAAGAGAAGAGGAGGAGGGTAGGGACAACAAGCGGGCCGTCTAGGCAAAAATCGTGGTGTGTACACCGTATAAGACCGGTCACGCTCTTGATGCCGAGACGGGGAACGACAACTTCTCCGTCCGCTCGTCCCGAATTCGACTCGTGCACGCATCTCCAGTGTCCAGGAACTTGCATACCATACTACGTGCCCACAGCTCTTTTAGTCAACGCACCTCGGCCGCTCTATCCGTAATGGTGATCTTCCCCACGTATTCCAGCGGGGTGACTTCAGGCGGTACGTCCAGGGCCACACGGTCCACATCCGCGTCCGCATCGTCTTCTTCCGAAAGTGAGAACGCAAGTGAGGGAGGGAGTGTGGACGGTCGTGTGGAAGGAGCGAAGGGGACCGGAAGCGGGCGCGAGGACGAGGTGACGGTGGATGTGGATACGACGGGAGCGGAGGCGGGCGTGGATGCAGAGGAGTACGCGCGGGCCGCGACGACGACAAAGGGCGATGAGGAGGCGAGTGAGGTTGGCATGGGGAGCGGGATGGACGAGGCCGACCCTCGCATCCGAGTCCTGGCGAGCGCCGTCTGGGGTCCAGGGGCAGCAGCGGCAGCAGCCGAGACTGTCAACGCAGACGCGGCCACGAGGAATCTCGCACTTGGGTGCCCCTCGTAGCCCTGCCCTCCTCCCGAGCTCCGGACGCGCCCTTTCCAGTTCCCCCAGACGTCCAGCGAGGACGCTCCCACCGCAAACGCCAGCGCCGCTCTGAGTCCCAGCGCGAGGGAGCGTCCCGACGCGTCTGCCGAACGAGTCCAAGCGCGGTGCCATGCGATGCCCGAGGACGTGCGGTGGGAGAGCGATGCCGTGACGCGGGACACGACGTGCCGAGAGTCCGCTGCTGGGAGGAGCGAGCAGGCGAGGGAGGGGGGCAAGTCCTTCATTGCGAGAGTGGAGAGCGGGGATGCGGGGCGGGCGGCGTGGGCGGGAGCGTGGGCGGTGGAGGTGGAGGAGGTGCGAGTGGTGGGAATGTCGGAAGCGTCGTGATGGTCCATGCGATGCGATTTCCAGACGAAGAGTAGTCTATCGTAGCAGTGGAAATGCGGGTGCGTGGGTTGCAGCGGAGAGTGTGCGAAGGGGGGTCGCTTGAACTGCTTCAACCATCCCTCGGCCCGGTTTGCGAAGGGTCCTCGATGAACGTGTCATCGCTGCGGTCAATGACTCCACCCGGCCGATTCCGAGGGAGCAAAATGTAAGCAAAATGTTGCGGAGAACGCTGGAATAATATTGCGTATTTTTTTATGTAGATGTGGGAGGGTACGGCTGGAGAGTAGTAGTTGCGATGTCCACAGAAAAGTGTGGGCAGCTGCCTTCCGTCACTGCGAGACGGGTCACAAGTGAGGATTCAATAAATCGAAGTTCGGACAGAGTAGCAGGAGGGTTCGCAGTACATCATGCAGAACAAACTATATCTGAAGGTCCTTGGCCAACATCGGACAGTCCGCTAACGGGTGTTTTCTGGGACAAAATCTTTTCAATTAGCTCAAGTGTGTCTCCTTTGCCTTCTGCAATTAACGCTCGCACCGCGCTGAGAGCATCCGAATCAACATCCGCACCCCGCTCAATCAAAATACGAATTGTCTCTGACGTGTCGACAACAAAGAGTGCTTCCAACGCAAGTATGAGAGGACTCCCAAGCCAATTCGGAAACCCATTTTGTTCAACGTCGTGGTCAAGCAAGAGCTTCACCATATCCACGTGTCCACACTTGGCCGCAATTCGAAGCGCATGAGTATTGTTCGCACGTGAGTTTGCGCCACAGGCGAGCAGGAGCTCTGCACATTGCACATGGTTCTTCCACGCAGGATCCTCAAGCGCGGAGCCCTGCAATGCATTGGGGTCAAGCCCACGATCAAGCAAAAGTCGCAACACCTCGACGTGTCCAGCCGAAGCAGCTTGTACAAGCAACACGTCTTCCCTCATCCGGAGATCCAGACCATACTTCCAAAGGAGATGCAAATTGTTTCTGCTTCCCCATCTGACGGCCCCTGCGTAATGCTGCAACGTACGGGCTACAATAGCTGGAGGGTCGGGAAATATCGACGCAAGCATACGCCTGAGGGATCCCGAAGGGAGGGCGAGTCGATAGGCGAAAAAATACATGCCAATGTGCGCGATAAGCATGGTAGGCAGTCTCTGCAGATGAAAAGGCTTCGTCGACAGCGTGGAGATGCGATCGTGGTCTCCATGAACAGGCTTATCATGCTCGTCCATGGTCAAATCCCTTTCTGAAGCACTGTTTCTGTATTGGAAACTCTCCTTTCCAGTTTCCGCGGCCGCCCGCTTCCACCCACAGCATCAAGAAGAGATTGGCCTCTTCATCACCTCTTTGCCCGAAATGCATGCCTCGAGTGCGCTCCTGTCGCCAAAGTGCATTATACACTATTGCGGTCCACTCTCGAACGGGGTCGATCGGTCTTTGAACGAGTTTGCCGAACGGCAGCTGATCGAAATCGCGGGTCGCTCGACCAGCGACGCGCTTGTTTTGGCCAGAACATCACTCGAAGCTTATTGTTTTATCCTCGATCATCTGCCACGAATGGACACAAAAGGTCTCGTCTCACGCTTCATCAACATCAAACGGTTCGCCGGTGCGCCACTGGGTAAAGAGGATATACGAACACTCTTGTCTCACGTCAGCTTGGACGGAGAAGACGTGTGTGGATTGGAAGGGTTGTGGCGTGAAGTTGGTGATGAACCCATGGTCCTCGACGCAGCCTCTCTCTCGCTTCATCAAATACGGCTTCGATGTGGAACACTGCAGCCTTGACGCGGAGCGTGGGGATTTTGGATGTCAATTGAGTTTTGCAGACACCGAGTACGAGCTGGGTGAGTTTGTGCTCTACTCATCCTGTCTCGCCGCGACTTGAATAACTGTCTTTCTCCTTACAGCATGGCAGATATACGAGCCCCGGTCTACGTCACCCTCGCAGCAGGAAACGGTTGCCATGGTGTGCGACGCGGCGTACCATGCGCTCGACGGCGATAGGTTCTGGGTGAAGAAGGGTGGGGTCGGTGAATGGGAGACGTATCCCAAGGGGGAGGTCGTGAGCGAGGAGTTGTCCGTATAGAGCCTGCGTGCTAGGCAGGAAGGAAAGGTTTAAGTGATCTGGAGCTCGGAAGCCAAGACTCGATGCGTGTTGTGGCTCCAAAGGTGCCGCCAAGTAAGTTCAGTTGTGGGCATTTATTGAGCTTCAAACTAAAATGATTTGCATTGGATTACTACAACACATTTTCTCTTCCTCGGTGGAAGGTGTTGACGGTCGAATGACAAGCGTCGTTTCACCGCACCACTATGAAGAAGAAGACAAGTGTAGACGACTTCATGCAGTCCCCCATAAAACTTCAAACAGCCACCGACTCAACTGTACTCCCAACGCCCAACGCTCATGCTCCACAGTCCACAGTTCACAGTCCACAGTCCACAGTCCACACCTGACAGTCCACCCGACTCTCGACTCACGACTCACCCCGACGAGTCCGACGCATGTCCACCCCCGTCACCACCCGCGTCCCCGTCATCCCGCTCGCCCTCGTCATCCCCATCCAAACTATCCAAGTCCGCCGCCTGATGCCTCAAACAAATCTGCGCGCCGGGCAAGCATGTGGGACACAGCCTTGTTTCACACACCGTACAACAGGTCACACCCACTGGAGGCCGACACTCGACGCAGTGCCGGGGACACGAGTGCGGCAACCAGCACCCGTCCGATGCGTAGGCACCGCGGGCGCATATGGAGGCGCCGCAGACGCCGCAGGGGCGGAACGTGGGAGAACAGGCCCCGCAGACGTGGGCCTTGCACGAAGCGTCCCCGCATGTGCGCCAGGCGCGCGCGCAGGGCGTGCACCAATAGGCCGAGACGTTGCAGGCCGCGCACGTCTTCTGGCCCGACTCTGCAGGAGTGGATTGGCCACCGCCTGCGCCACCCTTGTACACGCCGCAGGAATGGCACACGAGGTTCCACATGCACCACGCGCAGGTGGTCGCTGCGTCCTGCGCCGCGCGTGCGCCTTGTGGCCAGCCTCTCCCACCGCTGTAGTCCATGGCGGTCTCTGCGCTCCCACACCGGATACACAGGGCGGGGCTGATGGATACCAGGGAGGGAAAGACTGCGCGCGCGTCCTTGTGGAACGAGACGATTGTGAGGAGCGGGCGGGAGGTGCCGTCGTTCATCAGGGAGGGCAGAAGCAGGACACGTAACGGGGTGCGAGACGGGGGGCATGGGTGAGGGGTGCTGTTGGTGTCCCAGGTGGAAGAGGGGTGAGGAAAGCGTCGCCAAGTTCTTTTCCTGAGCACGCGTGCGACCGTTGCGGTGTCGACGAACGCGCAGTCGCGCATGGCCAGGTGCTGCAGCGCCGGGAGTGACAGTGCCCAGAATGCGGTCCACTCGGACACGCATGTGCCGTCCATGACCAGGTGTGTGATGCGCAAAGTCACGAGTGCTCGTGCGTCGTCCCGTGTGCGGGCGTGTGTGTGGGTGTCGGTGGTGTTGGGAGTGCCACTGCCCGCCGCCCAGTGCGCAGCAAAGTCGACAAACTGCTCGACTGCGGCATCGTCCAGACGCTCCCGCATGTCGGCAAAGTCGAGTCTGTTCCAGGCACCTGGCGCGTGCAGGACACAGCGCGTTGCGCGGCAGGTGAGCGCGAGTCGGAGCGCGCAGCGGGTGGACGCGAAAGATGCGATCAGGGAGAGAGTCTCGGGTGGGAGGTGGCACAGCGCGCGGCGCGGGGATTGCGCGTGCATAACGAGAAGGGGAATGGAGATCAGGATGCTGCGCGTGGCGATGGGTGGGATGGTGCGTGTGCTGCGGACAACGGGTGATCTGCCGAGGAGGTCTGCAAACTGCCTCAGTCCACGACAAAGCTGCCTGGGCGTGTGAATAGACATGCCCTTCCTTGCATAGTTGCATACGGACGCAGTGCTCGAAGGAACTACATTGTCATCATTTATTTACAAAAGCCACGAGCACGCAAACACCACTCGCCGCTCCCACCTCCCACGACCCGACCACAAATCATATCATGGCACCCGCAACGACGCATCACGCCAACGTTCTCTTGAAGAACGCCAGCTGGCTCTCGACAAACTCTTTCACAACTGGCGCATCCTTGCAAAACTCATCGAACGCGTGCGGCGCCCCCGGCACCTCCACTATATCGCACTTGACGCCAGCCTCCCGCAACCTGCGCGCATACGTCACATCTTCCTCATAGAACAGGTCCTGGAGCCCCACACCAATCCACGCCTCCGCCAGTCCCTCCAACCCCTCCCTGCGCGCCGCCACAGTGTATTTGGGCGCACCTTCGGGCGCGTCCGCGTGCTTGCCCAGGTATGAGCGCCACCCATACGTGTTGAGGTACCGAGTCCAGACAGCCGGGTGCGGCGGGTGCACCGCGCCTGGTAAGTTGCTCCTGTCGTCCAGCATCGGGTACACCAGCAGCTGCGACCGCAGCACAATCCCCGCGTCGAACGCCCGCTGAGCCAGCGTGGCCGCCAACCCACCTCCCGCGCTATTCCCACCGACAGAAACGCGCGACGTGTCCACCCTCCCATCCCCGCCCGTGCTAGCCCACTGCAGGACCTCGAAGACGTCATCGCTGGCCGCGGGGGACGTGTTCTCGGGCGCGAGTCGGTACTGGGGCAGCACCACCTGCAAGCCCAGGTCGGTCACGAGGCGGACGGTGGAGTGTGCGGACGCTTCCGGCGTGCCGAAGATGAGCCCGCCGCCGTGGATCCACACGACGGTCGGGAGAGGGTCGGTGATGCTCTTGTTTTTCGGACGCATGATGAGCGTTCGGATCCCCGACGCCCCGACGCGGACTTGGGCGACCTCAACGTCCGGATGCTCGGGTGCCTTCGACGGGTTGGTCGCGCGTGTGACGAGCAGCGGCGCCCAGCTGAAGAGGAATTCGACAACGGGCGCGATGGAGCGGATCTGCGTCAGATCCGGGTGTGTGGGGATATCCCTCGGGACGTGCGGGGACAAGACGGTAGAGGTGCCCCGCATTGCGATTGCGATTGCGATGCGTTGACGTGCGTGCGTGCGGAACAGGAAGAGGACGAGCGCATGGCCGGCTTTTTTTGAGGGAAAAAGTGTGCCGATTCGAATTTACCCACTTGCCGAAAGGTCCAGGCACTATCAGCAGGCCAGCCAGACCCTTCCCAGCATTGCAAACAAATGCTTTGATCTACATGGGGTGTGCATGGTGAGACGTGGGTTACAAGATGCTCATGAATGACAATTGCAAAGCTCACTGATATCAGCTTAATGCTTTCCCTTATCTGAAAAGATCTGACAACTGGCACCGACCATATCCTCACAAGGCCAACACTGCATCCACTGCCTCCAACAAAATTTGTTAAACTCAAAAGAAAATAATGAGAAACCTAAGCAGACTACTTTAGAGAGTTTTTTTTGGTACAATTGTAGAGTAAAATGAGAGACGCTTGCTAGCTGCAGTCTTTCGGCTAAGAGCAGGCAACTTTGCTGTCTCGACCTGCTGCAGTTAGAGGGAGTCTACTGTATCTGTCTCTATACGATATGTAATAACGAGAAACTTTCCATATTCTTTATGGCGATGAATCGATTTCTGCTGCTATTCCATCATCAATCATGAGCGGCAACTTACAAGGCACCCCTTCCCACTGCAAACCACGCAATGCAAGGAGAAAAAAAGTCAATTTTAAGAGGTGCATCTACATCTTATATCCCCCGAATCGCTTCTATGCTTCTCTTTCGTCTTTCACACTTGACAGGCCCAGACCATCCCCTAGTCTACACCCAGTATTCCCGCACGTCTCCCTCTCCCTCTCCCTCCTACCCTTGCGCACCCTCGGCAGCAGCACCTCCCCCGGAGATGTTTCCCACCTTCTGCCTCTTCCAATCCCCAGCCGGCGCTCTGTCCTCATCTCCACCGCCCGCCGCTGTCTCCTCCCCACTCCCACCCCCACCCACGCCGTCCTCGCCCCCCTCCACGTCCCCCACACCCCCGTCCACGTCCTCCTCCCTTACTCGCTTCCCGCCAGCAAGCACACTCGCCGCCGACCCGAGCACGCTTCCCATCCACTGTGCCGTCGTGGCCGGATCGATCGAAAGAGTGTCCTTCCACGTCGGCCCCGCCGCCATGCCTTTCTTCACGGCGCGAACGACAAGCGGGCCAGGCACTTGCATTTCGTGAGCGGCCACGGCCATGGCGAGGGCGTGGAGTGGTCTTGGCGGGATGGGGAGGGGTCGACCAAGGTGAGAATGAGAACGGGTGAGTGAGAGGTCCAAGCAACGTGGTACACAAGACAAAGGTAGGGGGGGGGGAGGACTCACCCCGTTGGGTTGAGGGGAAGCTCTCGCGCAGTGTCCTCATTGGCACGGCTCCCGTAGCGGCTGTGAGAATGGTGTAATGTTCGTTGTGAGGTCGGTCGAAGTGGTTTGAGGCCAGGGTTCGACGTGGATCGAGGGTGTAGTGGATAGAGTGAATTGAGGTCAGTGGTTGGCCAGTAGTGGAAGCAGGTGAAGAGCAGTGTGGACGTAATTTGTTTGTTAAAGTCGCAATACCAGCCAACAACACACGACAACACTCACCAGTTGAACACGTCCCGCAGTCCCGAGACTTGCAAGATGCTAGTGAGCGTCCGTAGCATAAAATCATGTACCGAGCACGGTATGGTGTGGACATATCGCGACAAAGAAAACAGACAGTAAGACCAATCACGTCACATCACGTCCCACCCATACCGAACCAAAAGCAGCCCACCTCCCATTCCCCACCACCAAGCGCGCAAGCACGACGAGCCTTTGTACAACGGTCGAGTATTCAGTCTCCAGAGCACAAAAACCCCTTCCCATCCCGCCCGCGGCACTCACTGCGATTGAGTGACGGCTCGGATCGCACGGAGGTAGTGCGCCGCGGGCACCTGCACGTGCTGGGGCGTACGTGTCGCGCGCGGAGGGTCGGACGACTTGGTGCGCCGACGGGTGTGCAGTCGGGCGAGCGAAAGCAGAATGAGGTATGCGGGGCTATGGGATAGGGGAGACGAGGAAGAAGAAAGTGTGGTTTTAGAATGGTGGATGACACCGTGCGGTACCATTGCCGTGGACATCGCTTCGGGCATCCAAACGATAGCACTCGGGATCACGTCGACACTCACGGAGGAACCAAGATGGAGCTTACCGGGGGAGTCTCGCTTCGGGTTGTGCCCGGGGGAGCACTCGCCTCGCGAGGAACGCCGATATCCGGAGTGCCTTGGTTGTCGTTCCGGTCTGCCTCGTCGCGGCTCGGGCACGGGGAAGGCGTGGTGTCTGAAGGTAGAAACACCGATGAAAGTGTGTCGGCGAGGAGTGCGAAGCTGGAAAAAGTAGATGAAGGAAGATGAGAGAGAGGCGGAATGACGTGAGAAAGCAAAGAGCAAACACACTATTGGTTGAGAGCGAGTGGCCACTTCCATCTTGCCAGAAATTGAGCCCTGATAGACATTAAAATAGGTGAGAGGAGGGAGGAGGAGGAGGATTGGAGAATGGAAATGCTTAGAGGGTGACGTTCAAGAGAGAGAAAGAGCCGGAGTCGCTGAGTCCCACTCACATCTTCTCATCGGTCTCCCACACGCGTCGTCCCCCGTTTCCACCACTCTTGATTTCTTCACTTCCTTCCATCCCGCTGGTTTCGTCCTCTTCCCCTTTGTCTTCAACCTCAGCTGGAGTCTCCCTGTTCCCAAGCACGATCCTCCTCTCTGCCGCCTCATTCCCGCTCCCGCCCTCTTCACCAGTTGCATCCCATTCATTTGCAATATCCATGTACTCTGATATTCCGGGAAGAGGTCGCGGATGGTGCACATACACTCCGTTTTCTTCGTTGTCGTCAGGCCACGTAATATTAGCCCTTTTCATGACGTTCGTGTTTGCGGCAGATACGGCAACTCGTTGACCCGACCAGGGTATCCCGCTCCTTGGTGGTATGATCAGGTGGACTGTGGTCATACAACTTGGACATGAATTGATTCCCACGCATTCTTCAAAAAGTACGCACGGGCGGCTTTCGCATTGACCCGGTCACGTCGAACGAATGCCATGAAGATGCATTTTCCATTTTCAAAATTAAAAGAAATATTCTACGACAATGTATGCAACGCCCATCTATACACATCAATCCCCGCCAACATCTTCCATTACGCCTTAGGGCCTTCAACCACCCTCTTGGCAAACGCTGGCAACACAAACGCGGCCTCGTGCACTTCGGCCGTGTAGTACCTCAAAGCCTTCTGGGTCTCCTCGTCGAACTTCCGCAGGGGCTTGCGCAACTCCCTCTTGTTCTTGCTCGAAATCAAAAACCCAATCTGCCCGCTCGGGTATGTGGGCACGCTGGCCCACGCGTACTCAACAGTCGGGTACAACAGACGCGACGCATCCAGAACCTGCCTGATAAGGGGCAGGTGGAGCCACTGGCACTCCCCTTGGTTGCAGAACACGCCGTCGGGTTTGAGAGCCTCGAAGATGAGCTTGTAAAAAGTGTCTTGGAACAGAACCTCAGCGGGGCCAACGGGGTCCGAGGAGTCCGTGATGATCACATCGTAGAGTTCCTTCTTGTCCTTCAGGAACTCGAAACCGTCGCCGATGTGGACCGTCACCTTGGGGTGTTCAAAGCCGGCAGCCATCTCAGGAAGGTACAGCTTGGACACACGGCACACGGCTTCGTCGATCTCGCACAAGGTCACTGACTCGACGGAAGGGTGTCGGACAACCTCACGCAGGACTCCGCCGTCACCACCTCCAACGACGAGTACCTATAATGTTCCGGTTGCCGGTTGTGAGGGAAGGATGGGAGTTTTCGAAAGAATAAACGGGAAGCGAAAACGTCAGCATTGGTTTGAACAGCTCGAATTCATCTTCCACAAAACACTTCGCTCAAAAGTCAGGAACGACAAAATTTGGCTGTATGTCTCGCTATGTTATCGCCACCGCTCTCTTTGAGCGTCCGTCTGGGGCGGCAAGCAGTCATCACGTCGAGCATTGCGGCTTAGGGGGCCCACAAAAAAGAGAAGAAAAAACGGAAGAAAAAACAAACTCACGTTTTTGGGGTTGGGGTGGGACATGAGAGGGAGGTGAGCAATCATCTCTTGGTAACTGAGAGGAAAGCAAGTCAAGAGGGTGTGGGTCGCAATGATAATGCAGGGAGAGACACAATACCATGTCAGAGGAAGTCGATGGAGCCCCCCAACACGAAGTCCACCCACAAGCCAACTCACGCGAACTCGTCGTTCTCCGTGGCCTGAATGACACCGTCAAGGACCAGGACGGTGCCATGGTTGGTGCTCTTGAACACAAGGACGTCTTGGAAGAGGGACTTCTCGTGATGGAGCACCTCCTTCACCTGGAGAGACATGCCTGAAATTATAACGACGAATGAGTAAAATCACAGCAATTTCAGACTTGTAGGACAGAGCAGCAGAAACCAAGAGATCGAATCCAGTAGTGACCAGCCTCCGATGGCCCCAATGGGGTCTGCGGAATGTGAACCGACATGATCGTTGCGAGAAAACCGCTAATCCTACTCACACTGCCCGGGCCACATCGTGGGTGTTTCGCGGAACCATCCGTCCGCGCCGATGTTGGGGTGGGTGATTGGGGCCATGATTGATAAAAGGGAATGGAATGGAATTTTCTCCGTAAAATGAAAAGAGAAAGTGCGACTGTGCCACAACTGTGGTCAAGCTGTTGAATTGTATCCGTGCAACACCTAGGATTGAGATAAACAAGACATAGCCACTTAGTTCTTAGGCGAAGATTTGATCTTTTTCTTTTGTCTTCAACTTCTACAATCATCTTGGCTAGTGCGCTACCGGCTACGATTTCAACACAAGAAACTATGGTCAAAGTCCACCAAATCATTCTCTTTCTCCCAAGCCAAAAAGAGAGTGGGGCTTTTCTTCGGGTAAAGCGGTGAAGGTACAAATAAGACAGGCCCTGACGTGATGGAAGTTAGCTGTTTAATGCTACTCAGGGTTCATGTATTGTTCAATTGAACATAGATAATGAATGCCTGGGCGCGATTCAAAAAAAATCCTACAATATTTAGAATGAACCATAGTCCTTGTCCCAGCCGTCCACCACCTAGAAAAAAGGATTGTGATTCACTTCGAAACCGCACCACAAACACATAACAAACACACAACCAATCGCCATTCTCTCTCTCATGGCCCGCAAGTTTATCGTCGGAGGAAACTGGAAGGTGAGACCCCGTGTGTGATCCGTTATTTCGTCCCTTCCATCGCATCCGTCGAATCTAATTCCACCTTTCGCCCCTGATGATTCCTTGCCAACATGACCGATTCCGCGCCCAACGTGTCCAGATGAACGGGTCCAAGGCCCTCATCAAGTCGCTGGTCCAGGAGACGCTCAATGGAGCCAGTTGGGACACCTCAAAGATTGGTGAGCAATGTTTGGGTCACACGTCGATGGGGGCGATGCACCATGAATCAGGTTCTTCGTGTTTCATGGACCTATGATGTGTTGGATTTTATCGTGAGTTGCGAGGACGAAACCTCTTAGAGGAACATGAGAGTGGAACACGAATGGTTCACGGAACATCTGGGGTGAACTGGGCAACGCCACCATACAGAAGCCGGAACACCTCCTTTTCCTAAATTTCTGACCCAAGTCCCGCGCATTCACATTTGCCACCTTACCGTCGCCATCCCTAATACTTCCTTCGTCTGCACTCACCCTCGTAGAGGTTGTCGTGTCGCCCCCCGCCGTGTACCTGGATGCGGTTCGCCAAGCCGCTAAACCCGAAATTGGTGTGTCCGCACAGAACATTTACTCCGAGCGCTCTGGCGCGTACACTGGAGAGATCTCTGTGGACTTTCTCAAGGAGCTTGGCGTGGAGTGGACTATCTTGGGTCACTCGGAGAGGAGAGAGTACTTCAAAGAGGCGGATGAGGTATGTAAAGTTGAATTGATGTGCGCCGGAGATCATGGGAGGATTGTCGGTTCAGGACAGGTGGAGGGAGTTGGGAAATGCTACAGTGTCGAATAACATTTACTCTGCCCATCCCACTTCAACCCCAAACGCTCGCCTTCTCTATCTCAAAGTTTGTGGGGAAGAAAACCGCCTTCGCGATCTCCAATGGTCTCAAAGTGATTGCCTGCATTGGCGAGAAGCTGCATGAGCGCGAAGCCGACCAGACCACGGCGGTGTGCTTCCGCCAACTCAAGGCCATTGCCGATGCGCTCACACCGCAACAGTGGGCAAGTGTTGTTATCGCCTACGAGCCCGTGTGGGCCATCGGTACGGGCAAAGTCGCAACACCGGAGCAGGCTCAAGAGGTTCATCACGCGATTAGGGGATGGTTGGCCGAGAACGTGAGCGCAGAGGTGGCGGAAGCGACGAGGATTCAGTACGGAGGTGGGACTCTAACCGGCATAAATGAAACGTCACAATTGTCGCTCAACTTCATACATGGATATCCAATAGGCTCTGTCAACGAAAAGAACTGTGTTGAGCTCGCCAAAAAGCCGGACATCGATGGGTTCCTGGTCGGTGGAGCATCTCTGAAACCCGAATTCGTAAAAATCATCGTCGCGGGTGAAGCGAAAAGGTGAGATTTGAAGGTTGACGAAAAATCTTGCGCGGAGACGAGAAAGGGATTAACGTATGTGTTTTCCGTTTATCCACTTCATGACATATTGAGCAGCGCATGAGCGTTGACTATTCCCATCTGCTTATGGGCATTCGAACGTTTTAATACGTGTAGATCTCAATTTGTAAAACGATTAAATCGCTGAACGCTGAATCGTCCTCTTGCGCTGAGGTTTGACCCTTGTGCTCAGCACTGCCGGGTGCGAGTCCAACAAAAATTCTGCCGATCAGACACCACAATCAATGAATGTTCCTTCAGGTGGGGCAGATTCGACATTCCCGCGTATGATTCCCACCAACAGCGTATCTACCTCAGACTTTCTCTATGCCACGATACGCAAGAGTGAAGCGTGCCCCAGACTGAGGCAGCAACTCGCAACCTACATTCGAACAGCATTCCAAGAGCAGCCGGACAATTACGCTGAAGATTTTCGGGAACTCGAGGCGCTTCGTAACGAGACCATTGCACTTCAACCGAGCGCGTCGTCGGTTAGGAAGTTATTCAAGTGCGTTGTGAACCTCTGCGATCGCTTCTCGAATCGAAAGTTTAAGAGCAAGTGATTGGCCATGACCGTGGCCGAACTATAGATATTTCTTCCAGCTTAGTTTCGTTTCTTCCAAGTTCCCACCCGATGAGAATACGCTAAAGATCCCCTTCTCCTGGACAACCGCCTTCGACCAAAAGGGCGTCGTCAAGTCCGTGACCGGCTACGGACTCGCGTACGAGCGCGCAAATATTTTGTGGAATATTGGCGCTATGTTGACAGTGATGGCCCTGGAGGAGAACAGGACGACGGGCGATGGCGTCACGAAGGCGGCAGCACATTTGCAGGTTTGTACACAGGTTTGGGCGAGTTCGGATAAGAGTGTGCTTTTTATTCTCGACAAAACCCACCATGAAGAAAGCAGCTTCGGTGTTTCAGGTATAGAGCTGAAGTTCCTTTTCACCATCCACAATCAAACACCCCCAATACCAGCATTTTCAAGATAAATTGCGCTCGGAATTCCACTCTTCCTTGCCGTCCGACATGTCAGATGGTACCCTGCGCACACTTGTAGCCCTTTGCCTCGCACAAGCACAGGAATGCGGGTGGAACAGGACGATGCTACCCGGTAGGGTGTCGAGGAAGATCTCAATTGAATTGAAAGCTTGCGCTGACTGGGTTGCTGCTTAATGTAGAGAACAAAACCACCGATGCCGTTATCGCCCGTGTTGCGTTGGCAGCATCAGACTTGTATCTCGAAGCTCATCGCGCGTCCATCGCCGCAGGCGTGTTCTACCCGACCTTCATAAACACACTTCGAGCGAAACATCTCATTTTCGCTGGAATCGCCCAATACAGGCAGGCCAAAGTTTGTGGTTCGAAAAACCAATTCGGAGAGCAGGTCGCGAGGGTGGATCTCGCGGCCAGTTCATTGGACTCAGCTCTTGGGGCAAAAGATTTGATGGGAACAGTGGGTCCGGTCATTGTGGAAAGGCTGAAGGTGAGTAGGCAACACAATGACTGTTGCTGGTTTTGCATCCCTCAAAATTCTCTATTCAGGGCCTTCGCGCATTGATTGCCGAGGCTTCCACCGCCGCCAATCGGGATAATGACTTGATTTACCACGAGATTGTACCTAAACCCGAATCTCTTGCGCCTATTAAGGCGGCTGTTCTCGTTCAAACCCCTCCCTTCCCACCGACACTTCCTGACACAAATGCACCCGCCACCGACAGTGTTGGTACACCCCTCTTTGAAAAGCTTGTGCCGGTTGCCGTGCATCAGGCGGCTTCGGTATACAGCACAAAGAGGGATAAAATGGTCACGGAACTGGCCGATGCGGCACAGGAACGAACAAACTCGACCAACGGGTGAGTTGGATGACTGAAACGGAATTAATGTCTCTCATTTATTCGTCTCTTGTTCTCGCCGATGGCTGGTTGGGCGCCTATCAGAGCCCTCGCCGCGATGAAGCTGCCCGGTTCTATTGAGGCAATGGAACAGCCCAAAGGGGTGCCACCGAGCGTTCTTCAGCACGCTGATGAGGTGCGAAGGGAAGGCGGTCTGTCGGGTCTGGAGGAGTCCGTAGCGACGATTCAAACTTTAGCAACCGAAGTGAATGCAAAAATGGTTCAGGTAGTTTTTTCGTCCAGTGGGACTGTTTTAGAGGTTCTGAAGTGACGTTTTCAAGCTCATGCGATCACTGGATGAGGAAGCAGTCGAAGACCGCGAGCTGAAGGCTCAATTTGGAAACAAGGTGAGAAGTGTAATTGGGTATATTCGACAATGGAACTTATTTCATTTGCAAAAAAGTGGACAAGAACATCTTCCGATGAGCTTACGAAACCATTACGCAGCCATGGACTTACCATCACCAACAAGCTTTCGGTAGCTGCCAAAAGTGATCAAACCATTTTGAAGAAGATCGGTGACAACGGGCCCGGCATCATCCAACTCGGAGGATCGAAGGTATGAGACTGTGGACTTCCTGCACGCCGTAGTTTGAGTGATTATTATTCGCAGTTTGATCTCGAAGCTGCTATTCCGATCTCAACTGCAGCCAGTGCGATGCGAATAGTCCAAAACCCAACAGTGCTACAACTTAAACACCTACTCTCGAAGCTGAACGGGCTCATGGCTCTCCGCAACGATACACTTGCGAAGCTTAAAAAGATGGCTCGAGAGGATGATATCCGTGAGTGGTATCTCCCATACCTATGGTGATCCCATGTGTCGTTGACGTTCCAGCCAGATCCTCGATTGTTGGAAATGGCTGCAAATAAACAGGAAATCAACAATGATGACATATTCAACCAAGGCGCTATCAAGTATGAAGAGTCGAAGACGCAACTTCGAAATCTAGAACAGGAGGAGAGCAGTGTCTTGGCTCAAATCAAGGTATTTTGTTATGTGACATGGTGGCTGTTTGTCCACTTCGAGGAGATGTGCTGGTTTATATTTTTGTAGACTCTAAACGAAGCATTTGTCCGAGACAGCACCAAAGACGACACTGTTCGTCAGCGCGAGATGGGTAAGAGTGAACGTACACGTTTGTTTGGTGATCTGGGACAATAAAACTTCGTTTAGCGATCCAGAATCTGGATACAGCATACAAGGCGTTCCGCGAGATCTCTCAAAACGTTCAGCAAGGGATGAAATTTTACAGCGATATGCTACCCTTGGTGTGATTATCCCAGGTTTATGAGTTTCGATTGCTCGTTACTGATAGTGGTTTGAAAACAGCGAGAAGTTTGAAATGCAAGTCCGTGATTTTGTCGCGGCGCGTCGATTTGAGCAGCAAATGCTGGTAAAGGATATTACCGAATCATTTGCTCAGCTTCGTGTGGATACTCCTGTCGTCGGGAGGGAACCCAGCGATACTGGGGCATACCCAGCAGTTATGGGACGACCTTGGGAGAAACCTCAGTCTTCAGTTTCCCCGAGAGTCTCACCTCTTGGTCTTCCGGCGGGTCCTTCGCCATCATTTCCTCCTGCGGGACCTCTACCAGGACAATGGCCCAATGCGCCTCCACCTCAACTTCCACCCCAATCCCCACAACCACCCGCGGCGCCTGGTGGACAATGGGACCCTTCCCGTTATAATCTCAATTACGGACCCCCAAGATGATTTTAATAAACCATCCATTTGATACAATGTCTAAACCGAATTAGCAACTCCCATGTCATGCCCTCTTCCCGCACTCAGAAAATAACATCATCATCCTTCTCCTGATCAAGTACGTTCGGGGGTTGACCGTTGACTTCAAATCAAGAGCCGTCGTGAGCACGCTTTCCAACTGTCCCATGTAGCCGCTTGTCATCTCACCTTCATTGGTTCCCAACCTTGCTATGCTCGCTTCCGCCTCCGCCTTGTCCTTCATCTGCTTTTTCTTTCCTTGCACCTTTTTGAGACGATAGAATTCCTCACGGTCCAGTTCATCAAGTTCCGAGATGATATATGAGATAGTGTTATCAATTTTTGGAATGATAACATGCTCAATTGCATTCACACGTCGGTTTGTGATTTTTATGACTTCATCGAGGATAACGAAGGCAGTCTATAAATGCAGTGTTCAGAAGTGTCGCGACGATGGGTACACAGCGGGCAGCACCAACCTGAAGGGACGCAAGTTCAACCAAAACCTCAATTGCTTTTCTGTAGGTGTCCCGACACTTCTGAATTTGCTGACCGCCTCGACCAAGACCGGTGAGTTCGAAGACTGGGTGAAATAATGATACAGAAGTGTCAAAACAACGATAATGCTACAGACAACTCTCGCGAAACTCACCGTTGCCACCTTCCGCGTAACCTTCAAAGACAGGAAGCATCACACCAGACACATTCTCGGAGTGCGCTTTTACTTTGTACTGCGCAGACTTGACAGACTCGCGCACCTGAAAGCTTGAAGGGGGGACAAAATTTTCGGCAGTTGTACAGTGGAAGCCACCATCTCATCCTTACCTGATATCACCGGTAATATAAAGAACCTCCGCAAGGGAAAATGATGCGACCTGCATGACCTTCCCCATTTTTTTCTTGGCCTACGGACGAGAATGGTACTAGTATGTTACTACATTGTGGGAACGACGACAGTGGAATCTCACGTCGTCAATCTTCTTAACAATGTCCCGGAATCGCCGAGTAAGTGCCTCGGCTTTGCGCTTCAGCAACGAATGGCCAGTGTGCGCGCCTTTTAGCTTGAGCTTCATGGCAGCTAGTGCCCTGCGGATATAACGAGCAAATGAGTCAGCATCATCAGAGCTGCGTCCCACCTCATCCAAATCCACAGCAATGGTTCCCATGAGAGCTCGGAGTGATGTGCGGGTACTCCGGTGAAACAGTCACCGTTGCCACAGCAACATTGCTACATTTGGTTTGAATGTGGGATTGGAGCTCCTTCCATCCTCCATCCCCGGACTACACTCGATGTAGAGCGTTGAGCTAAATTACATCGGAGAGGTGCGCACTCACATCCGTGTGGGGAACACGTTCATTCGTGCACTCGACATTCTGATTGTTGTTTAATGGAGGAAGCAACAGCAAGGGGGATTCCTTAACAAGAGCAAGTGTGCTAGAGTGCTGAGGGTCGTAAAACGCTCCAGTTTTTGCGCCCAGGCTAGGGCAGTTGGCTCCTTGAGTTTGGTCAGTTGATTGGGAGACGAAATGAAATTTCATAACTACCTTTGACGCTAGTAAGCAAAGATTGGACAAAAAGAAGCACGCATTATTTGTACTTCGCACGTCTAATTTCAAGAACTGCAGACAACCAAACTCCCGAAAAGAATCTTATCCTATTAAATGGCAATATATGTTGTCCTTCGCACTCTGCACTAGCTCCTTGGTCCATCAACATCCCTCATCCCTTAAACCAGTAGCCCAGAATGAATGCAATCAACGCAATAATCCCCGCAAACTTCATGTCAAATCCAGCATCGCCTTCCTTTTTCGCCATTGCAGTGGCCTGGCTGCCTTTTTTGGATTTGCTCGATGTGGGTCCAGACGCCCAAGTCTGCTTGAGGGTCTCATTGGCAGCCTGCAGCTTTCGGACAGCCTGCTGTGCCTCAGCCAACTGCCGCTCCAGATCCTCACGTGGAAGCGACGTGAGTACAGCAGCAGGAATTGGTGCTGGAGCAGAAGGTGGTGGGGGAGAAGCACTGTTGATCGACCCATTTGCGGGTGTAGAAGCCGGGTAAGGTTGTGTTGGGGCAGTTTCACCAACAGTAGCATCATTGGATGGCAATGGAGGAGGTGATCTCGCGGGGGCAGCGACGTCGCCGGTGAACACCACACGAAGCTTCTTCTCCGCTAAATTAGCTGCGGCAAACTGTGGATCAGTCTTTTTGCGTGCCTCAGCTTCTGACCAGACATCTTGAAGGCGAGCGGTGACTTCGTCTGATTGCTCCACATGAAGAAGCTCCTCTGTGATTTTTATGCCCTGGACCAGGAATTTGTCCTTGCACTTAAAGTCGGCGGGTGGATCTTCCTTCATTGGCTGAAGTAAGACTTCCACTAGAGTCGACTCTCCGGGGGCGATGCGGCCGGCGTTGGGGCGGACACAGTATTGCTTCGGGGCTGTAGTTTTCACCTTGAAGGCTGAAAATGTTCACCATCGATTGCGTAGCATCAAGGAGAGTATAGTTTCAAAATCGGTGAGTTTTGGTGTTCCATAAAAGTCCACGAGTGGGAGAAGTGGGACAAATTGTTAAATGATATTTAGACACATAAACCTCGTCCAAGTAAAACGAAACTGAAAAGATCAATATCCTTTCAAACAGTCCAACACCGTGACGTGGACATCCATATCCTGAATTGTCAACCACACAGAGATGATGATGGATTTGACTCGACCAGTAATCCTTCCGTCGCTCCAGTATACCAAGAAAGCGTCGTTGGCACGCTCCTTTCGAGGGTAATGACACGTGTGTGTCTGACGAAGGGGAACTTCCTCCCGCCTTCAATTCCCGCTTGTGTCGAGCACGCCTTCCCAACGCACGGAAGACATCATGACGTCAACTAACCGATGGGATCCGACGACGTGTTCGTGACCTTCAAAGACTGTTTACCAGTAGATTGGAAAGGTCGCTTAAACTCGAGCTTCTCCTCGGGCTCGAGCGCGAGGAGGACTGAAGGGGATTCAGAGTCAGCCATTGTTTGAACAAAATTCGCTGTGGTGCCACGGGTGCTTGGATGTGGTTGTCAGTGGGCGCGCGATTGGATTCGTGGGGGCGGTCAGCTTTTCGCGGGAGGCACCGCCCAAAATTCGATTTATTATTCGAACATTTGAAAGCTCTTCCACATTTCTTTGTTCCCCACCTCAACGTCCACGAAAGGACGCGTTGATGGGGTGGAACAGGAAGTGGATAATGAAAGAGTCGCGGCGTGACAAAGCGAAGATAGGAGGATTACCAGGATTAACACATTGTTGATTTGGTGATTGTTGATTTAGTGGCTGCTTGGAGGGTGCAAAGAAGTTAAAAGTTTATTCAACGAAACGACAAATAACGTTCGGGAATAACACAAGACAGTTCGCTTGCCCTCTCCCTTCCTTCTGACCTTCGCGCACCTAGCTGCGCCCCGAACATTAATCTCCCCCCCTCAAAATCGTGCTGTGGGGGGGGAGCTTGTCCTCCACTTTCCGCGTTTCACTGAGCCTGAGCATTCACTGTTTTCTGTGCACGCGGCAACGAAACCACCGAAAACCACCTTCCTAAGTGCGATTCAGTTTGTTGGTAGGAGCATTCGGTGGCTCTGGATCCCGGAAATGGTGAGTGAAGCCTCGTACTGAGCTTGCAGCACCAGTTCTGAGCAGCTTTCCAGGGCTCTCAATCTGCTGCACGTGACACTACAGCTTCCTCTGAGGCTTTAAATGATCAATTGGCAACATTACCTCGATCACCTCTCCATCCACGGAAGAGGAAGCGCACACACCTGTCCCCCGAGCCTACCGGCGAACGTTCCCATCCACAACCTGTGAAGACTTCTCTCCACGACCGACCGCCGTCAAAAGCGAAGCGGCGAGCTCGCAGTGCAGGGCTGGGTCTCCGGATTCCGGTCTTCGAGGATGCATGTCCAGAATCACGTGATTCGAGCATTTCGATCCTGACTGGTATGTGTCCTATGGAAAATATGAAAGTTCTCTCGTGAAATGGATACTAAACCCTCCCGCAGGTGGATCCGTGGTGTACGGGCACAGTTCACATTCGACTGAAACTAGAAAACGGAAACGACCTCCGGACTCCCCCACAACAAGTGCACTTCGTTTCCCAGAACAGGTTACTGGGCGGTCGAACCTGTCTGTTCACTCGGAACTATCGCACAACTCTAACGACCACAAACCGTGAGCCATAATTACATGGACTATTCTTAACAGAGCTTGACCGTATCCGCTCGTAACAAAAGGGAAACTCGTAGTCCTGACCGAAACACCCTCATAATCTCCGAGAACCCCAGCATTGTGAGTGATGATGAAACACCAAGTAACATAATTTAACCGTCACGTTTGATTGAAGCAAATCGATCCCGACCCCCCCCGGGCATCGAATCACATCATTCTCAGTCTATCTCAATCGCAAGAGGATGACGACGCAACCGCCGTGGGGAAAGACCAGGGACCAGTTAACGAAGCCCTGACCCCGTCCACGAGAACTTCTTTGAGTACAGCAAAGCCTCAGAGCCCAACTGATACCTCATTTGCGGCACCACTGATAACCTTTACCCCACAACCTCAAATATGCTCTGCAGAGCTCCTGGTACAACCCGAGCTTCCTGTACGATTAGCCTCCCACCCAGAGGACCACTCTGTCTCACCGCTCATTTCACTTCTCCCACCAACTGATTTCAAACCATCTCGCTACTTTGAAGAGTCTCGAGAACCATGGTCATTGATGGGATTTGTAAGGTGGTACCTTGAACAGGTATGTGCACTTACGGGCTGCTTAAAATCGCATAAATGTTCATCTGTTGCTGTCGTCCCGTTGTGTTGGCAAGGTGGGTTGGGCATGTTTAGATCGCCAAACCATCGAAGATCATTGGCGAAGAGGTCTTGAGTCCTTCAAGCAACAAGACAGCAAATATTCCACCACTCGAGCTCTTCTGAGTTCATTGGAGGTGCGAATCGTCTGACGATCTTCGTGCAACAAGTTTTACAAATGTGTTTGGCAGTTCGATCGTATTTCGCTAATTCTCGAACGCTTCTGGAACAACCTGGAATCTAGACAGCGCGAGGATGAAGCTCGTCGTACTCAGCGGGTTCAGAGGTTGCTGAGGGAGATCGAGATGGTGGGTCTTAAATTGTGATTTACCGACTTGCCCCCCCCTCAAAAAAAACTCATGGCGTGCTTTTGTCAGGAACGCTCTCTAAGACATGCAATCGTTCAGGGAACTCGTCGCGATAGTCTCATGCGAGACCGTATAGCCGCATGGGTTGGACTCTCACCTGCCAGTACGATGGGCGGGTTGTCACTCCCACCTGGGTGGCATGTACCCTCGTGGATTAGAAGGTCCGGACCCCTCGCTACAGAATTGTCACACCCTCGTTAATTAATCATAATATGTATGTATATGTCACGGTTCCAAGATTTGTTCTGTTATGAATGTGTGTAATATACCATCGAGATGTTATGTGGCCCTTCAAAAGGGGCCTACCCTTGTCCAGCGGAATGTCGTCTCCCTGTGGCCTGGAAAATCAATCGCGAGATGGTTATTCTCGAGATGAAACACCTTAGTTCGCATTAAGACTGAGTTCTCTTTCGACGGAATATGATGTGAATGCTCGGCTTATTGATCCATTTTTTGCCCCAAGAAGAACGTACAGCTGGACACCAGAAATAACCGGGGATATCTGGAATTGTATCTCTTATTTTGCGGTAGAAGGGGAGGGTAAAAGGGGGAAAAGCCATTGGTTCAACCTTATTTTCAGATTTTGTGGTGTGTGTCGAGAAACGAGATCGAATTTCCCAGACATCGACCCAAGACCACATTAGGGTCCAAATAAGTCTGCACGACATGTGCACCATCTCAATGGCGAACCCTCCTAGCAGCCCACCCGCCCTTCCGCTTGCCCCTTCGCTGCCCACGTCTTCTGCGTCTGTGGTCGCATCTCCACCTACCCTTCTGTCGCCTCTCCAATGTTCGCGCTGCCTGGCTCTTCCGCCACTGAATCCCACTCTCCTCCCCTGTGGCTGGCCAATTTGCCAGTTGTGCCTGGCTGCCCTTGTCAATGATGGGCTCGATTCTCAAAGAGCTCGGACTGGTGCTGCGGGAAGGGATCATGGAGCTGCACCCGAGCGGATAAGCATCTCCACACCAAACGGACATACTCAGCATCATATTTCTTACGACAAAGTCTTCTACCGGTGCCCTGTTGTCGGGTGTCCGTATGGGATCCACCTGTACAGAATGGAGCGTGGTGACGTGCTCCTACGGCGCTTGTTGGAAGGGCGATTCAATCGGGACCTACCTCGTGCTGCGCCAGCTGCTGCCGAATTGAGAGAAGCGAAGGCAGGAGCCGTGGATCCGTACATGGGGTCATTCACTCCTGCTACTTGGCGATCTGACATTGGCGCTGCTCACCCCGGGCCTCTGGGGTCTGGGTCTGAACCGTGGGTCAACCATTCAGACAGCTTGGGTGTGCCAGGCAATGTTATGGCGTCAGAGTTGGAATGCCCTGTTTGCTATCAGCTACTGAGCGAACCTGTCACAACCCCGTGTGGACACACCACATGCCGCAGTTGCATCCTCTCCGCCATCGACAGCTCTGGTGGAGACTGTCCGACATGCCGCTCGCAAATACCTGGCTACAATCACTTCCGACGACGCCCAGTCAATCGCGCCATCGACCATCTCATACGGGTCGCATTCCCATCGGACCGCGCAGAGAGGACGTCAATCATTTCTCAAACAGTACCGGACAATGTTATCTACGTGCCGATTTTCGTTTGCTCTCTCGTGTTCCCTCGAACCCCATGCTTTCTGCATATTTTTGAGGTAAGATTGCGTTCTTTCTTCTATTTCAGATTTGCCAACTCACAATTGTTCGTGAAATAGCCCCGGTACCGACTCATGATTAAACGGGCGTTAGATTCGAATCGCCGGTTTGGGATGTGTCTTCCCAACCGGCTCGGAGGCTCTGACGCTTTTGCCGAATTCGGATGCATGCTTGGTGAGGCCCAATTAAACCCTTGGAAATAC
This sequence comes from Gonapodya prolifera JEL478, assembly GCA_001574975.1. Taxonomy (NCBI): domain Eukaryota; kingdom Fungi; phylum Monoblepharomycota; class Monoblepharidomycetes; order Monoblepharidales; family Gonapodyaceae; genus Gonapodya; species Gonapodya prolifera. Next base: position 471,756 of record KQ965734.1, read on the forward strand.
GATCGTGACCATTTTCTAACGCTTCGATATTCACGTATTCAATTTCGCAGAGATTCGTGGGGTCGAATCTCTGGACGGTACAGATGATGAAGTGGAACATGGGGGTCTCCCACGCTATCTGGTCAACACCGTTGGAGTGTGTCGGTGAGCTTTATCGAAACGATTCACTGTCCGTGCAGTTTTTCTCAAAACGTCCGTCCTGCAGGTTTCGTGTTTTGCAACGGGGGGTGGTGGACGGATACCATGTCGCCGCGATCGAACGCATCGAGGACGTTGACGAAGATGACGAAATTGAAATGTTTCCTCCCCCGGCTCGCCCCTCACGTCGCCTACCGAGCATGTTTGCTTGCGACTCTCGGGCGTCTGCCCAGCAGTTCGTCCCTGCATCGCTCGCCACGCCCTTGACAGCTTCACAAATCAACGCATATGAGACGGACTACAAAGCAGTGCGAACTGTTGTCGAAGCTTTTCTCGCCCGGATACCCGTTCATGAGCGCAGGCAGTTTGAAGCAATTCATGGTTCCGTCCCGGAACAACCTGCTGCATTTTCGTTTTGGGTTGCGAACGTCTTACCAGTAACTGAGGAGTGGAAGTATGAGCTTCTCAAGGTACGTGGCAGTTCATTGGACTTTCTGACGCATTCTAACCAGTGCGATTTTTGTACGTGCACAGCTCACATCCGCGCGAAAGCGGATACAATCGATAGCAAATTGGATTCGATCAGAGTCACGGAGGACAGCGGGATCTCAGAGGGGCCGCTGCAGTGTCATGTAATGGATTTTGAAAAATGCTTGGGAGAGATGCATACCTCTGGATACCCGACTATTATATATGTTTAATGCCAACTATACTTTAGAATTATCATCTAAATTTCTACGTGAGGAAGACAGTACAGTATGAATTAAATCGTATGGAGTGTGTAGTGACATGAAGTTCCCGCCTCCTGCAGCTTTCATCAGTAGCGTGAACTTGTGCACACATTTGCTAACTGAAACCTTTGAAAGCACAGTACGTGCTAAGAGAAGCACGGGATCTTCCATCATGCACTCACCCGTCGTCTCAAAAGGGAGAGCGGGTAATCTGATCTTCGCATGAAGCCTGCGGACCATCCCTGGACTTTTCGCACGTGCGGGGGCCAAACCTGCCAAGACGCGAAATGCGTCCTTTTTACTCGACTCACCCGACTGCCATCCATCGTCGCAATCATGAGGTTCCTTGTTCCCGTTTCAGCGATTGCGATCGCCTTCTTTCCAATCACGAGTGTGTTGGCCTGGGGAGACGGGCTCGCCCATCCTGCCATTGGAGAGCTCGCGCAGACTGTGAGTATAACGTCTCGACGTCAGTTTTTCTGCTGAGCTCATGAGATGCATCAACCGCAAAGATGCTCACCGCTAATGGATTGAAACTCGTTCAATCGGTTCTTGACACCAAATTCAATGGTTCTCTTGGTGGTCAAAGTATGCGTCGAATGAAAGTTCCTAAATCCAGGGATTAACAGTCCTTTTCAGCTTGTAATTGGGCAGATGCATGGCGTTCTTCCCACAGCTCGACGTCCGCATGGCATTTTGTGGTATGTGCATTCACCCCGAGAAAGCAGTCATGTGTCCTCTCACACTTTTATAGGACATGGCGGCGAACCCTCCTCAACAATGCGGATATACCCCATCCGACTGCTCGGGCGGAAATTGGTGGGTGTCAACAATGCATTTCGCGCTTCCCGTATCCGAAGTTCAGTGTCATTGCCGACAGCGTCATTGGTGCTATAACCACCCAAACCCAACAACTTTTAGGGACTAATTGCGCTCCATCAACGACCAACGCGCAAGCCTTACAGTTCATTGCACATTTCATTGGGGATATCACTCAGCCTCTACATGCTTGCGCTCGTGACAGGGGTGGAAATGATGACACCGTCACATTTGATGGCTCGTCGACGAATTTCCATGCAATTCACGACACTCAGATCCCCGTAAAGCGTTCAAAAGAAGTCGGCAAGACCAGCGCGGTGGCATATTCACGGTACTTGGCAGAAACTTACAGTGCAAAAAGCAGCGACTACACATCGAAGGATTTCGTTGATTTTACCACAGTGGACTCTGCTGGGAACCTTCAAGCGGCGATTGTAAGTCCAATGCCGGTTCACCTTTTGGTAAATGTTGTGCTACAATAGCCCTTCAGAACATGGGCCAAGACTCCAATGCCCTCGACTGCTCCAAATCTGGCTTCTGGACTCTGTACGACGCTGATCCAGAACAGGACTTTGGTGGTTCCTATTTTGACGCTGTGAAGCTTCCACTGGAAGAACAAATGGCCAAGGCTGGGTATAGAGTGAGCATCTTGTTGTTTATTTGCTTTACTATTCTCTCATTTTTTTCCAGCTCGCCGCTTGGACCAATGCGATAGCCGACCGTTGTTACAATAAGTCGAGTTCCCAAACGGTAGCTAAAAGAGATTGGAGACAACGCCGTCAGCTTCTGTAGTATGAAAATAAGATATTTTGGGCCGCCTTGGAGATTGATCATTTCACACCCAGCACCGTTGCCCAACGCATCGACCATAATAAAGTGTCAGTGAAGTGACCCGACAATATCTTTGCTTTTGCACTAAGGCTGCTCAACTATTTGATTTGCAAATTTAATCATCCGTGGTGTGGGTTTCAAATACTACCCCCGTGCAGTGTTACTATACAGATTTCCCATTCGGTCGAGGAGGAGGGGGTCCCATACTACTCTTTGACGCATTTGCGCCTTCACCAGATGCAGCAGAACCGTTCGCCTTCTCCACTTTAACGAAGCCCTTGAATGCGCCAAACCATTTTGCGTTGATGTCGTTGATCTTTTGCTTCTGGGCCTCGGGGTTGTTAAGTTCAATACCTGGATGCGGAAAGAGCCACACTAAGAGGAATCCAATGATGCAACACGAAAAACGAGTCTTACCTTGTATAGGAGTAAAAGCGATGGACGAAGCAAGCCCAGATGTTCCCGACGATTGACTCGGTGTGGATAGCTTTTGAATACGCGCTTTCATGGCCTTTCCAACAGCAGCTGTAATAATGTAAACAACTTCAAGTTAACGGAGGGAGACTGTGGAACTGTTTAAATTTTGCTTACGTTTCACTCTCTGATCCGCAGCCATCCGTACTTTCCCCGTATGTCCCACCACACCAAGCCCCTTGGTGCTTCCCATAACCATCGCTTCCTCCTCCGCTACACCAAAGTGCATGCGATTGGACGCCTTCCGAACTTCGGTCATGACATATTGCTCCTTCATTTTGCGCACCCGGCGACCTCCTCGCCGCTTTTTGGGGACCTCATCCGGGGCAGGGAGAGGCTTCTGCGCTTTACCTGGAGGGGGCTCCATCGCTTTGTCTAATCGCTTCGTAATCTCCTCAAGCCAACCCTGTCCTTTGCTCCCGTCAGGATAATCCCCCGCTCGGTCCATACGAGCGGCAAGAGCACATTTTGCCGCGGCTAGCCGCACTGCTTTTCGTCGCCACTCCGGTGGCACTCCCTGCACGAACTCCGATGCGTGAAGAAATCCTCGATGTCTTTCCTGCCCCAAAATGGACAGACCAGTGTTCGCTCGTTTCGATGAGCCGATGACTTCTATATTACAGGAGGGGATCTTTGACAAATTGGAAAGACCTCCCGCTCCACCAACAAGCTTTGCAGAGGTTGAGGATCCAACAACTGCAGTGAGATTGGGAGCAAGGAAGGACATGCGAGACTCGACATACTCGTAGATCTATACGTTGGACAACATCGATTTGTTTTCAGATGACAGGCAAAAACTGGGCACTGAGTCCCACCTTTCGCTTGGCCGCGTCCAACTCGACAATCATGTCCGCCGCGTCCGTCACTTTCTTGATCTCACTCTCCGGCAATGGCTTTCCAATCGTGGTACTTGCAGTGACACTCAGGACAACGACGAGAGATTGAGGAAGGACAGGTCGTAAATCGACTTTTGAAAGGTCCCGTTCTACACCTATCGTCTGAACTGTCCGTGCGTAGTCAAAAGGATTCGGTACAAGGTTGTCCAGTTCGGGGAATCGCGGAGCGTAGTGGTCTCGCATGTACTACGTAAGAACAAAAACACAATCAGCTATCCTTCATCATCAACATTCAAAGCACCCAGCTCTCCCCAAAAACGATCGTACATACTTTATGAACAACGAGAATTTCCGAGTCAATGTCGCCTACAATGTTATTGGCAGTAATAATGACCTTGTACTCCGGATCCTCTTCAACAGGTCCAATAATGGACTGAGACCGCGGAACACTCTTGAAATGTTCGATTCTCTAGCGATTGGCATTGAGAGGAAGTTCATAAGCTCCAGCAACGGTAACGACGACACTTTCTCTCTACTACAACGTACCTTGATAATGTCGGTGAAGTTCTTACTCGTCAACAGCTTGGCGACACTCTTGACGTCGTCAGCTCCTCTAAGCTTCTTGTCAATTTCTGCTTCGAGCCTTTTTTTCGCTTCAGCTTCGTCCACTTCCATTTCATCGTCTTCAGAGTCTTCACCACCACTCCCTTCCACCTTCACATCTCCATCCTCTCCCATCACCTCATCCGCATCCTCTCCGTCACCCAAATCATCGAGCTCCGCAATCAGTTCATCTGCAAGAGACGCCATCAAGTAAAGGAGGAGGTTGGTGCAATTGGTGGTTACTGCGGACGAGCATGTGTGCACATTCAGATTCGAATACATTTCTTAGACTTCTTCTATTTTGTGCACAACCGGCATAGTAGTATTTTTGACGCAGTTTTAATTCAAGTACGTCCACGTCTACAGACATCTACTCATCCGTTTCATGAGCACCGACCCGCAATCTCTGCCGCACACCATGGACATTTTCTTCGTCACGGGTTGACCTCAACCGATCTGGCGACACTTGGGCAGATGGGGTACGTGATGTTGCATCTGCCCACTCTTCCTCTTCGTCATGAGCGCCCGACTCCGCTTCCATGTCCTTCATTCGTGCCAACTCCTTGTCCGTCATTAAAATGGAGCCCCTTCGGGCCTCGTTACGCAGTGACGTGCCCATCTTTGGTACAGAAAGCATCAGCAGATTGGGACTTCCAGGTGGAGAAGGACGAATCGACGCTGGCGCTTGCCTCGGAGGTCCAGCAGACGTGAACGATCCACGCTGTTTCCGACCTCTCGAAAATGAGAGCGAGTCATTTCCGTTTCCATCAACCTTGTCCAGGTCCGGTGCTCCCACTTTGAACAGAGGTGACATTGTCATTGCACCAAGCGCGGAGACTTTCACTGACCCTCCAGATAGCGCTCGCGTACGCTTTGTGAGCTCCCCGACAATGCCGCCGACAAGCTCTACCGCACCGGTCACTGTGTCCCGTACAATCTCGGAGGCAGAAGCAATTCGAGGAAGCGAAGGGCGTCGAAGGAGCCCCTGGCTCACCCTATCGTCAATGTATCTGGCAAGAAAAAGAGTATTATGTATGAGCTCGAAAACAACAGGACAAGAAGAAAACTTACTTCTGTCGTTGCTTGAACCAAACCCTCCATTTCAGGTACTCCAGCCTTCGTTGATCGAATCCACCAAACTTGGCGGACATTTTCGCATATTGTTTCCAGCTCTCCACTAGTCCTCCTAATCTCGTTTCCAAGTTAGCGGCCAAATCGGTTTTTTGAATCTCTTGTGCCTGTTGTGCGACAAGTACGTCATTTCGCACATCCCCAAACACATCTTCCATCGTTCCACCTCGCGCTCTGCGGAACTCCACTGTTTCAAACGAAGGAAGATCGACTGACGGGGTCGCGGTGCCTTCTGATTCATCCATCGGGGGATGCAGCTCGCGAAGACACGACACCGAATGTGACCGACGAGTGCGTCGAATGATGTGCTTGCGGCGATAAGCCTCTCCCAGCTTGCGGATGATACCCTCTCCCATCTTCGCTTGGCCTTGTTCCCGCATTTTCTCCCGCTTTTCTTTAGCGGGACCTGAATGCTTCATGTAACCATCCCAAGAGAGGTTTTTGAGTCGAGCACGTTCCGAAATCGCCGTTTTGACACGGAAAGCGAAGTCGCCGGCAGATTCGTTCGGCAGTCGAGTGGCTGGTGGGAGGAACCACACATCGGCAACGAGAGCCCAGCGAGTCATGAGATACAAAAAGTGTTGCGAGAAGGACTGAGCGGAGGATTGCCAGTAAGCATCGCCCCAGCTTTTGTCATATCTATGATGGGTGTGAACTTGCAACGTCAGTTTCGTTTGAATGCGGGCACGGACACCACTCACTTTATGGCAACAGGACATATTGCGACATCCAAATCGAAAGCTCCTTTATGGAAAAGAACTGTGTACTCGTTGTTGACGCAAGTCCCTTCAGGGAAAAGGAGAAGGGGGGCTCTCGACACATCCGATGCGTGAGCTTTCATGCTATTGAGAGACAGTGTGACACTGAGTCCAGCTTGCAGTAAAAAACATTCGAAACCCATACATACAGCTTCGCTATTGCACTTCGATCGTTCTTGTCTTTCCTGTCGAAGTAGACAGATCCGTTCAGCCTGAGGACATGCTTCTGGAAGAAGCCGAAGAGTCCTCCTTGTTTTTGCATGATCACAGCATGAGGAAAGTCATAAGCACAAAGAACGATGAAGTCAAGGGGGCTCGTGTGGTTCGCCACGTAGATGTGGGGCATCTTTGGACGGAACTTTTTGTTTCTGTACCGGATGCGGGAGCCGAACGAGATAAGGAAGGCTCCGGCGTACACTTGGAATGCCCATTTCTGCCATGCCGTGCTACTTGAAGAATTAATGAGGGGAAGAGCAGCAAAGAATACTAGTGATGCAAGCAAGAGAAACAAGAGCCTTGGCATGAAGAAGCATGAGACGTTGCAATTATATAAGCAAGTTCAAAATGAAGATACCTTAGTGGAAATAGGATTCCATATCGTACGACAGCTCCTAGCAGTTTTAAGGTGTCTCTCGGGGTGAACGAGTATTGAGGTGGTGGTTTTGAGGCAAAGCATTTGGTGAATTCGTCCTGGGCGATGGCTTGAGCACCGAATGCTATGAAAGCGAGTCCATCCTGAAGAGCAGACCTGGATTGAGGATCCTTCGAGCGGTTGGCCTCCAGGGTAACAACAAGGTCGTGCGTTTTCGGAACTCACACGTCTCCAGATAATGTCTCATCCTCCTCTTCAGGAGAGACGTATCGTTCTAACGTCGCGGTATCTGCTGTTTTAGTAACCGCACTGTTCACTGGATGTTCAACATGTGATCGCATCGCAACTTCGCTCACTGGTGGTTTTCTGTGATATTTTCCCATCCATTTCCCAGATTTTCCTTCATGCACGCCCACCGGGACGTAATACGGTATCAATCGATGAAAGATTCGGGACGTGATGCTGTGCCAGAGTGTTGGTGGAATTGAGCCGGGACGAAAATTTTACTCATGATTTCATCTTCCGCCAATGCAAAGCGTCAATACTTTATTCCGATCAGTAATACGAGCTTCTATCTATCTCATATGCAGTTTGTTCCTCTTCCCGGGCGGAATTTTTCCCCCATCGTACATTCTTATCCACCGAGTAGCCTTGCGGGTAGACCTCTGCGACAGCTCTTTGTCTCCGAATCGCAACACTTAAGTGGATAGATGCCGCAAAAGCCAAAAGCTGGAGAACAACAAAGCCAATGCAAACACCATATGCTGTTGTAAGCTGCGACTGTAGTACGCCAACGAGGCCTGAATAACACGTGGATAGTGAGCTACAGCTGAACTGAGAGTGAGAGTCGATTAGGTTACTGAAACTTCAAGTCATCGCCCTCTGCTTCAGTAACTCACCTGAGAGTAAAACCAGGCTAAAGCGAGAGAGTCGAGCGAATTCCAATATGGCTCGACAGCTGATAGCCCAGTCTGGATGTAGCTATTAAACTGTATTGCTGAAACAAGATTCCATCGCGTTATGCATTTCCACATTTATGACAGTCTCTGCCGCTCACCTACAACTCCGATCCCGATTTCCCCAATTGCAAGAAGAAGAACACTTGATGTGCCGATGTAAAAGGGTGAATATACATTAGTATGACACAAGTATGACAGGGAGACCAAAGCACGCGTCTGTACATTGCAGCGTAGACAGACAGACAACAGCGACTCCTTTGTATTGCTCTTCAGTCAACAGGAATGCCGTACGTCAGTTGGTTGAGCGATCGGTGATCATCGGGCAAGAAACCAAGCAACACTCACCCACACGCTCCCACACTCGATATTAAAGCGATCACGACTCCCAGCACGCCGACGCCTGAGTAATTTAGTTAGTCGCTCTTATCAGCTCGTGTCTGACGCAAAGATCACGGTTCTCACGCACCCACGGGGGTGGAGAGGGTCATTCCACGGAACTGCGGTACGACGCCAGTAATCAGTACCGCTGAAAGGCAAATGAGGGCGAACCCTGCGAGAATGAAAAGGGCATTGAAGATCGCAAGGTAGGCGCGAGCAATGACGGACATTATTGGATTGCTCAGGTCAATCCCCATGCAACAAAATCGATGAAATTAAGCCGACAATCTTTCATCGGCGCTCGTTCCGGATGCGCGAGTTTTTCAACTTTGCACGGAGAGGTAGCACTAGTCTCTTGTATGATTTATGTGATGCTCCTTTTTGCAACAGGTTCAACGGCAAATTCATCCGTCGTTCCCTATCCCCCCTCCCCTTCCCCCCCCCATCTTCCCCCTTTCTGCGGGGGGATCAGTCCTGGTCCCAGCGATGGACGATATTCAAAGGGTTCAGCAAAAAATCGACAAGGAGCGGCGGATTCTGGAAGCTCTCCAGCAGATGCTGACTCTGAATGAGGGGAACCGGGACACTTCTCGCACAATATCCGAAAATATAAGAAGCTCCCAGCAGGCCATCGAGTATCTTCAAGCAGAGCTCAGCCACCTTATCTCTGGGCGGGATGATCCAACGCCAAGCCTTCCGGCTCGTGGTCTTTCCCCTCGGATTGGTATTGGTGGGGTGTCGATTCCCCTCCGCTTGGATTCTACCCGACCTTTATCAGCTGGGATACCGATTCGGGCGAATTCTTCACGCCCACGAGCTGGGAGCTCTCCCTCGCGGTCCGACGGTCGATCAACTCCAACTCGAGGTATACGGGGATGGTTTGGATCCTCCCTCACCTCTCAGGACGAGGATGCCGGAGCAAAACGACTTCTTTCAGATATCGGCCTACCAGAGCCGAGATTTCCGGCCCGGGGTGCGACCCCTGTACCAGCTTCCAACCACTTTCGTAAGTGGGTGAAGTTGGCAATGCAAGTTTCCTAACTGAACGTCAACGACCCATCAGAGTATCTGAGAACAGAAATACCTTTATCTTCCGAGAAGATTGCCTACAAAGCACGGTCGGTGCAGCAAAAGGTGACAGTGGAGGTCAGGTTTCGGGAAGGCGCGGAAAAGTTGTTGGGTGCTCTCCTTCGCCAGCAACAACTCGGCGGCAATAGTAGCCCTACTTCCACTTCAGATGAAGATCTTAGTACGAGGCTGGGCGAGATCAGGAAGAAGCTGTCGGACAGCAATGCGAAGACGGCAGCATTGACAAGCTCCGTACAACGTTGGAAGGGAATGGGGGGAGCTGATGCCATGAGGGAATCCGCAGAAAATGGTATTTTGTGACCCTCGACTTGGTTTTTTGTCTTCAGTGTCGAAACTACTCCTCCCAATGAAGAGATACCGAAATCACCTGTTGGCGGGCACTTGAGCTGTGCTGTTCTTGCCGTTCTCGGCCTACCAAATAGAAAACAAGGATCGGATCTTTATGCTGTCGTGCGGGTCGATCAACAAGAATGCGGCCGAACGCGACCGGAGCGCCTCGGTGTGTGGAAGGACGAAGTTCTGGAGACAAATGTGGAGCGCGCTTTGGAAGTTGAAGTGTCGATAATGGAGCAAACATACGCCAACGTACATTATTCGGGACAACAAGCGCCCACAGTTCAGGGTATCGTGTGGTTTCACATTTCGGATCTCGTTGCTGAGCTCTCTCTCCGCGGTGCGGGTAAGAACGGAATGTTGGTGTGGCTCGAACTTGAACCCTCCGGTCAGGTTCTTCTTAAGCTAAACTTTGGTGAGTTGAGCTGCTCATGATCGTTTGGCACATAATCAAGACTCATTCGAGGTTTAAGCTGCCTATGCTCAGAGGGCAAAGGGTGCGGTCTCACCTCTCTTAGGAATGGTCAACCGCCGAGCACCAATTAAAAAGGTTTATGTTAAGAGAGGGCATAAATTTGTCCCAAAGTTATCGAGTACCTCAATCAAATGTGCGACATGTGGAGATTTCTTCTACACTGGCTATGTTTGTGAAGGTAAGAACGCATTGTGCTGCATTTAACACTGAGCTTATTTCACCGCGGTTATTCGAAGAGTGTCGTTACGCCTGTCACAAGGACTGTGCTGACAAAATTATTGCTAAGTGCATCAGTTCAACGGACGAAGAAGCAGGAATGGTCATAAAGCATCGGATACCACACCGGTTTAACGGGTTCTTTAATCCTCCTCTTGCGCACAACTATTGCTCGCACTGTGGACTCGGAATGTCGGCGGGCAAGGTGATAGTTACCTCTGTTTGCTGGGTTGTATTACGCTGATTGCAGCTTTGCTCCTAACGCAACCTTCAAGTCAAACAATATGAAATGCGGTGAATGTGGGATCGTTTGCCACGAAGACTGCTCTTTGCTCGTTCCCAGCACTTGCGGGATACCACGGGATGACATCGTGCGCGCCATGCAGCTTGTGGATCAAATCCATCGCGAACGTGTTGCCAAAAAGCGAGCAGAGGAGGCGCGCGCAGCTCGTGAGGAAGAGCAGAAGAGACTTCGCGAGTACGAACAAGAGCGCGAAGAAGAACTCCGAAAGGCGAAAAAGGCAGCGGAAGAAGCAGAAGCACGACTGCTAGCCGAAGTTGAGGCCCGCAGAAAAGCGGAAGTCGAGCAGATACGTCTGGAAGAGCAGATCAAACTTGCAGAGTCGTCGAAGCAGCAGGAGGTTCAACAGCTTCAGGAGACCTTGGAACAAATCAAACAAAAACGTTCCAAAACTGAAGAAGAGCAAGAAGAGGCGCAAAGACTCCTGGAAGAAGCAAAGCAAAAAGAAGAAGACGAGAAAAACAGATTGGCTGCGTTGATCGACCTCCAAAAGAGACTTGCGGAAGAGGCCAAACTGAAAGCCCTCGATCGGCAGGCTCGGGCAGCAGCAATCGCCGCCTCACTCAATGCTGGATATTCACCAAACGTTCCTCCTCAAGTCTCGTCACCAGTCGCAGCGGAGCCGTCCCACTCGGAAAATGTTGTTGAATCGAAACCTACTCAACTGCCCACCGTGAACTTCCCGCCGCAAAGCCCGCCTTCTGCTGCGCCTAGTTCGCCACCGGCACCAGCAATTTCCGTGCCCGTTCGGAAGTCTTCGGCGATGGCCAAGTTGATAATTTCTGCAGAGGACTTCAATTTCCTGAAGGTGAGGGGAGATCGCTCTGCGAGATTTCGGCGTTTGGACGTTGACGCTGTTATGCTATTTGAGGTTCTTGGACGAGGTGCTTACGGGAAGGTCATGATGGCTGAGGAAAAGGCGACCGGACAAATATATGCTGTTAAAGTTTTGAAAAAGGCTGGTTGCTTACAACCAGAGGACTTCGAAGCGTAAGCAAACGACTCCTTGCGCCATCTTCGTGTCAGTACCAATGCAATATGTGACATGTCGTCTCCTCCAGCTTGCAAACAGAGAAAAATCTTTTCCTCCTGGCGAATCGTGATCGGTACCCTTTCCTCGTCAGTCTCCATTCCTGTTTTCAGACACAGAACCACATTTGGTTTGTGCAGGAGTTCCTTTCAGGCGGTAGGGGTTACACGAGTCTGAGCAAAGGTGGCACGATTGAACTGACGCGAATTTTTCAAAACAACAGGTGACCTGATGTGGCATGTTCAACATTCCCCGAATGGTCGCTTCGACGAAGCACGTGCTAAATTTTACGCGGCACAGATTCTCCTTGCTTTGCACTTCTTCCATCAAAACAACGTAATTTACCGTGATTTGAAGCTTGAAAACATCTTGTGAGTTATTCACCATCTGCGACTTCTTCGAAACGCATAACGACCATGCAATGCGCAGAGTTTCTGCTGAGGGGAATCTCAAGTTGGCGGATTATGGAATTTGCAAAGAGGATTGTGGCCCAGATGATGACACAACGACGATGTGTGGAACGGTGAGCCTGACGCATGAAAATGAGAAACGGCATCGTTAGTAATACCTCCTCTCACCTTCAATACAGCCGGAGTACATGGCGCCTGAAATTTGTCAGGTGAGGACAGCATTCTCGCCTGCACGAGTCTGAACATAATAAACTTTCTATCAATGCTAGGCTCAACCTTACAACAAGTCGGCCGACTGGTGGAGCTATGGTGTCCTACTATACCAAATGATGACCGGACGAGTGAGATTCTCAAGCCTTTCTAAAACCGATGATAGTACCAACACCTGCTGTGACTTATAGTCTCCCTTCCATGGGTCGAACGATGATGAAATTTTTGCTGCTGTTGTAAACGATCCCCTTTCGTTTCCCATGGATGTTCCCTTGAGTCGCATGGCTATGGGGCTTATCCGCCGATTACTGGAGAAGGATCCCGTTCGGCGGTTGGGTTCGGGTCCCGCGGATGGGTACATTGTGATGAAGCACCCATGGTTCGCGGACGTGGACTTTGAAAAAGTGGCTCAGTTAGAAGTGGAGCCACCTTTTATTCCGGAAGTGGTGAGAGATAAAAATGTGTTGCCATCGAAATGTCACCGAACCAACATTGCATGCGTAGACTTCGGTGAAAGATGCCTCGAATTTCGACTCGTCATTTACGAGTGAGCGCGCTGTCCTTACACCCACTTCGAGCCCGATCTCCGCTCAGGAGCAGGACCTTTTCCGGGGCTTCTCCTATGTGAGCGACTGGGTGCTGGAGAAGAGAAGAGAAGGACTGGGGATGAATGCGAGTTCAGGAGGTGCGTTCAAAGAAGATGGTTGGATACAGAATGTCACCCGTTTACCGAACTTTTCTGACAGTACCACCCTCGACAATACCGCAATGACGCGGAGTGGTCGAGACCATTGTGCATTGGGAGTTGTATTTCATCGTATTTATGTTGATTTTGTCATAAAATGTGTACAGAAGTTTCTCGGGCGTGCTGGGCGATGCTGTGGCCTCAAATCTCAGCTCGAAGATGCAACTCTCCATTCCAACAGCCGATGGTTGCGTTCTTGAGAGTCGTTTTTCCCTCCCATCCCAGTATCATGCCGGGCGAAACCGGACGTGCTGCATCATTTCCCATCCGTGGGGTATTCTGGGTCAGTTTCAAGGGATACTTTTGAGTACCGTAACCTCTTGACACTACGAGATCAAAAAACAAATGAATCGTAGGTGGTAACCTCCACAACAACGTTGTTGTCGCTCTGGCGGAGCGGCTCAACAGTCTCGGATTTGCATGCCTGAGGTTCAACTTTCGGTGTGTTCCGTCTTAATTTCTCATGGGTGCGACTCTCTGTGACATCAAGCAACCTTTCCCCACCTTTCTGTAAAATCGCACCTCATTGCGGTTCCCCACCATGCCCCGGTTTCAGCGGCATTGGGAGGAGCACTGGTTGGCCCACCTTTCGGGGCACTGGAGAGACCCAGGACATGCTCTCCGTGTGCAGATACCTCCTCTGGGGCACTTCCTCTCCGCCTGTTTCCGAAGACGAACCCGGGCCGGCGAACCCCCCACCCATTGAGCTTGGCCCCTCGCGCGATCCCGTACCTCGACCAGACCGGCTCATCATCGTGGGATACTCGTACGGCTCACTGCAGACATTCAGCGCCGTCTCTATATCCCCGTCGATCCGTGCTCGAACCCGTGGCATTGTTGCGGTCGCTTACCCGTACGGCGTCTTGTGGGCGCTGACTTTATTCGACGGCTCGTCCTACTCCTCAGCATGCGCCGAGGGCTGTGCGGACGTGCCCAAGCTGTTCGTCATGGGGGATGCGGACAATTTCACCTCGGCTGATGCGTTGAGGGAGTTTGTCGAGGACGAAGTGGACGGTCGCAAGATGTGCGTCATCTTGGCTGGCAAGGACCATTTCTTTGGGGGTGAGGAGGATGACGTGTGCGATATTGTTGAGGAGTGGGTGACGGGTTTGGAACAAAGCGGGTGATCGGACTTGGACTCCTGGGTCTGGGTGGAACCGTGACGTTATTTGACAATTTGGCATCAGTTTAGTCGTTAGATTTTGTACAGTCGGTTTCAAATGTCGCATTCAAGTTATATCTGTCGCGGTCGATGGATGATCCACGAGAAGTCACAATCAGCTTTCATTCGAGATGCTTGCGACTCACTCCCATTCTACAGATTCAATTACGATAGTCAAGTGCTCCCACCATACTGAGCGTCTTTCACCACCCCATCCGCTGTAAGGACCTCGTCCACTCGCCAGTCGGTTTCGCCCACCGGAACGCTTTCCACAATCTGTGCTCTCAGGGCCAACGCGACTGTCGTGGGCATCGCAAAGAGCGGATCCTCACGTTTGGCGCCAGAATCACCAGCACTATTACTTTCAACGTCGGTGTCATTGTGGGTCAAGCGGGCATACCGAGCGAGATATGAGTCGTAGTACCCTTTACCGTGGCCCAGGCGGTTGCGGTGGGAATCGAACGCAACGCCAGGGACGAGGACCAGGTCGAGCTTCTCGCCAGACTCCCGAAATCCGCCGCCTTTGCCGTCTGGAAACGCAACTTGGCGCTCCTCGCCGTGTGGAGGTTCGGGAATTCCCCAACGGTTGAGCGGCAGCGACAGGTAGTCGGGGAGAGATGTGAGGTGAACCATGTGCTATGGTCCCAAAAAGATGTTTTCATTGCAGGTTGAGGGCGCGAGCACTTGAGACGGAAAAGACGGAGACGGACCATGATCTGACCATCCCAGCGGGGCACGAAGCAGAGCTTTCCTGCATTTCGACAAACGATATGGGGTGGGAGCCTGTGGGTCGGGGTGCGATGCTCGAAAGCAAAGTTCGCAAGAACTTACCATACCTTGCGCGAAAATGTCCTTGACGATTTCTTTGGTCTCGACCTCTCCCTTCATGGAAAGGTACACGGAAACTGCCTTGGCGTCCCTGTAGACCTTCAAATCACGAAGACGTTGTAGCACGAGGCCCGCTGAGCAGCGACCGATCGTTCATTTCGGGCCGACGCGACAAAGTGAGTGATTGATTTCATCAGCGAGTAGCGTGAGTCCGGGCAGCCATGGAAATCTCGCCGGATGCAATGAAATTTGCTCACATTCTATGGCGATCTGCTCCGCAGGGATTGCCGCCAGCCTCGACTTGATTTCCTTTCTCAGCGCCGCCTTGGCAGCCTGCACTTGTGTGTGCATCGATGGGGAGTTTCGCTTGGGTGTTTTGTGAATGATGATGGGGGGAGGTGCAGGAGCCTGTTGGAGCTCAAATGGACTGCCCCTTTAGTTTTGACGAAAATAGCTGATTTGTCCATGTTTCGTTTACTGAGATTCTCTGCAGTCGTCCTTTGACTCGCATGTCACATCACACTCTTTGAATTTCATTCTGGCGTGACAGAATTGCGACGCATTTCTCATTCAATTACAGTGATACAGTGTTGGGGGTGACCCGTCGCTATATCGATCGCAATTTTTGCGTATTCTAATAGTCGCCCACGCTCCCACGCACTCTGGCTGGAGCCTGTGTCCACCGCTGAGCGAGCGACTGTGGTCACGTCGGGATGAGCGGCTAAACCGCCAAGCGCACCGCGCAAGCACGCACTCTGCGCACTTGTGCAGCGATGGACACGTCGCACTCGGTCGAGATCCTGTGCGTTGTTTCTCTGCCACCGTCGCAGCTGCATCCGCTGATCTTCCAAACCCGTCCCTTTGCTCAGCGAGCCGTGGGAGCTCAAAATGGGCGACGTTGTCTGGAGACGAGCGGGCCTGCCGCAGTTCAGCGAATACACCCCAGATGGCCTGGGTGTACATCACTTCGCGGTGTACGTCGGAAACATCTGCATTGAATGCCGCCGTGTGGTGCGTGTGCCAAGCAAGCAAGGAGTTGTCCTCTCCTCTGACACTGAACACTGGATCCTACAGTGTCGCCGTGACGCGATCGCATGCACTTCGTGCAATCGCACGCCTCAGCATGATACCATTGTTGAGCGATTCGACAGGAGCAGTGAGGGGCTTCCCTGGAGTGTTGCAGACACGACCTGGACAGAGTTCAAGAGGAGGGCAACGGACGCGAAAGGTGAGTCGACTTAAAGACTATTGAGGTTCGTGCTCGCAAGCCGGAGGAGCGAGTGGTCGGACCGGAGCGAGCAACGCGAGCGGAGGGAGGATGCCGAGGCCTAAGCGCCACTAGGCGCTGACCGAGGACCGAGCGAAGCGAAGCTGTCCCGCCGGAGGCGAGCACACTGCGGAGCGGAATGTTCCTCGCGGAGCGAACCCGAGGAAGCACGTTAGTTTATTCAAGGCGGTATTGGTTCTTGCGACCCCCATTTAAACTCCATGCCTTCGTCCACCTAACCCATAGTGTACCGACGCGAATACACTGAGCAAGAGCTGAACGACCCCCGCCACAAATCCTACAAACCATCCGAAATCGCCGTCAGAGCCCTTGCGCAATTGTACACCGAGGACTGGCAAGGGCCTTACAACGTCGTCACCAACAACTGTAAGTGTTTGCTCGTTGGGGCTTGCATTCCCTTTTTGGTTCTACCTACATCCTCGAAAAAGCGATGCAAATGAACTGGGATCACTTGTCGAAACGCACACGCTTTCCGTCGTCTTGGTTTGACGGCTCACAACTGATGAACTTTTTATTGCCCCGGCAGGCGAGCACTTTGCAACTTGGTGCAAGTTCGACAGACCCTACTCAACGCAAGCCGTACGTGGTGTCGCTACAGTTGGATCTTGGGCTGCCGGTACGGACACGTCACTTGTCTTTGTCGATATCGTTTCCGCTCACGCGCCCCCGTCCGAATATCGCTACCGCACGACATTCTCAGCGACCGGCATTGCGTCCGCCGCCATCGTCGGCGCAGGCGCCTTCGCACTGACCTACTTCCTGAACCCGTCTCAAACACCTTCCACCTCCTCCTCACCTGCCCCCGCAAGGCATTCTACCACTACCACTTCGAATCGCTCCACATCCACGGAACCAGACTCATCCTCAGACGAGGGCGACGCACCTCGCCGCAAGCAAAAACGGGGATCCGCCGCTGACGCCGACGGCGCGCCAGACCCTTCCAACACGTCCCTCGTCCTGGCGCCGACACGCACCGAGGCCGCGAGGGTGCCGTCGTCGGTGGTATCGGCAAGCGCGACTGCGGGTGTGCTCGGCGTGATTGGCGGGGCTTTGTTTGGCGCGTACCAGGTGTTCTCCGCGGGGCATGACCCGAGGACGGAAGTGATGCGCACGCAGGAGGGAAGGGAGAGAGAGGGGAGGAGGGAGGGCGTGGCGGTTTCGAATTAGTAATGGTCGTACATGTTTGTGGTATTTGAACTATCTGTGAATTTCGTTTCCCTTCCCCTTATATTATTACGGAACAAAAAGTGCCCAAAAAGTAAGCTCGAACTTTTGGTCGCCGCCACAAGACGAATCCCGCACCCACCCTCCAATCCACCACCACCCCATCCGCACCCACGATGGACGCACTCGGCTCCTCCAACGCCAACTTCTGGGGCTCCTCCACCCCCTCTCCCTCTCCTTCGCACCACGCGGGCCACGTCGTCTCGTCCCTTCCCTCGGGGATCGGACTCGACGACAACGGCGCCTACGGAGCGTTCGCGTCGTCATTTTTGGTCATTCTCGTCTCGGAAAGTGAGGAGTGGTGACGATTGGTGTCTGCATGGGGGGAAACCTGTCCCGCCTTTGGCTCATTGTTCTTCCCTCCTTCCTGCCCCCCTTCCCTCTCGCGCGGTTGCTTCGGCCGGTGTCTATCGTATGTCTGTCAGTTGGGGATAAGACGTTTCTCATCAATTGGTACGTGGACGGGGAAGGATGAGGATTTTGCGTCAGTTCGGGGGTCATTCATCCCGGTGACGCTGGACGGTGCCGGGAGGAGAGGATGGATTCCGTCGACAGATATGGGCTAGCACGAGCGTTAGAATCCAATTTGCATGGCGGTCAGCATTCGAGGACATGCGAAAATGAAAGAAATCCCATCCCCCAATGGAGTCCAGGAGCTAGAACAAGAATATGCGGGAATACTTTCCTTGAACGACGCGGAAGTTGTCTGGGATGACGGGAGGGCCGGAAATTTTGCTGGTCGAATCTCATAGTGACTGATCCGGAACAATTCGCACCGCAGCGTAATGGCAATGCGCAACCCCCGCCTGGTGGTCTTCTCCGCCGCCATGTCGGCGCTGGCGCTCATGTCCGTCCTCTCCGCCGCCCTGGGCGTGGCCCTCCCGGCCCTCCTCTCCCGCCGCGTCACTCAATTCCTCGCCGCGTTGCTGTTTCTCGTGTTTGGTGTCAAGATGATCAAAGAGGCGAGGGATATGGCGAGCGACGCGGCAGAGCAGGAGCTGCAAGAGGTCACGCAGGAATTGCAAGGGAAGGAGGACGGCCAGAGGGACGAGAAGATGGGTAGGTGTCACGTGCTTTTGGGGAGCCGTGTAAAGCAATCGAATAACGTTGGTCTCTCCACGTCTGCTGACCCACGAAACCATCCCCTTTTCAGAATCTGGTGGTCTCCCCAATCAGTCTGCCCAGTCATACCTCACTGCCATAACGAACCTAGCCCAATATGTCCTCAGCCCTGTTTTCGTGCAGACCTTTGCACTGACATTCCTGGCCGAGTGGGGAGACCGGAGTCAGATTAGCACGATTGTGCTCGCGGCAGCTAAGGTGAGCCGGAACGGGTGATAGTGGTCGGGGTCGCAGCTGAATGCGTGGTGATTCTACGGGCACCGATTTGGGATAACCGACGGATTGGATTTCATGATGATTTCGTTTCTTTTTGCTCAAACCGTTCACCCACACCTTGGTGTCATATCTTGTAGAACCCCTACTGGGTCGCTCTCGGGGCTGTCATGGGTCACTCTATTTGCA
This sequence comes from Gonapodya prolifera JEL478, assembly GCA_001574975.1. NCBI lineage: Eukaryota > Fungi > Monoblepharomycota > Monoblepharidomycetes > Monoblepharidales > Gonapodyaceae > Gonapodya > Gonapodya prolifera. The sequence continues at coordinate 490,841 of KQ965734.1, forward strand.
CAGGCGGAGCTGTCATGGGGGGAAAATTGATCGCAAGCCGGATATCTGTAAAGACGGGTGAGTCTCCTTTGAAACGTTATATTGAACGATGGGGGACATGGCAGAGCTAGAGGGATCAGACGCGATGACAAGGGTGGCGATGATCGATGTAGATGTTCTAATCTTTGTGTTTCTTCTCTTCCAACCGTACGATTCCTCGTGACACCTCAATCGTCTTCAATAATTGCGCATTTTGCACCTGCCCTCAATCGATAGTCACATATGTTGGTGCCGCTCTTTTCATCGCTTTTGGAATTTATACGCTAGTAGAACTTCACAACGAACAATAACTGTACCGCAAAACTACAGCATAGCGGCATATTTTTTTTTCCCGTTGAGGTGTCCCCTGCATTTACCATTTGTGCCAATCCTGACCTAGGAGTTTGCCCACCACAGAAAACATGGCGACCCCGTTCGGCTCCGTCCTCGCAAACACCCTCCAACCCGGTACGTCACGGAAAAACATCATTATTCATCGAATTCTCGCGCGGGCGGGGCCCTCTACCGTACTCTGCTCGGATCTGTCGGACGAACGACGGCGATGGAGTGATTTCCGCCCGTAGCGCTTCACGGCCGCTTCTCTTCCGCGAATTGAACGGAGATCACTCTGTCTCGCTGAGCTTTCACTCACGAGTGGATCATCGCAGCCAGATGGGGTCATTCTGGGGTGAATCCGTTCCTAATCTCACGTGTTTGCCGTTTTCCTCCACTCACACCGACGTGATTTTGACAACAATACACTCTTTGCGACGAACAATGGGAATCTCTCGTGTTTGGCGGATCAGACCAACGTCTCCGTGACGAGGCCACAGCTGCGCTTGAAAAGGCATCTACTGACAACTATGTACGTTGTGAACACAGTCTTCGTGGTTTGTGGATACTGCTTTACTCACTAATCGGTATTCCGTGCGACATTCCCACCTTCTTGCTGTACATCACGTGTACCTTGGACGACAGGCCGCATTCGTCACCGCGCTTGCCCAAGAGCTGGCAAACGAGGCCCCAAACCTATCCCATATTCGACAGGCAGCTGGATTGCAAATAAAAAACTCACTTCAGGCCAAAGTTAGTTGCTTCCACCTTCTCCATCGATGAGGACAATTGCCAATGTTCTTCATCAACAGGATGACCAGCGCGCAGAGCAGTACGTGCAACGCTGGATGTCTCTCGACGTTGGAACGAAGACGCAAGTTCGCGCCTTCGCGCTTCAAACTCTCGGCTCCGATGACAAGCTTGCCGGCAACGCTGCAGCCCAGGTGGTTGCCGCAGTGGCAACCATAGATCTGCCCAAGAATGAGTGGCCGGAACTTATCCAACGGTTGTTGGATAACATGTCGACAGATAGGACATCTGCTCGACTGCACTCGTTGCAAGCAATCGGGTTCACTTGCGAAGGGATTGTGAGTAGTGTGGGTCGATAAGCCTTCCCCATGGCACGTAACTGGCAAACTCTCAACAGGATCCAGATCTTCTCACCCAGCAAGCGAACAATATTCTCACAGCTGTGGTACAAGGTGCTCGCAAAGAAGAGCCCTCGAACGACGTGAGGCTGGCTGCGCTTCAGGCGCTCTACAACTCCCTCGAGTTCATCAAAGCTAATTTCGAGCGGGATGGCGAGAGGAACTACATAATGCAGGTCGTCTGTGAAGCAACAGTGTCGGACAACCAGGATGTTCAAGTTTCTGCGTACGAGTGTCTTGTCAGGATTATGCAACTGTATTACGACTATATGGAATACTACATGGAGAAAGCGCTGTTCGGGGTGAGTGATTTGTCGTCTCATATCTGAAGTTTCGTTGCTTGAAACAAGTTCGAACTTTAGCTGACCGTAATTGGCATGAAGCACCAGAACGAGAAAGTTGCACTCCAGGCCGTCGAGTTCTGGTCAACGGTGTGCGATGAGGAAATCGAGATTCAAGCCGAACTGGAAGATGCCGAGCAAACGGGAGACGAACCTTCAAGGACTTCGAAAAACTTCGCTGGCCAGGCAGTCAAGGACCTTGTTCCGGTGCTGCTCCACCTTTTGACGAAGAAAGAGGAAGAAGATGATGAAGACGAATGGAATCTTCCTATGGCATCTGCTACTTGCCTCAGTCTCTTGGCAAACTGCGTGCGGGATGTAATCGTCCAACCTGTCATTCCCTTTGTGGAGCAAAACATTACAAGCCAGGACTGGCGCTACAGAGAAGCAGCTGTCATGGCGTTCGGTGAGTGCCATGTTTGGAATTTTCTCTTCGGCGGTGACGACACATTATAGTCTCGCAGGATCGATACTTGAGGGCCCACAACCAAAACTTCTTGCTCATCTCGTAACTCAAGCGCTCCCACTTCTCCTCAATATGATGCGTGATCCCCAGGTGTCTGTAAAGGATACGGCGGCTTGGACGTTAGGGAGGATCTCCGATGTCCTCGCAGAAACACTGAAAGAGGACGCAACCTTGAGGAATGTACTGGGTGCTGTCGTACACGGCCTTGCAGATTCTCCCAGAGTTGCTTCCAATTGTTGTTGGGTGAGCTCGAGACAAGCCTTCCGACCAATACAGTTGTTTGACCTCTGCTTTGTTTCACCAAATAGTGCATTATCAACCTTTCAGACCAACTTGCCCCTGAAGAGCCAGAACCGCAAACTTACATCATGTCTGCATACTTCGATGGGTTGATATCGGCCCTTCTCAACGTTACTGCCCAACCGCACTCTGAGGTCAACTTCCGTGCAACAGCTCATGAGGCTATGTCATCTCTTGTTAGCCACTGCGCCAAGGATTGCTACCCTTCAGTAGAGAGACTCATGCTTGCCATTTTGGATCGCCTTGATGCCAGTGTAGCGATGCAAACACAACTTGTGAATCAGGATGACCGCAATGTCCACTATGAAACCCAAGCAAACCTCTGCAGCGTATTGACGGTAAGTATTTACTTTCATTTTTAATGATATTGACTTCACATTGATGATTGCGTTCAGAGCTGCATCCGAAGATTGCGAAGCCACGTCGCTCCTAACGCTGATCGGATTATGCGATCCTTGCTCACCCTGATGTCAGCCGCAGCAAAGAGCTCCACTGTACTTGAGGATGCGTTCCTCACGGTGGGCGCCTTTACAGCAGGTGAGACTTCATTTGTGTTTCTTGATTAATTGAAGGAATAATTCAATCCGCTGTGTAGCCGTCGAAGGAGAGTTTGTGCGATATATCGACCCTTTCTTCCCATTCCTCGAAGCGGCGCTCCGCAATCACGAAGAACATCAAATGTGCTCTATTGCTGTCGGCATTGTTGGGGACATTTGTCGCGCTCTTAACGACCAAGCATTGCCATACTGTGACACCTTTATGACACTGCTACTCCAAAACTTGCAAAGTCCTCAGCTTCACCGAGACGTGAAACCTGCCATCTTGTCGTGCTTCGGCGATATTGCACTGGCGATTGGGCCTGGATTCTCTGCCTACTTGGATGTTGTAATGATGGTTCTTCTCCAGGCGTGCCAAATTCGGGCGCCGCCGGTGTGTATTCATGCCTTAAAACTTTATTATGACAAAATTGCTGACATCGTGCTTTGAAGAACAATTACGACATGATGGACTATGTGAACCAACTGCGAGAAGGGATCATTGAAGCATACGTTGGTATTGTGCAAGGGCTTAAGAGTGGTGATAAAGGTATGTGTCGCATTCTCAATCCGTGTAATCTGTACTTACTACTTCCTGCAGCCTCGACTCTCTTGCCCCATGTCGAACGAGTTTTCCACTTCCTTCGCACTGTTTACACCGAAGAAGTTGAGCGGAGTCCCGATCTTACACGCCAACTTATTGGACTGATCGGGTGCGTTTTGTTTCGTGTTTCTGTTCATTCATTCTCGAATGGTAAACTGATATCGTCGAATCCAGCGATTTTGCTGAATCCTTCCCTCGTGGAGAAATTAAAGTGTTCCTTCAGCAAGAGTGGATCGACACTCTCATCCGAGAGGGTCGCTCGTGGAGAGGGGATGGCAGTGCATCTGTTAAAGAGGTAAGTTAAGATGACATCAGGGAGATGGGAATTGGTGCTCAATGGAGCTTTATAGGTTGCAAAATGGGCCCAAGCCGTCATCAAACGTCAAGCAGCTGCATGAATTCCGTCGAGAAGGGCTCGTGTTTGGGGATAACACGACCCACTAGAAATCATCAAGCACATTCTCTACACTTCTTGTTTCCTCCCTCCTCCCCCCTACCCTCCACCAACGTTTATCTCGAACCCCGTGTTTTTTCCCGCTGCCTATATCTGATGGCCTTAATGTGCCGCTGTATTCGCACTTGAATACAGAGATTCAATATCCATATAAACTGTTCGCTTGTTCTAATGCCTTACGATCCTTACTTCCTCTTAGAACTGTGACATCTACTTCCCCTTCGCTATCCTCTTGCGCATCAACCTCGTCACGATTCCCGTGCACTGCCCTATGCACTTTCAAATCGTTATCTCGATAGGTTTCTTCACTGGGTTCAGAACGAGAGTGCTGTTGTGAAGGTGGATGCTTCGAAGAGACCACTGTGTCCATGGGAGCATCGATATGTTCATTCGACGATGGCCCCATTCGATCAATATTGTCATCATTCTCCATATCTTCGTCTTCTTCTTCCACAAAGTTATCCTCCGCTGCTTTGGGTGTAACCTTTTTGATCAGATGAGACGGGGGAGGCCACACAGGTGGCGGAGCAAGGGCGGAAGGGTTAGCGACTTTCGGGGGTGGCCACACTGGAGGATTTATGCCATTCAACGGTTGCTTAGGTTCCACAGGTGCGCCAAGGACGTCGTTCGGTTTCACAAGTTTAAGAAGTTTCTTCAGCCTGTCTCGTTCCTGGGCGAGGGTTTAGCTTTCATTGTGTCAAAATCAACATCGGGGGGACTGACCTTTGTCAACCGCGTCACTTCTCTTTTTGCTGTCACGACTTTTTCGTAAATTGTCTTTTTCTCGAGCGACTTCAAATAACTGTCCACATCAACATCCTCTTCAACCTGAGCTTCTTCCAAATGCCCGACTTGGTGTTCTTTCCCGCTTTCCATCGAGTCGTGCGTTCTTTGAAGCGCATCTACCGATGTTTTCGCATCTGCAATCTTTTGGTCCAGTGCTGAACATTTCTCAAGTAAGGACTCATATGTTTCGACATTGCTGGTGTGGTCGCCGTCCGTTGCATTTTTACCCGAAGTGGCAGTTCTCGGATTCTTGGGCTTCCGGGCCGTTCCAGTCCGATCGAAAAACTCATCATCGTCATCATCCAGGTCCTTCTTTCGCTTTTGCTTGGCAATCGCCTCGCCGCTGCTGGTGAGAAGGCCTCGACGGTCCAGCTTCTTACAGGCATCAAGAGAGCATTCAACTTCTGCGTCCCGTTTCCTACGGCCTTCGCCTTTCGCAACAATGGGGGCGCCCGTGGTAGGATCGGATATGGGGAGATCGAGTGTGGCAATGTAGACGTGAGATTGCCCGTGACCTGAATCGGAGTAAGTAAAATCAAGGGTATGACCCCTTTTCAGTTCAAAGCAGTCGCGTAGGACGTAAAACGAAGAGGATCCCGCGAGCGACATGTCAAATGGAGATCCGCGGAACATCTTCAGAACATCTTACGAACCTATTACTCAGCCAATGGCGAATGGCTTTTTTCGGATCCTTGAAATAGAACTAGAACAAAAGAGAATCGGAAATCGGATCAAATATTGCTCATTGCATGTGGTCGATGTTGTCGAATCCACAAATCGACAACGAAAGGTATCAATTTTATCCGAGAGCACCTTCCAGTCCAATGTATACATATCCACTCATGTGAAACAACAATTGCCAACTTACAGCTCCCTCGTCGACTTCCACCTCATCGACCGCTGTGTCCGCTTCGAAATTCTCGTCATCCACCGCGTCTTCTCCGAATCCCCACGTTACTTCGTGAAGATCTTCTACGGTGGTCGGCTTCGCTACCGTTGCGTTTGCCGGAGCTTTCAAGGCTGCCTTTGTGTCGTCGTCGTCTACTTCGTCCAGATCCGCTGCGTCTGCTGGGTGGCTCCGTTCGCTCGGCCCGCCGGAGAGGACAAGGACCCGAGTGGATGCGCCGAAACGAAGCTGGTCGCCCGCCTTGAGTTGCACATGGGTCCGTTTCGGGAGGTCTTTCTGGTTTTATCAAAAAGGACATTTAGGGAGTCGATGAGAATTTCACGACACAACGGAAGGAGTCTCCCCAAATTATCGCACAAAGTTGAGTCGTCGCTAGAGACAAGGGTCTCTTCTCTCCGCAACTGCATGGACAAAATCCACAATGCCCGGACGAACCTTGTTCAATTTGGTTCCATGAGATGTACCAAGGTCATATATATGTAAAGAACCATCACGATGGAACTGAAGGACTGCGTGTAGGCGGGATACTGACTACATGGAGGGTCCGAATTCAAAAGGAAGAAACAACTCGACCGTGAGCACATTCACGTACAGGATGTTCCTAATATGGTGCGTCAGTAAATTTCGACTGACAAAGTGCAAAGGCAGTCATGATTCAACGTACCAGCTCGATATTGCAAGTCGGCAATCTCCCAACAACGAGGAACTCATTGTCGGTCGGCAACTCAATATTGTCCAACAAGACGCTTTCCACCCCATCACATGCATTCACACGGAGTCAATAGGTGCGGTGCTCAGGAGCTCGAAATAGGAAATGAGAAACATACCCATCCTTGACCACCTCGAACAACCATAGCGATTGAGGAAGTCCACTCCACTCCGGTTTCTCGTAGTCCAGAGGTGGGGCAGGTGGTGTCTTAGGGGGCTCCTGTCTGACTGGCACTGCAGGAACAGCGAACACGGGTTCTTGGGTGGACATTTCGCGTGCTTTGGTCCCGCCCCACGGCTCAACTTCAGTGTAATTCAGCCGGACTTTGTTTTCCACATTTCAATGTGAGTTGCCGAACGGAGTGGCATAGGACCTCTGATGGCCGATGATGTGTACAATTTTCAAGCTCAACAAACCGAGTGATGCAATCGCTTTGCGGATACCTTACGTCTTCATTACTGAGACCATTGTCTCGTTTGCTCAATCCATTTTTTGACAATGTGCATCTATTTAACAGTATCACTCTCCTTACAGGTTGCTAATGCGTTGGTACAGTGCTGTACTGCACTGCTGCGATCCGGACGCGGTTTTCGGCCTCATAGTCACTTATCATCGCGTTCAGGTCCTACAGTCATGACGTTGAATGGTTTCTACTTCTCGCCTCACCAGCGTATTATCATCTTACCTCCAATGAATCTATCTGCTCCAGCTTCTCAAGCGCGTTCCAAAGTTTTGTTGAACCATCCCGAAATTCCTCCACGGTTGTTTTATGTGACAACTCTGCACTTTCGATCTCCTGTTTAGCTTGCGTCTAAGATTTTCACCGTCACGTCTGGTCAATATATCACGCAATGATTCAAAAGAACTCACGATATCTTGCGCAAACTTTGCTTGAGTCTGTTCATCAAACACTTTGGGTACAGTTGACGGAGGAGTAACTAGAAGCGAAGGCCGACGAGATGTCATGGTAACGTTCTCGAGCATGGAATGTCTCAATGCACCTACTTGATTGAAATGGCGAAAGAACTTCTGCAATATATGAGTGATTTCGCATATACCGCTCCAACGCGATATCGCGTATTGTCAATTGGTCCATGTCGTCTGATGGTGACGGAATACAGGTAAAAGGAAGTGATCAGATCTGTACAGCTCTGGGATAAATTACCTCCCGCAACATCTGCATTATCTTCCATTTGGCTTTTCTGAAAGAGAACGACAGGAAGGGAAATTAGTGTCTCTCCTCAAAAGTCAAGTGTTATTGCCCCATACCTTCACATGAGCACCAAATAATTGCAGAGAAGGAGGGTGCTTGGGCATTTGGGTGTATTTGGGAGCGGCTTGGGAAGCGACGGGGCGACCAGGCACAGCAGTAGCGACATTGGGATACCGATAAGGGTTCATTCGATTGCTCGGGTGCACTTTGATTGTGCTGGTCGCGATTGGCGTCAACGGTCCTAGACGCGCAACTTTTCATTTGGGCGGAAGCGGCAAATGCTTTTGAATTCATCAGAGTTCTCACCCTCGTACTTGACATAATGCATCGCGTTGATCTCGGGTTTGTTGCCACCAAACAGACGGAATCGGCGGCGAGAGATGGTCACGTTGGAATCGCCTGTATCGAAGCCACATATTCGCTCGTGTACTTCGATTTCCTTACTTTTCGAATTGGCTTCATGGCATTCAGACGGGTACACAGAACACCATTATACTCACCCGCCCCCCGGGAGCACTTTTCCTCTCTCGAAATACATCTTCATCGAGCCAGCCATACCCATCGGGCGGGAGTGGTGCACTCGCAGCAGCGTCGGGGACGTGGAAGAAGAATAGGTGGGACGCTAGCATGGAGATTCCATGTATGGTACACACTTCGGCAATACCATCGTCAAAAATCCGAAGAGCTCACGTTCTGGCTTGCTCACGATTGCCCAAGAATAGTCACTCTCCGTGTACATTTCGAGGGCCTTTTCCAGCATGCCTATGATTTGGGATTTTTGCTCGCGATCGGCACTAGAGAGGCATTGATGCTGCTCACTAGCATATTTGTCTGTAGTGAGAAATGATGGACTTTTAAAACTGGTCGCAGCGATCGTGTGGAACTGGTGAAGTCAGATCAGCGCGACAAGACAACATAATCCGAAAGATTAGGTTCTAGTCCAAGGATCAAAAGTCGACGAACAGACCTGCGTTCGCCATGGCTGCGATTCGTCTGTCATGATTCCAGTGCAAATTCGGTGAGACAACTTGAGATTTTACTGCTTTGAGTTGAACCTGCCCTTGATAGTGCACTTCCACCCCAACCAAAATGTACTACTTTTCTAAAGGCATCGCAAACAGGTGCAAATGGTGTGACCGGACAAACAACACTCATAATCGATTCCGTCTTCATGAACTACTCAATCTTAAGGCTGAACCGCAATACGTTTGATACAATCAGCACTTCGCGGCTTCACCAGTAGCCTTGGTGTTGAGAATAAGGGCGACAATGAGACCGTAAAGACTAATGCAAATTCGGCATTAGGAACGGACAACAGCGAACCCAAAGCTGAAGGTAGCAGACTTACCCCAAGACTTCAGCGAAAATGAGAATGAGAATCATTCCGACGAAGAGACGGGGTTGCTGGGCAGTTCCTCGCACACCAGCGTCACCGACAATTCCAATAGCAAAGCCGGCAGCAAGCCCAGCCAGACCGACAGACAGACCCGCGCCAAGTTGAATCATACCGCTGAAGTTGCTCGTAAGCTAAGGAATAAATCCGGGAAATTTTGAAATAACACGTACGAGAACAGAGTTTGTTTGATGTCGAGACCTCCAGAAACCAACACACCGACGACAAGCCCGTAAATAGCAATGATACCAGCCTTTGAAATTTGTGTTTGAAATGAGATACTTTTAGATGAGTCATGCACAGGGCAGCGATGGCAAGCATCGATTGTCTGTGACATCGACAACATGAACTGAGACCCACCATGACAACCGGGACAATGGACTTCATAATCAGCTCAGGCCTCATAACACCCATAGCCGAAATTCCAACTCCGGATTTTGCAGTCCCGTAGGCAGCTCCAAAGCCTTGAGACGTGTGTGTCAGGCAATCAACCATCTGATAAGGGGATTTGATATACAGATGTACTCACTGGAGAACACGATGGCCGAAGCGACTCCCATACTTCCGAAGAAGGAGGCGTAGATGGGGCCTAGCGATTTTACGCCGGGGTAACGTCGAAGATGATAATCCCGGACGCAAGTAGGCAACGTGATATTAACATGACGCGAATACAGCGCAGCAAGCACACGAAGAGAGAAGCATAACGCGCCACTCCAAAATGAATGGCAGACATGCGCGTCGGCTGAACCGATGACAAGGGTGGCGCTGGGAGGCAGCGCCAGCAACTCCAAGCGACCACGCGACTGGTCTTACTAATGCTTACAGTATTCAATCGAGGTCATTTCGGCTTTTGCAGATGGAGGATACGGGTTGAGGTTGTGTTGTGAGGCGATTGAAACGATTGAAAAGGGGAGACAACCTACAAATACTCAGCCAAAATATTGAAGTCTAAATTAATTACCTTTCTTCAATTCATTGCTTCCTAAAATGCAAAAATTTACATCAGACGCTGTACTTCTAAAATACTGGGGTAATCAGTAAAGTTCGATGAAATCTGTCCTTGAATCAGATGGGCACGATGTGGCATCCAAGGAGACCCTTTCCGCTCCATTTGCGAGGGACTAGTGTTACCGTCAAAAGCCCACGATTGGCCCTCTCGAGCAGAACTTTGATTTCCTTCTGTAAATGAATATGGTTTTGGACTTTTGGAATATGGTGAGACAGTTGCAACTAACTCACGTTCTCATTGCGCGAAACGGTTGCGGGGAGTAGGGAGATTTCATTTACGTTTTCGAACATGAGAAGCTGGTCCCCTCTTTCCAGCCCAGCGGCTGAGAGAGCCACGAGTGAAAGAAGCAGGAAGAACAATGGAAAAATTGATGTGATTAAATGCAAAAGAATAACCAGAGCTCCAATAGGTTACGAATGATAGATACCAACCACTTGCAGGCGAATCCGGGGCAACAGCATTAACCCTTGCAAAAGGAACCGTACTCGCGCTGGCGTTTGTTGTAGAGGTAGCAGACGCCTTTTCGATCTGCGACTGCGCATAGAATCGGTGGAGGGATGCTTCGATGTCGTCCGTCAATTTCTTGTGATCATTGCGTAGACCTAGAATAGTGGTTTACGAATGCAGCACCCGCCACAAAACTCGCGCGCCAGTATGCTCACGTATGATTGCGTTTCTCGCTGACCGAATTGTGGGGAGATCCAAGTCTGCCTTGGGAAACCCCTCGTCGTCCACCAACGGACTCGTCAGATCCGACCCGTTCGCTCTCAAGACGGACTCGAACTGCCGGATTTCCGATTCTAGCTTATCTCTCTCCGCGATAAGCTTCCTGGTCTCCTCCCGTAGTTGTTCTGCAAGCATTACGACGGTGATTTTGAGAGCCGGCTGATCTTTCCCAAAGTGAGGAGAATATCATCCGATCACTTTCACTGCAACCACTTTTTGCTTCCGATTTGATCAATCAATGTCGTCTGGTACGCCTCATGGCCCTTTTCATGCTGCCCTCAGTTGCGATAACCCCACCAACACGAAGAAGGAGCTCCCAAGCAGCCAGTGCGGCCCTTACCGTTCCAATACGCTCTTCTCGCCGGCGCGATCGCCGGCTGCACAGAAATATGTGTCATGTACCCGCTCGATGGTTTGTTGATGTTGATTTCCGGATGCATGAGGCGTGGAACCAAACTGTGAGCAGTCGTGAAGACGCGGCTCCAATTGGAGGTCGGCAGGGGCCAATATTCCTCCATGTACGACTGTATGCGCCAGATTGTCGTTCACGAGGGCCCGTTGAAGCTGTACCGGGGTATGATTCCTCCAATCCTTGCTGAAGGTGAGGCACGCGTGCGCTTGTGAACCACGTTGCAAATTTGATGTGTGAGACCCGCCTGAAACCAGCCCCGAAACGAGCCGTCAAGTTCGGCGCAAACGATACGTACACTGGCATTGCTCGCAAGTGGGGATTCGGCGCCTCGCAAGCAACGTCAACTGTCGTTGGCTTGTTCGCCGGCATGAGCGAGGGAATTGTCATTTGCCCCAGCGATCTCGTCAAGATACGATTGCAGGATAAAGCTAATGCTGGAAAGTACAAGAATACTATTGATTGCATGGTGAAAGTCACACGCTCGGAAGGTGAGTACTACCTCAGAACTCGTGCAAATGAACAGGGGGGTTTAACATCTGTTGGAAGGAATCCTTGCCTTCTATAACGGCCTCGGTGCGACGTTATGGCGCAATGGCTCGTGGAATGCGGGATACTTTGGAGTCATTCAGTAAGTGGGAACGATGGAGCATGTCGCCCTCCCTCGCATCAACGTTTCGACCTCATCAGCTTTGCCCGAGGATTGATGCCGGTGCAGAAAGATGATAGCAAAGCGGTAGCGATGTTCAAGAACTTCCTCTCGGGAGCATTAGGTTCGTTTCATGTTTGCAGAATGTTTGGTTTGGTCTAAATTACATCTTGTGATTCAGGTGGAACCGTGGGAACAGTGAGAGGAAAAGCATCAAGAATGTGCGCGAGAGGTCGTTTTCACCCTCTTTTCGTCCCTCACAGATGATCAACACTCCTTTTGATGTGGGTTTGCCAATTGAAATTCCTTCTTAGTCTTGCAATAGCGGTCTCACGACGTCGAAACGGACAAAAGATGTTGAAATCTCGGATACAAAACAGCCCCATGACTGATAGAACGGTGAGCGTCCCAACAGAACGTTCTCTGTTCCGAAGGGGCGAGTGACACTGGCAGTTTCCCGTCTAGTACAAACCCACACTGAGGGGATACGCGCTGGTCTATCGCACGGAAGGATTCCAAGCCTTGTACAAGGGATTTGTTCCCAAAGTGTGGCGATTAGGGGTACGTGCTGCACCTTACTTGTCAACGCCGAGGGGGAGGATCTTTGATCATGCGACTGACCTCGTCGTGCCCTGTATGCAGCCTGGCGGTGGGATTCTTCTGGTCGTGTACGACGCTTCTGCAACGTGGATTCGAAGGACGTTCCAAGTGTAGTTCTGTCGGCCAAAAGAACGGCATTTGCATTCTCGAATTGGGTATTCGCTGTACGTAACGAAAAAGGAAACGACAATAGAAGGTCGGAGCTCGCATGCCGTGACTCAAATGCGGACTGATTCCTGAAACATGCTGCGATCACGACCGGCGATGTGCTGTGTCCCGCGGACACAATGAGAGCATGACAAGGCAAAAACCAGCGTTGAATTGGGGTCTCGTACATGAATTCCGTCCAGTCAAGAACCAGTGGTAGCACAAGATCTTGTTACTTCCATCATGCATGAGTCCGAAACGATTGTGCCCCTCGAACTACGTTAGGGCGTACAAGTTAGCTCTTCGAAAGTATGTAGTGACACTTTCTGTTACCCTCTTCTTGGACTAACCACTTAGGCAAGTGACGGTCTTCGATGGAGTTGGTGCCATGTTTGATTCTGAGTGGACCGGGCACCGAGGTTACTGCGGTTGACCACACACCACAAGCGGACACACGCGATATGCCGTCACAGAAGTCGCACACGCAGGGGACAAAGCGGCCACGCTCCGATCTCGAGGAGGTGCGTGTTACATTCCCCGCTCCACCGCTGAATCGCACTGCAGCGTCTTACCCGCATCCGCACCCAGGGCGGCGAGGTCGAGCAGCGATGGGCAAAGCTGGTGAAGCCAATCAGAGACTTTGCAGAGTCATGGCGAATAGACATCACCAAGGAGCTCGACGAGTATCTCGACGAAATCGCAGACACAATGGTCGAGGACGTCGCACTGCTGGATTTCCGCAAGGGTGCGTTTTCTGCCGCAGATGGACCCGAATCATGGCGCGGTCGATCTAATGTTTGCGCTCCGCAGCGGGAATCCTGGTGCAGGCGACGTCAAACATTTACGGCAAGAAAGTCGAGAGTCTGGCAAAGTTTTTCCAGCAGTTCTTCACCGACGTTGCGAATCAAAAGTGGGAATACGTATTCGATTGATGTGTTGGTAGTATCGTACGGTTAACGTTGCATCTCGTCGACTTCAGGGAGAAGCGCAAAACGGCGCGCGAACCCACGGATGGGAAAGACGAAGACGCAGAATTGGAATGGAAGGCCATGGACGACATTGCAGGTAAATTAGCATGCGTTTTTGCGCTCGTTTCCCCTGTAAACCTATTCAACCACGCCCTTGCAAAGTGGGCTCCAACTTGGAGATGGAGGAGGAAGACCCCGCTGAGCTCGCTCTGATACAAAAAGCGCTCAACCTCCCTCAAGTACCTGCCGTCCTGCTCATGAAAATGGACTCGCGCCAAGGCTGGATGACCCGCGAGCTGTTCACGCGGACAGGGGAGGCGATCGGCAAAACGCAGGACTTCATGATGAATCAGGGCGGAATCCATTCCAGCGGCGCACTCCTCATCGATCACCTCGATGAGCTCATGATGGAGCGTCAAGTCAATCCAGGTCTCGTGGGTGGCGTCCACGGATTCTTCGAGGAACCACCGCTCCCAGACCTCGCCGCCCCCGACGACGACGACGACGACGACGAAGTCGACCCTCTACACCATCACCACCCCGACTCCGTCGAAGGCGCCGTTGCCCTGACCCGAGCGCACGACGCCGATGCTGACGCCGTGTACTTCGCCGCCGACCTGTCCGCCGCCGCTGCCGTGCCGGACGAGCACAAGCACGTCCCCGCGGCCCTTCCCGACGCGCATCACATGGATATGGACATGGCCATGAACGTCGACGAGGGGTTTCTGGACCACGGCGCAGACGTCCCACAAGCCTACGGTGGCCCTGACAGCGACGACGACGACGACGACGACGACGCGGGCCCGCCCGAACCGTTCGCGGACATCAAGGACGACGTGCCCGATCCGTGGGCGATGGAGCTGGACCCGCACGTGGCGGGCGCGCTCAAGTCGAAGCCGCTCAGGAAAGGTACGCGGCTGCCTCCGTGTCGAAACTAACTCCATCGCGATGATACGGGCGTTGTTGCTTACAACTCTCCCTCTCGCTGTCAATTCACAATCGTAGGTAAAGTGCGCCCGATAAAACCAAAGAAGAATGCGGACAAGGGCAAGGCAACGACCGCCTCCAATGCGGGCGGCGCGGGGACGAGTGTGCGGCAGTTCTTGAAGAGCATCAGTACGTCGTCGCGCACGTCCCGCTTCGTGGTGTCATCACATCGAAACACGATTTTCTGACTAGATGCGCAGCAAGAGACCAAGCGCGGACTTCCGCAGGGTCCGCTCAAGGGACTTTTTTGGGAAGGTGAATTCGGGAATGAGTCAACGCGACTCCGCGCACTTGTAAGCGCTCAACTTGACGGTTTTTGCAGAGTTTGGATATGCGTACTCTACGGAAATAAATCGGCGGAAAGACCGGTTGCGCCGGTTCGCGGCCGGGCATCAAGCCAACGTGAGCGCTTCGAACGCCATCGTGCGCACCCGCACTCAAGACCCTCACTCTTTACACGCCAGGACCAGGTGCCCACGCAGGGCGAGTACAACGCCTTCCCCGCGGTCAACCCGGCGCTGGCGCCGTGGCAGATGCAGATGCACGACCAATCGGACGACGAGGACGATGTCGTTCCCGCGGGCGTGTTCCTACCGAATGCAAACGCGAACGGAAATGGAGACGCCGACCAGGGAGACGACGGGTGGAACGATGATGGAGTGGATTTGTTTCAGGGGCCTTGGGTGCGTTGGAAAAGGGGGCCATTGGAGCGGCCTCGTGTGTTTGTGTTTGTTGAAGCTGCCACCTTCCCCCCCCCCCCCCCCGACTCGACCCCCTCATTGTTTAGATTCCGGACGATTCTCCTGCAGCTGGAGAAGACGCGAACCGGATGCTGTCCAACGCGCTCTCTGCAGGCGTGCTTACGGGTCCTCTGCCGAGCTCGTACGAGGATCTGTGCAAGAAGTACGTCGAGGACTATCTCCGCAAGGCACAGCAGTTTTCAGAAGACCGGGAGAACGGAATCGCGCGGCGAGTGAGGTCGTGGGAGGAGAAAATGAAGCCGCTTTTGGAAACTCAGGTGTGTTCGTGGTTGACTGCATGAGATGGGTGAACGCTCATATACCGTCGCGTCGTTACTGTCTAAAAGGAGTTACGCGGGTACTGCGATATAAAGCAGTATGGGTCACGCATAGTGGAGAGTTTGGAAAAAAGTACTGCGAAGCCTGGTGAGGGTTTTGGCGGGATACACTTCTGGTGTTGGAATAACTAACAACCACTCGCACGATTAAAGGCACTGTCTTGTCCTTTGGAAACGTTGCAGGTCACCAAGAATACTTTGAAATCTGTCGCCTGTTTCTCGCAACACTGCACCTCGCCAATGCGGGAAACGTCGAGATTGTGGGTCAGGCGAAACTGTCTGCGAATGGCAACGGTGGCATTGGTGACATCAAGCTGCGGCTGCTCTCAGCAAATATCGGGGATTTGGAATAAATTTGCATTGTTGTACATATTTACAATAGGGACCTTGCGCAACAATTTATTTTTCACTCGCAAAAATAGTTTACGCGCCTCGAGTGAAAACTTGATTGTTGACCTTGCGCACAATTTAAAAACATCAATACACAATTCTTTCCCTGATGGACCGATCCTCCTTAGAGCTTGCAGGAATGGCCGTCATGAGCACGCGACGGAGGCAGGAACAGCAGCAGCGCCGGATTTTGCTCCAGGCGGCGCTCACCCTTGCCGCTTCAATCATCCCACGGGAACGCCCTACTTTCCCCTCCACTCGCATGGATCTGGACGCGATGACACCTGCGGACTGTAGGCTGAGGTTTA